>JAECWU010000244.1:862500-1295000 GCA_018150985.1 Chymomyza costata | reverse complement strand
AAATAGTATAAAAACCATTTGAATGGGATTGTTTAGGGATTAGCTTGTGCTTTGAACTATTATTAATCCTATGTGAATTCGATTAACAAATAGATTATGAAAAGTTAGCCAGACTTATTTGTGGGCACTTGTAGCATGCTTTTGAGTTTTAAGATATTATGCTAATAGAAGGTAAAACAAATAATGAAAGTCAGTTTCTTATGTTCTTTGAAATCGGATTAAATCGTTTTAATATTGATGCTCAACAAATGACTAATGAAAATGCTAAATAAATAGATTATGCAATATAAAATTACAGCCTCAAGCCGTTAAGTAAACTTCATTTTTTGCAGGCACTTAATCGGCTGTTTTCATAATTTGGCATGTAGGGGTTTGTGGCTTAAAAGTTTAAATATGTTTTTAGGGTTTTTGCCTTAATTATAAATATTTTTTTGAATTTGAAAATTTGGGTTATATGTATATTAAATACAGTTTTGGAGCATAAAGTGTTAGAAAAGTCAGATGAAATAATATTATATAGAAAAAGATCAGATGATTGTATGATAATATAATATGATGGTAAGTTATTTATAGACTTTAAAGTGAGATGAAATGAGATGATAAAAAAAAATCACATGATAGTTTGATAATATGAGATGATTGAACAAAAAGTTGAGTTGATAGTGTTTTGGAGTGATGATTAATGATTCTCCTAAGATAACCTCCATTTTTTATGAGATGATAGTGTGATAATATGAGATGATATAATGTATGACAAGTTGAATGGAAAGTGCTTTCGAGTGCTGACAGTCAAATATTCGAAAACAAAACCCTATGCATTTTCAGAAAGCGATAACGTAGAAGTTTCTGCTGCGACGTTCAATTCAAGAATTTGTTGACTTTTATAACATTTTAGTCAGGAAATTTATGCAGATGAAAAATCTTTTGAAGAAGAGTGATTTTTTGAGCATAATTATTCCTTCATGCGAACAGCAGCTGCATCACAACAAGTTCTAAAAGAATTTGACTTGTGTCTCTTTCAAATAGACTTTTGAACTTTTTATGCCCCCTTAGTTAAAAGTTTTTCTCGCAGTGCATAGCTTAGAAGCAAGTTGGGTTACTTTTGATCTACTTTTGATTTACATGATTTTCCATTATTTTTTTACACTGCAATTTGTTATGCAATTTGCCAAACGGCTTGACTCTGGCTGGCTTTTATTGTGGCTGCTGCCGTTTCTACTGCTGCTCCATTGCCTGTTCTTTGTTGGCTCATGGGTTTCCATTTTTTGGCTGAGACTGCAATTGTTTGGCGTTTGCCAATGGCTGCCGCCGCGTTGCCCCGGTGAACGACAAACTGTTGAAATCTTTTTTCCTCTTATTTATTTTTTTGCCTTCTTTGTATGAATAACAAGCCGAAAAACGAGTTTTTCACAGCGCAGCATGCAAACTGCAAACACATGGAGGAGACTGTATAATAGAAATCTCTTTACATAATGTAGTGTACTTGGAAAAGTGCAGCTGACTGTATTGCTGTCAACTGCCAGCAAGTTGGCCAAAATTTATGAAAATGTAACAATGTTTTTGGCTGTGTTTATTTTTTATTTTATCAAGCTAAAAAAGTGCGGGCGGCGCAGTCTTTTGGTCTAATATTTGTTTAAAATTTATTTGCAGTAGCAGCAGCAGCAGCTGCATGTGCACTAAGTCTAACTGAAACCACAAAACAAATGAATAAAATTCTAGTGCGACAAGCGCTTACAACACTGGCAATTATAGTAAGAACAACAAGAGCAACAAAGGCAACAACTGCTGCCAGTGTATAAAGCTATGGCAAAGCATATTTCATAAGCGTTTACAAAGCGCAGCGGAGTAGGAAAGGATACAGTGGCAAGGACAAGGCAGCGCTTGGTCGCTCATGTTGGGAGCATATTTTTACTGTCATTCCAACTTTGGTGGCATCCGTTTCCGCAGCAGCTACGTCAACGTCAAAGAGAGCCAGAGAGGACGCTGACGACTAAGCTGCTAAGTCCTTGCGTCGACCCAAATCAACGAAAAAAGAAAAATGGCCAACGTTTAAGAAGAGCGCCACCGACTGCCATATACACCTCACTTAGTTTTGTTAGAACTATTTTTTTATCGATTGTTTTTACGACACATGTCATAATAGAAACATATTTTCGGCACAGAAGAATTCTGTGACAAGCTTTGCTTTTTGTCACTAAAATGAAAGCTTTTAAATGCCTTTGATTAACGACGGTCGAAATATTCATCAACTCTATAAAAACAGCTTTGATGCAACAATCTTCACTTCTAGCGTTTTAAAACGCTAACTCAAAAAATCGTTCATCAAAGAGATCTTCTACATTTCGGCTGATATAAAACGTTTATGACTTTCAACAGTCTAAAAAATAATTGATCATATACGCATATGTTTTCTACATCGTGTCGAACTGCACAAGATTTAAATTTTTTTTAGCCTTTTTCTGTTAGGAAGATTTTCCCTTTGGACGTTGAAATGAAAGAAAGTGGACCTACTCATATGAACCATAGTCTACCGTTTCACGTCTAATTTTAGAAGATTTGGATTACTTAAATTTTTTTATGGCTTTTCCGCAAGATAGATTTTCATCATATGGCAAAGGAATGAAAAGATTATATATGAGTACTACGATGGTGGCGTAGTGGTAGCGTACTCGCTTTACAAACCGAAGGTCGGTGGTTCGAATCCCCGCAGTAGCACTGGTACATTTGCCCAGCACTGGCATCGCTAGCTCAAAGACGCTATTTGCCAAAGAAAATCTCTATTAATTCCAGACACCGCCGTTCGGATTCGGCTATAAACTATAGGTCAAGCAGCTCGCGGAATAGCGGAAAATTTTGAAGTTTTGGGTAATTTTTTAATGTTTTTTTCAATCAAGGATACTTTTCTTTCAGAAAGCAGAGAGAAGATTTTGTTGTAGGACAACTTGCCATCATCTGTTGAAGGAATGAAAATCGAGTATTTCGATATCATCTGCAACTTTTTGCTTTTGTGTGCCATTTTATCTTAGCGACAGATAAGCCATGAAGGCAAAGAAAAGATTTAGTTTTTGTAGGATAATATGCTTTCATCTGGCGAAGGAATATATAGCTGAATATTTTTGGGCCTCTTAATATTTTTGTGTGTCATTTTATCTAAGCGACGGATAAGCCATGAAAGCAGAGAGAAGATTCAGCTTTTATGCATTTGTGTGCCCTTTTCTCTAATCTAGAGATAAGCCATGATCTACTATTTCTGACTAAGTCAAAAAGATTTTTATTTTCCGGCCTTTAAAGCTTCCAAGATAATTGGCCATTATCTGGATAAAAAATGAAAATATCATATACGGGTCTAACGATGTCTTCTGCGTGTAGAATTGCAGTGGATTTTGAATTTTTGTGCCTTTTAATGCCTTTTTCAGGCAGATTTTGACAGCATAACTGAGAACAGAGAAATTCAACAGATCTCAGAGGTAGGAAATCTCTATGTCTCTGCTCTGATCAATATCTGCTACATAAAATACATTAGAGCGAACTTTATGATGCAAAAGGGTATACATATAAAAAAGAGTGTAAAGCAATGGACGCAGCTTCGGACTGGCTCTTTAGTGCTTTCGTCATCAACTTGCAGCTTTATTTTAGATATATTTTCATGAATTATGTTTGTTGTTTCACAAGATTGTCAGAACGTCGACGCCGACGGAGGACAAGAATGGTTTTATTTTTTAAAGCATACTTTGCGGGGCATAAAGCAAATGACACTGCGCGACTATCTGTCTCGTTCGCTCACACTCGCCGTCACTGTTGCTCAGTCTCGGCACTTGAACACACATAAAATCTATTGTGTAACTCATTTATTTACTTTTGCGCTCTCTTTTTGCTTTTGTGTACATTCAGCTTAATGCTAACTTCATTTTGCGGCTGCCCAAAAACTGCTCTTAAAACTCATTCCCTTGCCCTTTTTTTTCTGGCATAAATTTAAACAAAAATTTTAATACATACATTTTGTTTAAGAGCATGAGGGGGCGGGTACCACCATGAAATATGATAATTCATTACACGAGCATGCAACAAAAACAACAATCAGCATCCCAACAACAACAGCAACAACATTGAACAGTGGAACCCATGACGACAAGTACGACAACACTCACTCAATTGTATCTTATGCAAATTGCCAGTGATTTTCCCTTTTTCCTGTTTCCTGTATGCTTAGTTGTCATCTTGTTTCTGCGTTGTTGTAGCTCCTTGTCGTCCCTTTTGTGTGCACAATGCAAAAGACCGCAAATTTTCCGAGGCATCATCTGAAGAAAATTTTTGCAGATACAAAAAAAAAGTTGGCCAGCATACGCGATGCGTGGCTTTTGTCTTTTGCCTTTTGCTCTCTGCTTTATTATAGGTTTTTTTTTTTTTGCTTTTTGTTTTTGTCATTTATTGTCTGTTATTTATTTTGCGTTTTAAAAATGTAAGAAAAACATGAACACGAGTAAAGAAATGTGAAATTACCGTGAAGAGGGTAAAAGTGCGTGGCATTTTTAATTGAAAAATCTTAGTCGGGGCCAAGAAACAAAAAGCAGGCAAAAAATTACAAGAAAAAAAATTAAATATATTTTAATATGTTTTAATTTATTTGTGTGTTCTACTTAAGTTGCTAAACTGTCATTTGGTAATGTTCTTTGTTGTGTGGGTCTTAAGCAACGGCCAAAGCGGAAGGGACGCTGTCACGACAATCACGTAATTTTACACGTGAGTTGCTTCAGTTTTGTTTTGTCAGTGAAATGGTATTTGAACCCTGGTTTTAAAAGGCAGTTCCGAAATGTGAAACTTAATTCAAAATATTTATGATTTCGATTTAAGTTTCGATTGCGTTTACCTTAATGATAGCATCTATGGCTATGATACAATATATGCTATGCGTTTTGGAAGGTATATTTCTTGTCGTTCCTAAAAGTTTAACGTACAAATGTTTAAATTTGTTTTGCAATCGATTAGTTAAAAAATTATGCTTATTTCATCGTCTAAATATTAGGACTTGGAAAGTGTTTTCTTTTCTTGAAGACTTTTCTATCAATTAAAAATTATTTACTTTTATACTTATGATTTTTGAAAATTATTTATCGCTCACAGACAAAAACTTTCAGGAGCCAAGAACGATGTTTAAAAAAATTTTGAAACTCTTAAAATTTCGCTTTTAAATGAACACTGAGAACACAAAATTATTCACATACCATGCATACCCTGTTATTGATATGGTTTGACAAGGGGTTTATATGTTTTTTTTATACCCTTTTAAAAAATAAACTTAAAAAAATCTCAGTTTTCACCTAATACAAAAAGTAATATTTGTTTTTGAAATAATGCCACATTTTTTTTTTACTTTAGAAAAATTTGTTTAACCTGTTAATAAGTGATATGCCAAAAAACTCTTTTTAATTAAAAAAAAATTTTTTGCATGTTGATAAAAATTTAAAATAAATAATGCGCCTAAAATATCTTTCTACAACGAACTTTCAGAACGCACATATTGCCCATAATAGTTATTTTTAAGCAAAGGTACAAACAAAAAGAATTTAAACATTTTAGAAAAACTCCATTGAGATTTCTTATTTACTTTTAGTTGCAGCTGTTTATATATTGCCTGCATAACCCAAAATATACCTTTTAATTTTTTAAATTTATGAATGTTTTTTTAATATGTATGAATATTTAAAATTTGCCATATGGCATAAATATCCCAACACATATAAATCGATACAACAAATATGTCTGTTAATCAAATAAAGTACACTGTTTTAAAACTAAAATATTAAAGATATTTATTTAGAACAGCTGCATACTTTGTTGTTGTTTTTAAAAATCTCTTAAAAATAAATTTTATACAAAACAGCGTAAAGTTTGCTACAACACTCCTTATATATCGATTTCTTTGAGTTTCGTTGAAAACAATCAGCTAATTTTATAAGTAAAAAAAAAATGGCAGGATTGGTTGTGCTCCAGTGAGTCCAATCAATATTTTTTAAAATTATTTTTATGGCATTATGATTCGTTTTATTGGAATTTGCAGCTGTTGGATACAGTTCAGTACGACTTTCATAAACATTCCACTCACGCTCGCCTTCACGGCTTAACGATAATTACATTTATCAAGCTTTTCCAAAAATTCGTCATGCTCACGATCAATGCACGCGCTCATCTCTAACATGCATAGAGAGAGAGAGAGTGTGAGAGAGAGCAAAATAAACATTGTAAAATATTCAATTTCTTGCTGCTCAAGTGACAGGTTGCATGGGAAGAGTAGATTGGAAGGCAGAGAGTTGGAGCGAACACGCATGACTCGCCAAGCCGTATCAATCAATGAGCTCAACTTGGAAGCTTTTGGACACTTGAATTTAATTAGCAGCTGTACAACAAATGTTGTAAGTGGCTAGAAAGTGGTGTTGTAGGGCGTAGGGAGTCCAGGCCGTGGCTTGGGAGTCGCGAGCTATAGAAGTAGCTACAAGTGGGGGAGTGTGGCACGTGTCAGCTTTGTGCTTCAGCAATTTGCAATTTGTAAAGCGCGACCAAAGCACTTGAAGCTGCGCTAATGAGAAAATTGTTGTCGTCATCCTGGTCGTCGTCGGCGTTGGCGGCTTTTGAAATACCAGCTGGCAAAATCGTGGCAACCCACTCCTAACAGCCAACTGCGCTGACCTAACTTACATTCACACCTGTCTCTTGCCAGCTCTGCTGAACAGCTTTTATTCAATGCAACTGTCAACAAATGTAAACTGACTTGGTCTATTCGTTCGTTTACTGCTCGTAAACTTGTTCAGCCACCAACGAGTTTTTCCAGGCTTTTTTTTCTAATGCTGCACTTGGCCAAAGTAAAGTTTTCTGTTGTCAGGTTTTTGCTGCAGCTTCTGTTTTTATGGACTTTTTCTGATGTTGGAAGGCAGCTCAGCATTGTGGTTTATTGGTTTGTCCAATGGCAAGGCAAAGTTTGCAGCTACCTTACTATTCCGACTGCAACTATCTTCTTGTTGAGAAGCAGGCGGTAGGAGGTACGCTCTATAGTTACTACTTATGGCCTGGCCAGCATTGAAGTGGTCAAGTTGACTGCAATCGATGAAGCGTAAATGTTCAAATGCGCAGATATTTCTTTGCAGCAGTTTGTTCTATGGAGTAGTAACCCAACGCCCCTTTTTTTTTTTTTTTGTTTGGAGTGGCCAAGAGCAACAACAACATATAGACGGACGTAAAGACAGTACATGCGCTTTGGTCATTACTTTTTAGCCCCAATGCGGGCACTTGGCAAACAACAGCGGCAGTTTGTTGGAATATTTGTACGTTAGATACTTTTGTGTCTTGCAGATTGCCTTTGGGTGTTTTCACTGTGTTCGCTGCGCTGTGTATTGCTGCGGCTCTTGATGCTACTGTATTTGTCTTTTGTTTTGCTAGAGTTACATTTTGTTTGGCTATTCCAACGTATTTTTGGCAGTCTGGCATTGCACTTTATATGCTGCGCTGGGATTTGCGCCACATTGTGATAAAGTGGCCAAGTTTGACCACAGCGGGTGTGTGTGTGTGGCAAAGAGCCCGGCTATTTGCACAGAGCCAACCCACAACACGCAGCAGGAGCAGAGTGCTACCAAAACCAGTTTAGTTTATAGGAAAACTCCAAAAACTGCTTCAAGTCGTTTAGTTAATTTTCAAAAGTGCAACACTGAAACACTTGACACCAAAAGGAGCAGCTGCCAAACTCGCTCTCACTTCATTTCTACCCTTTTGCGCTTATGCGCTCTTTATTCGCCGCTGGTGTTTTTAATGCAATTTTAATAAACTAGCCAAATCGCCTTAGCACTCTTCTGCACTCTCCTGCATAAAGTTGTTGGCATGCTGCTACACCTAGTCAAAATATGATAACGTGTTGGCCACACTAATGCTGCAGCTCACCCCACGCTGCCCAAAGTTTTTGCCACTTTAAAAGAAAAAAAAATCGCGAAAAAGATTGGTAACAAACCAAATACCAACGCCGTTGAAAAGTAGTGAAAAAGTGAAATTGAATTTTCCATGCTGATAAAGTGATACACTTTGATACACTTTAGTCGCCGCCGACGCCGCCGCCGCTCTACTAGAGCAAACATGTGTGTACAGATCTCAAGTAGTGGGCGTGGCAGTGGGTCTCCCACTGGCTAGGGTAACATTCGCACTTGGCATTTGGCTTTGTAGTGCCAAAAAGTCAACACTATTGCCAGTGCAAAGTTTTTGCACTTTCACAAGCTGAGTGCAAAAGTTTACCCATTTTTTGCAGCATTTTCTTTTTTTCTTTTCTGGGATTTTTTTTTTTTTTTGTTTGCCTTTATTTGGGAGCAAAAGTCACGCCGCGTACTTGGCCCGCTTTTTGATTTGGCGCATACCCTTTGAGACAAGTGGGTGGCTGCTTGAAATAGGCAAGACCAGTGAAGCGCATAAAAAAACAGATGGTTAAAGTTGTAATCGCAAGGCCGAATCATAGATGCTCTTTTGTTGTGACAGGAATGTTATCTTCTGCACATCCAAGTTAGGCTTGAACTTTCAGGGAGTTTTTTTTTTGCTTCAGGGGGAAAAAAACACTTGCTCTGCTTTGCCCAAAATGCAATATGCAAATAATCTTTTTTTATATGCAAATAACCGTTTTTTATGCAATAATCTTTTAAGTGCAAATAATCTTTTATTATGTAAAATTACTGTTTTTCAATTATATACGGATACGCTTTTCCATGAGTTTTTTTTCAGCTTATTATGTCTTGAATTTGGGCTTATTTTTTATAAATAATGGACCTTAAAATTTTAGCTTTGAATCGATCGATATTCAGGTTTTTTTGTTTTCCCTAACTTACTTTTTTTTTTGTTTTGTCTTAATTCTTATAAAAAAATAAAAAAAATTTTGTTTTATTTCCACAACTAACCAAAATGCACATGCACTCTTTAAAGTGCATTATAAATAGGGTTTCCTCAAGCAAAGAAATTTTTGGTTTTGTCGGCAGCGGCGTCGACGTTGACTGCGACTGAGTCCTAGTCTTTAGTTTGTTTATACGCTTTGCGAGGGCAGAAAGAAAATTGCAAAAGTTCGCGGCGCTAATTTATTAATATTTCAGCAAGTAGTTTTATATACAGCGCTGGGGATGGGCAGAAGGATTGTGGGTGAAGCTGCAACGAGTGAGAGTGAAAAAGTGCTGCAAAGAGAGTGAGCAGTAAAAGTGACAACACTCAACAAGTGTTTGCTGCAATCCAAAAAAAATGCTAGCCAAAATTACATTTCATTGCTTTAACTATGTAGGCTAGTGTTGCACGATTGTTGTTGTTGTTGTTGCAACTAAACTTTTGCCGCTGATAAACATTGTTGACGTCAACGTCGTCATCACATGAAAAACATGTCAGGCAGTTGCCGCCAAGCGACAGAGTTGCCAGACGACAGACTAAATGCTCTCACCCGCTGCTTTGGTGGCAACTTTCGAAAGTTGCAACTTATCTGTTGTTGTTGGTTGTTAGTAGTTGCTTGCTGCTTGCAACTTCTTGTTTTTTATTATTTTTTTATATTATTTCGGCTGCACAAAAGTTTTCTTAAGCCATGTTAACCGCACATACATTTGCACTCTGCACAACATGCACTGTTGGTGGCATGTGTGTGCGCCTTCAGTATCTGTATCTGCATCTCTCTATAAGTAGATGTGTGTGTGTGTGTGTGTTGGTTGCTACTTGAAGTTACAACCTACAACGAACGGGTTTTTCCACTTTTGCCAAAGCAATTTGAGCAGCTCGTATCGCAGCACCAACAAAAACAACAACAATAAACAGCAGCCACTTTTTTGGGGCGCATAAATGTTGCAAAAGTTTTCAACTCGGTTTTGAGTTTAGTTTTGGATCGACTTGAGCTCTACGAGACAGGGGGCACTGCATTGTCATTGCGCTGACTCGTAATGAAATAACGGTGCACCTTGGCCCACACAGATACAAACATCTACAGGATTGGCTTTAATGTCAGACACCTTTGTGAACTATCTTTTGCAGCTTCTGCTTTAACCTTAAGGCTTTTTTTTGCTCGTGTATCTTGTAGCATTCTTTTTTGGCTGCTTGACTTTCATTTTATCATCAATATTTTTATAAAGGGGCGCAGTGTGTAGAAGGTTATATTAAGTTCATCTGAAAGTTTGTAACAGGCAGAAGCGCCTTAATGTAGACGTGTTCTGAACGCGGATATCTGTAAGACCAGATGGTGTGCAAAATCTAAAAGCATTGTTAACCAGGGGCTGCAGACAATGCGAGGAAAGTCGAGAAGTCTATAATCCAACATAGCCTTTCTGGTAATGGGCCCCGCTGGAAACTTTTCATACAGAAATTCCTTACTTAGCGCCTGGTGCAGAACATGTCGTGCCGTCTTTTAAGAACCACTTTCTTATCCAGGTCCGTTTCGTCTATGGCTGGATATTCTTTGACGGACATCATCTGGCCGTTCTTGCTTCTGAAGATGTATGAACTAATGACGCCATCACATCAAACACTCAGTTTCTTTGGTTCCTTTGTATCGCCAAGGATTTGGATCTAACCAGTAGCTTGAGCAATGCTGGTCTTCATTTTTTTTTGACTTTTTATAAACCACGAGAAGATAAATCTCAAAAAGTTCCAGTTTGATGATCTAGGCGGCCATCTCTAAGCTTCTTCTGGGAATAGCACGCTTTTGCTTCCAGCAAATATAACGTCGTTGTTGGTATCATACGTCATCTTGTTAAGGACAAAAAAGATGAAGATGGCCTGGTAGAGCCCTTAGCGTGGCTAGAAATCGTCTGGCCAAAATTCACCCGGAACATTCAGTTTCTTCGAATACAATGGTGACCCTAGACTAGATTGCTCTATTGCTCCTCTCTCTCTCTCTCTCTCTCTCTCTCTCTCTCTCTCTCTCTCTCTCTCTCTCTCTCTCTCTCTCTTATTAAAAGCGTTGCCACCTTCCATAATTAGAATTAGCTGCTGAAAGGCAATACATTTTATATGCTGTTTTACAAATTTTCGTCACGATTGTTTAAAATAGAATAAAGATATGGGGTTAACAGTGCGACTCTATTTGTTCCCTTATCTGTATGTCTCTGGTATCCGATAAAGATCCATGTAATTCGAAAATTTCTTGCCATCAGACGAGTATTTCCCCACGACGTTGACGCAAGTTCTTAAAGAGCATACAAAGTCAGTAACCTTCATCTTTATTTCATTAATTTTTTTTTTCTTATCCGACACCTTTGACAGTGTTTTCTTCCCTAAGTTATAAAAAAAAAGCCAAAACCCGTTTGGTAGCTGCCAGTTTTGTTATTGTTGTAATTGCACCTTTAGCCACTGCTCTGGCTCTTTTACCTCGCTTTGTCTGGTTCTTCTTCGTTTTTTCATTTCTCCTTAAATTGCAATCTTCTTCCGTTTGGCTGACTTTTGCTACTGCCAGGATAAACGGCTGCAGCTTAAACCAGATAACATTCATTGGATACAAACAACCACAGACAAACACACCTTCAAATTCC
The DNA here is from genome assembly GCA_018150985.1 of Chymomyza costata. Lineage (NCBI taxonomy): Eukaryota > Metazoa > Arthropoda > Insecta > Diptera > Drosophilidae > Chymomyza > Chymomyza costata. The sequence goes on along the minus strand of JAECWU010000244.1, from coordinate 1,283,484 downwards.
CCACACCCCCACACATGCAACGCCCCTGCTCTTAATATACATACGTATATATGTATATGTTACCGCCCTCGTTTATATGTGACTCATAAGAAAATTATGTTGCATTTTATGTGGCGCGCCCAGCTGCAATTTTTATCGGCAGGAGTTCGGTTGCAAAGGATTTCCAGTAAGTTGGCAAGCGTTGCCAGACAACAGCATTTTGGTAAGATAAAAGTGGAAGCGCTAGAGGTGAGAACGTGATTAAATAAGTTGAGATTTAGCGCTGATAAAATGGGGAAACGAATGAAGTTTTTTTTTATTAAAACAAGCAGTTTTTTATAACTTATTTACACAAATCCACATAAAGCTAGGATTGAAATAAAAGTAAATAGCTTAAATCTTTTACGATGTTTGCGTGGGTGCAGTTAACTGAGGGACCCCTAATTCAAGAAACATAATTAGATTAAAGTATATATATTGACGTAAAATGAATGACTTTTGGTACGAGTGTAAAATGTGCTGGTACTAGAATTTTGTGGAGAGATGTTTTGAGCTGAAATTGTTGGCGTTGCACTAATGGACTCGTCTGCAAATGCTTTCAGACAACTTAACAGATTTGCACCATTTGCACAGCAGTTGCTTGGTATACCGAAAGGATTAAATTCTTCTTCTTGTTTTCAATAAAAGTTTTAAAATTACATTTTTTATAACAAAAATAATTCTATTTAGAATTCTACTTATGCTCTGATATTATTCTTGATAATCACCTCAAATCAAAATTTAAAATTGGTTTGACTCCCTTAAATGCCCATCGCAATGAAAACGATGCCGCTTTAGCGCTCACGCTTTAATCACGTGCTCATCCCTAATGTTGGCATTAAAAAGACGCAACCACAGCTGTCGTTCTTTTGGTGTCTTGCCAGGCTGCCAAATAGTCAGGTCAGTCGTTGCTTCTGGTGCTGCTTCATCTGCTGCTGTTCCTTCTAATTCTGCTACTGCTTCTTCTGCAGCATTGCTTTGCCTTAACCTATTGCCATTTGCTTTTGTGCCTTGCCTGTGATTTGCTGCTGCTTTTATTGTTGTTGGGTTTGTGCGTCACGTTGTTGTTGTTGTTGCTGTTGCTTCTGCGGCTGCTCCTACTGCGCCCGCTGCTTCTGCTCCTGCTGTTTTCCAACACTGCAGGCAAAATAATAAGACATAATTCCTAAGCTGTTTGGCATGTTGGCAAGCGCCAAGCGACATAGACCAATGTCCGTCCGCATTTTGCATAACTTAGCATCTACTTAGCAGACAGAGTTTGGGAGCACTCCATCGATACGGATATTGTACGCCTTGAAATGCATTCGACTGGCATAAATTCAAAGTGCTGGCAAGAAAAATTTTATAACAATTTATTGACACGAAGAAGTGCCAAAGGAAGCGCTGCGGAGAAAAGCAGGGGAGAGACTGAATCGTTGGAAACAAAATGTCATTAAAAGCAAAAATCTATGCCAAATTACATTGTAATAGAGTTGATGTTATAAGCTTGAGTTCTCTCAGAGTGTGTGTGTGTGTGCGAGTATCTATGTTATGCGTGTGAGTATCTGTGTGTCATCTAACAGTTACGGTCGAATTCAATGCTGGTAATTAACTCGGAAAATCCAATTATGAAAACTTTTACAAAGTGAGCAACACAAATACTTGCATGAACTTCTACGTATGTGCGTGTGTGTGGTGTGTGTGTTTGTTTATATGTATTGGTGTAGAAACTTGCAACTGCAAGTGTTGGAATGCCTCTCTTACCGGCTACAGCTTGTGGGTTCTTGGGCGCACTTATAAGTGATATGCAGAACATGCAATTAACAAGAGAGAAAATTCGGTGCCTTGCCTCCTTGGACCATCTTGCCACATGCTGTTTTTGACTTTGGTCTGCTTGGCTGGCTACGCTGGCAGGCATGCGAACAAACCCACTTTTCTTATGCTGTACAGTGGAACTTTTATGGAACGAACTCCATCCAGTACTTAAATTGATCTCTTAACTAGTAAGTAGTTTAAAATTTTATGGGAATTTTTAGTTTGGTAACATAGTTTTTTAAATAAATTTATTATTCTAAGTTAAAAGTTTTAAAAGCTCGTACTTTTTGCTTCAAATTGATTTACTGTAAAGTCCAGTTTGGGAATGCTTGTTGCATAATTCGATTATGCAACGAGTTATCGATTATTTAATATTAAGAAAGAATTTTCTTTGATAAAAAATATCCCAAAAAGGAATCATCATATACGAATTATTTTTATTCAAGCAAAGCATAACTTTAAATAGGAAAAAAATATATTATATTGTATTTAATTTTAGATTAAATTTTTTATTTTTTTTTGAATCAAATTTTTTTTAAAGTTTTTAGCATATTAAATTTGTCATAATTATGGTATTGTTTAGATTTATTTTTTTTTTTTAGATTTTTGTCTAATTTTTTTTTTAATATTCTTAATTTTTTTTTTCAAAACTAAAAATTTTATTTAATGTAATTATTATCCAAATAAAATAAATGAAGAATTTTTATAAACTCATTTTTCCCATAATTTTATTGATTGAAATTTTAAGATTTAAAAAAAAAAGTTGCTAAGGCCTAACTTAGTAATATATTAAAGTTATTTTAATAAAATAATTAAAATAATAAAATTGATGATATAAATTTGCGACATATTGGCCATATAGTAAAAGATGATGACAATAGAGAAAACTAAAAAATTATAAATTTTCAAGTTCTTAGAGTACTTTGCTAGTTACAAAAACAAATTCGCTTTAGAGAAGCTTCACTTTAGTACATATACATACGCTTTGTTGCAGTCCAGGGCGCTACATATATGTCGTCATGTATTTGTTTGAAAATTTGCTGTGTATATATATGTGCTGTGCGTGTATTGTGCGGCAAGTTTGCTTAGCTGGCAATTGCATTTTGGCCCAGGCTGTTGGCTTTTGCCATTGTTTCAATTTTAATATAATTCTCACGTAATAATTGCGTTTGAGCGCCTCACGAAGCAACGTCAAGACGACGTGAGTGAGCCAAAGTCTTCGGGGCGGTACGGGCGGGAGTTGTCTCTCTAGTTCCAGACCTGCGAAATTTCAGTCATGCATCGTTTCGTTAGCTGTGTCTTTTCTTTTTGGCCCAATTTGGCGCCCGGCGTTATGCTAGGGAAAATGTTCTTCCTTTTCTTTTTTGCGACAAAATAAATACAGTCCAAAACAATTTGTTGAACATGCAAATAATACTAATAACAAGAACAACAAACGAAACAATATGAAACAATATTAAAAATTTCGTACGTAAAGTCGGGTGTGACTTTTTTTTGGATGAGGCGGTGGGCGACTTTGGGATACTCTATGTATATGATACCCTATATACTTAAGTGGAGCTCACAAGAGGCTATATATAAAAATTTGTGACTGCCTGACAATATCTCTTTAAGTTTTTATTACGATGAAAAGGAGTAAAATTCGTGCACGACTCTTGCTGTCCTACTTACTCAAGCTGCTCAATTTTAGCTGCCATTAATAGGTATGGAAATGCTTTCAATTGACTGTAACCTACATTCTGGTGCACTCAATTGACCCTCTTAGTCTATAAGTAAAGCGTATAAAAATAAGAGAAAAGCTAGTCCTTTTACACTTTGGTTCAATTCAGTTCAAATGGTTGTTGTTCATTTGTTGTCCCTTCCGGCAGGAAATTGAATTTTTCATGGCCGAACCCTTTGGTTGGAGCACACTTGTTTTGTTAGCTAACTACTGCATATTACTTTTAATTTCTTTCAATTATGAAGAAATTTTTCTTTAACTTGTGCACCATATTTTTTTATGATAATTTAATTAGTTACAATGGGCGATAACTTTTGCTTTTTATACTGCTCGTGCTAGTCTTCGTTTTGCTACTCCTGCTCCAGCTCCAGTTCCTACCTTTTAGCTCATTTAACTGCATTTAACTTGCGCTCTGAAAAGCAAGCGACTTTTTCATGCATTTTAATGAATGGTTGTTATTGTTGGGTATAAATGAAGGAAAAACATTTGCAGTAAGGACACAGGCAATGTATAATGTGCGCCATTTTTAATGAATACAATAAAAACAACCATGGCAATTATGCAAGCTTTTTGAGTTACCTACCAATACCAATAAGAATGCATATTGTTTGAGTATATTTATATGTCAATTTAATATGATGAAATTGATAACCTGCTTTGAAGCCATTTGTCAGAGTCTTCTGATAAATTGGCAACACGAAAGTCCAAAACAAACAGCACAGTACACGTATAAATACGCAATTACCAATACCTAGACATTTGCATGCATATATATACGTAGTATATACGCTATATACTGACGCAAATACATGCAAATTTATGCATGTGTATATAAGAAATGTTTGGTATTATTTTTCTAGCATTATCATGCATATCATTGCGAAACACATGGCGTATGCTTAATGAGTAATGGCAGGCAAATTGAGTTCCCAACTAGAGTGAATTGCGTGATAAGTTTGGAGCTCACGAAATATTATATTTGTAGTGGCAATATATCGTATTTGGTTTCTAGTTCAAAAGCAGCAAAGAGTTGTTTTTTTTAATATGATTATTTATAATTTTACTTGGATAACAAACAAATGTTTAATCTGTTTATACTCAACTCAGCCAGTATGAAAATTTAATATGAGCGATAAAAGAAATTTATTGCTATTTGTATGCTATTTTAGCAATTTCAATAAACATTTTTTTTATTTTTATTAAATATTTTTTTGGTTTTTTTTTTGGCTTGATTTTTTTTGGCTTATTTTTTTTCCTTGTTTTTTTTTAAATTTTTAACCCTCCGTTTGGCACATGGGTCCAGCCAGACCCTTTTCATTTTAAATTGTATTTTAACACACTCTAATAGCAATCATCATTTTTTTTCCAAAAAGACTTATGAATAAGACGAATACTATTTCAATTCATCAAAATTTTTAATTTATATACATAATATTTTATTACTTTCATTTTTATTATTATTATTAAATTTTTATACATAAATATTCTGCAATAATTTATTTATTTGCTTATTTACATAAATTTGCTTACAATGAAAATATATTTTGCATTAAAGTAAATTTCTTTGCATAAAAAGTTTATTTATTCGTATATTTAAAGCAAACAAAAAGTGTATTAAAATGAGAATATTGCACATTGCCACTTGCATAAAAACGATTATTTGCAAATATTTTAAAAACAAAACAAATTTTTTTACTAAGAACAAAATGTTTACAAGTGGCATCAAAACATTAAAGTTTATGCATAAGTTTTTATTATAAAATAAAATATTTCCATATAACCGGTTTTTGTACATTAAATATTTATTTTGTATACATTTTCTTTATAAAAACTATTTTTAACAAACCTTTTGTGAAAAAATTGATATTTGCTATCCGTCGTTTGCTTTAAAATCGATTTTCGCTTTCATTTTTCGCTTTCATTTTTACTTTAAAAGTAATTTCTTTGCTTAAGATTATTTTTGTTTATTCAAGACAAGCGATTGTATAGATGAGCGAAATAACAAAATGGTTATTTGATATTATGCCTATAAATTTTGATATACAAAATTATAATATTTTATATAAAAACTGAAATATGAGATATGCAGAAATTAAATTTTAAAAAAATTTGCCCTAAAATGCTAAATAACAAAAAGATTATTTGCCCAAAAAGGGCTATTTGCACTAAAAAGCTTATATGAATGAAAACAGAAATTGTTTAAAAAGGTCTTTTTGCAGTAAAAACGCTTATTTTTATACCTTCTGCTGAATTTATCATTACATGATTTGTTTAAGCGCCATAAAGGTTATTTTCCCTTTAAATGTGTAAATTGTTGAATATGAATAAAATTAAATACATTTTTATTATAAAAAATATTTCCCAACCATATCAGACGGGTACACAGTTTGTCTTGCCAAGAAAAGTATCTAAAAAAGAAATCCTATTCTTTTATATTATTAGTGAATAAGAAAAAAAGTTATAATTTTAAATTTCCTATAAAATAAACAAAATGGCGGTTTGTCTTGAAAAAAAGAAGCTTTTTGCATTTTTTTTTCAGAATACTAGAGACTGACAGATATTTCGAGTATACTGGCAAGACGATCTTGAAAAGCAAAAACGTTCTAGTATTTCTCAAGATATTTAATTAAATTCTTTGCAAATGCAACTATCGCAGATATTTTCAACAAATTAATCACCATTTTTCTTTTGGCAACACGCCCATGGTTGCAACTGCTCTGCTGTCTGCTCTTCACGCTATGTGCCATCACTAATCACGCCGAAATCTTGTACAACAACTTTAGGCAACGCCATTTTGTCTTGCTCTGAGAACTGTCAGCTGTGTGTTTCAAGGTCTCATCGTTGCATACTTTTGGGCGCTTCAGTTTTAATTTTACAAAGAGAAAAAACTTTTTAATTAGTAAAATGCAACTGAAAATGGACAAGCGCCAAGTCAACTGTAATGACGACAGAATGCGTTGACAAATGCAAGTAAAGCAGTGAAGAAAAAAAAAACTGATAAATAAAGGCTAAAAGCAAAAGCGAAGCAAGCGAACCTTGATTAAGTTTAATAAAGAAAATAGGTAAATGAAGAAGCAAACGTTAAAAGGTAGCTCAAAAGTTGTAGATTCTGACCGGTAGTAGAATTTTATGTTGCTATAGCAAAGTTTTGACATAAATTCCATGCTTAAATGGCCGAAAAAAAAGCCGGAAAATGAAAACTGATGTGATGCGATGGCACCTTGACACTTGACGGCCATTTTGTTGCCAAGGCGCCTCGAGCTCAGCTCAGCTATTTTCAAGTGTTTCAAGTTTAGACATTAGACGTGGGAGATCTTTGCCTCTACCTTTTGTTGGCCTGGCCAAATTAATTTTAATGCGCTTTTCATGGCACTTGTGTGTGTGTGCGAGTTGCAACTTTTGGCGGCACATAACTTTTAGGTTTTAACGATTATTGGCCCTAATGTAAATGCAAAGCCAAACTCCTGCCATCTATGTATACATATATAAGTAAACTCAGGCTGCTATCAGTCAGCTTGGCTTTTTTGGGGCTTGGCCGGAAACGTAAAATTGAAACAATCTTTAAATTTAGCGCGGCAGCTAGCGCAAATACAAAAATTTATTGCCGCACTTTAGGCGCACTGACATTGGTACTTTCGTGTTAGGAGCTACTACCAATAGCTGCGTGGGGGTTTATTTATTTTTTTGTTGGTATGGCACTGGCTTAAACGTTGGCTCATGCATATTTGATGCCAAATATAAAGCGGCTATAAATTCGACTTGAAATTTACGGAACTTGAGCAAAGTAAAAGTGCGACGACAGACAGACAGAGGGACGCATGCAGGCACGCACCTTAAGCCTGAAAGTAGGCAACAACTTTGTCGTTTGATTTTTATGTAAGACTCGGCGTATACTTAATACTCTTTAGACACACATACGCACGCGGAGCAGCACACAGAGGCAGTGGAGTGGGCATATGTGTGACTGAGCATAATACATATGAAAAAGTTACTTGAAATTCTTTTTGTACTTTCTTCTTATAATTTTTCTTTACTTTACAGTTACATTCTTTTTTTTTTTTTGTTATTTCTTGTTTGCTTTGACAAGCTGTCAGCCAGGCTTAGGATTGAGCATAGAAAAGCAGCATGAAATCATGGCTTGAGGCATACCAATAATGGTTTATTAAAAATTAAATAAATTTCTGTTTTCAACTGCTTTATATACTTGTACTTATATATACATTTTGGCTTATAAACTTTTCATTTTATGCTGTGTGTGAGTGTGTGAGGGAGAAAAAATTTGTACATCAAATAAAAGTTGGTATGACCAAAGCTTCTATTTTAAAATTGATGAGCGCCTTATAGCAGTTTGGGGGCTTTTTAATGCTATTTTCTATTAAAATGTACCTAAATTTTATATTTTATACAGCTGTGAAATATAAAAATATTGCTGTACTTATATGTTATTAAAATCTCAGCTTTTTAAAGTGACTGTTATATTATATTCGCTGTTATACAAAAAAATTTTGTTACTGAGAAGATTTTGAAACTGTTATACTGTCAAACTCTTTCAATACTGCCCTTTTGGGTACATGACTCCCAAAAAGTATTCCAATCGAGTTGTCGCACATTTGGGAACTTCTTTAAGTTTTCAAAACCTAGTCTCAGGAGCTTTTTAGCAAGCGGGAACTATCACAAAGTCTTTAATGCTCATTAAAAATGGTTTGTTTTATAAAAACATCGTTCTTTAAGTAGCTACATCTCTCTATAGTTTTGAACCCTCCACTTAATTATGAATTTTACGTAAACCTTTATACTAATTCCAGATGTATTTTTCTTATCATTACAGTACTCACAACCCTGTTGGCAACCACACACAGTTCTGCCCAGGCAGATGAATCGATCGATACGCGAGAGAATGCAGATCTGGAATTGAAATGTCGTTTTACAGAGAAATACGAAGCAGATGATTTTTCTTTTTATTGGGCACGCTGGACAGCAAATCCGGCGCAATTTGAGAACGTGGCAATTGGCGATGTGCAGCTCAGTTCCGGCTACAGGTAAGAAAAAAAACAAAAAAAAAAAAAAAACGAATACTTATTCATTGTTTGCGTGCGCACGCACTAAAGTAGACTATATAAAATGTGTTAAGCCGTAAGCTGTCGCTGTTTATTGCCCGGCGTGTTGACAACACGGCCGTATACTTAACGTCATCATGCATACATGTGTTGTGTATATATATTATACATAAGTATGGCACATTAACGGCTGACCGTGTCTGTTTCATTAAATGTTTTGTTGCCTTAATGCAGGCGTCAACTTAATTAAAATCAAGTTCTTGGCAATTTAAACAAAAAGCCCGACAGAGCACCAGGCGCTGATTGGACTTGGGGACTGACTGTTAACTGCTGGGGTTTGGATAAGTCTTAATCCTTATTTCATGTCAGCGCCGCGTGTTGCATGCTCAAACAATTATGGGGCAACACCACACACATACACACACACAGTTTATATGGCTGTATGTGTATGTGTGAGTGTGAGTGTGAGTGTGTGTTTATGTTTCATTTTCATTACCGTTAGCTACTGCTGCTGTTTGTTGTTGTTATTTTATGCCTGTATGGGTTGTTGCCAGGGCTGCAAGTCTTTGAAGCTACTGGCAGGGATTGGTGCTAGGATTTTGCTGCAGAAACTGTTGTGAGAGGAACTTGGTTTGAAGTTTTTGGTTTAAACCAGGGCTTAGACATGTGTAGCATAAAAAGGTCCAAATCTTGGTTAACATCAAAATAACGACTAAAATCAAGGGCAGCTGATTTTTTGTTGGGTATTCGAGAATCAGACCCTCCAAAAAGATAGATCCACAGGCTATTAGACATTAAGTTGACGGACATAACTAAAAATAATTCTTTTGTCGTACTTGTGAGATAAATCTTGAAGGACGTTATTTTAGCCTTATCCATTCGAGTACAGGGCGTATGGTAACACCTTAAATTCCGAAACCATAAATTCAAAACAATTTGTAAATCTGACAATTTGATTGTGCTTAAATAAATTTTATTCTTTAATGAATGAAAGAAGCTTCGTTTTGTCACGCTAAAAAGTATGCTCTGCTACGTTTCAAACTTGATTTGCAGCCCTGGTTGTTGCTGTAGCATTTTCAATTGCATTTTTATTTGGTTCGTGCCTTGCGTTTCCGCTTCCGGCCGCCATTTCAGCCAGGCTGTCCGCCTGCTTGGCAGCCTTGTTAAGCTGATGTACAATATTTTTGTTGCTATACGTTGGTTTTTTTTTAAATGTTTTTTTTTCAGTACGCTTCGTTTTCTTTATGTTAAAACGCATAAATTTTAAGTGCCAGGCAAGCCACAAAATGCAACGTCGTGGCTGTTACCCCCGCTGGCCTGCACTTTGGCAGTTGGCAAGCACAGCAGTCAGCACAAATGAAAATGGCGGCTAAGAGGCAAATGGCGACAACAGACGTGGCGGCCATTTTGTCTGCATGTGTAGAGCAGCAAATAATAAAAGCAAATCAGCAAATAGAAAAAAAAAAACCCGAAAAGCAACACAAAAAACAAAAACAAATGAAAGGAAAAAAAAAGAATATCGCAAACCAAATGGCCAGGGAAATTGTAAAATAAATTTTTACTGCAATTTGCGCCGAAAGCTAACAAGCAATAACAACAACAAAAACAATGACACCAAAACAACAACAAAGCGACGACAAGCCAACATTCAGCATGGTCCAGTAATGAAGGATACTAGCGCTGTCCTTTTTTAGCAGCTTACTTTCTCTCACTTGCTCTGTTGCTGGCAACACCAAAAGTGAAATTACTGCAAATTTGTTGGCAATGCCGCACGATTTCTGGCCAAAATGTCGAGTCAACAACACCAACCGGACCAAAGGCGGGCGCACGGACTTGACCCGTACACGTTTGCCATAGCCGTAGCCGGCAACCACGACCCAACACGATGCTGCTTCCTACAGCAGTCGTCCGTTCCTCTCGTAACGCTTCGTGCCTGGGGCTAATATTTCGTTTAACATTTCATTTAACGAGACTGCTGCGCCAGAGACTAGAGCGAATGACTGACTCTTGGTATGGTGGCACACGGTGTAGCTTAGACATAAGAAGACAATGGCCTATTAAAAGGCCGCAATGGTTGCCAAATAATTGGCTTTGCCTTTTTGCCATTTCCAACACTTTTTTTTTTGTTTAGTTGCTTTTGAAACATTTTTGTACACTTTTGTACATTTTATTGTAAACGTTTTAGGTTTATAACTCCAGCTCTTGGGGCACTTCTTACGTTGCAATAACAAATCACAGCTCAACTGCAGCTACTTGAAAATTGCAACATTCTCAAGTACTTGAGCGTTCTCTCTGGACGCACTGAACCCACTTTTTCCCTAGAGTTACCTTGTTTGTTGTCTCTCCTAGTCTACTTTGTGCGCGCTTCCATTCGTTCCCATTTATTTTTTAATGCTCAAGGCCGCTCTTTATGTGTTTAAAGCGCTTTTCATTTCATTCCACGAAAAATGTTTTCTACTCGTACTCCTTGTTGTGCCTCTGTGCCAGTGCGTCCTAGCCGCAATACAGCTGCTGCTGCTGCAGCGCTTTGCCAACACTTTTTATATAATTTGCACTTTTTTTTCGCCTGGCGCCTCCTACCGTTCAAAATGAGCAACAGCAGCAGCAGCTACGTTTATGCGGCAGAACGCGCGTGCCATGCGCTCAGTCTCCAGAGACGCGGCCCAGTTGCCACTGCCGCCAACCCGCTACCTCTCTGTACATCATTCGGCAGTTTTTCCTCTTTTTGCTTTTCAACAACAACAACCCCTACCATATACACGTACTATATATATTATACATAATAACAAACGTAAAAATAAAGAAATTCAACTAGACGAAGGATCTGGCTGGTTGCGCTTTGGGCCAGTTGCCTTTGGAGAATTTAGTCAATTTGCAGCTAGGTTCCAGTGGGGTGTTTTTTTTTCTGATTGTTGTTTTGGTAATGCTCTAATAGCGAGTTTTTAATTTCCTTAAGCAACTTGCTGCGAAAGTAGGTCTCCTAGTTTAGAATCAGCACAATAAGTCGAGGAAAATTTTTTAGGGATAAGCTTTTGTTAGAAGTCCTACTTTTGATAATATGCTGTGAATATAGCTATTTTTTTTAATCAGCAGAATTAGTCGGAAAACTGTTCAGGGTTAAGCTTTTATAAGAGATGCCGCTTTTAATGGAGTTTGCTAAGAAGCTTTTGTTAGAAGTCCTACTTTTGATAATATGCTGTGAATATAGCTTTTTTTTTATCAGCAGAATAAGTCTGAAAACATTTCAGGGTTAAGCTTTTATAAGAGATGCTGCTTTTTCGAAAACACTGTGAGTTTAATGGAGTTTGCCTCGCGCTCCGAACTCCAATACCTGTTTAGGGTTAATTTTTTGTAATGAGTTCTACTTTTGGCGAAGTGCTGTGAATCGAAAAACGGCTTGACTGTAAAAGACATGTTCTGGTTTGCTACTAGGACCCGTGCTCCCGGGCACTAAATATGGAGAGGGAGATCTTCAAGGAATTTTGAGAACTTGTCTCAGACAACCATCATAATAGTTGTCCTTACCTACCTAAGCACACGACTACTTTTTTTTTTTTTTTTTTATATATATGTTTATTTTTAACAAACGAGTTTGATAGATACTTACATAAATAAACAAATGTAGCAGTATAACATAGAAAAAAACTAATCACAGTCTCTAGTCGAGCACTCGTGACAAAAAATCTTATTTATAATTCTAATTTTTAAAGATATATAACAATGAAAATAAAATGATTAAAGTGTACATGAGTGTTTAAGTGTGATTGCATTGGAAAAAGATGTAAAAAACAACGCATAGTAATATTTGTATTATAGCACACGACTACTTTAATTTAATAGGGTGTGTTATATGTTAGAACTGTATGTACATCTGTTTCTTCGTAACTTCTAAGATGCTTATCACAATTTGACAAATGAAGTATCGTTGGATGCGTCTTGATCGTCTGCTGGTTATAGACTATGTGACGTCACATTAGATTATATATGACGGACTAAAGAACACATTAAGTTACGAGTAAAAAATGTTGGTTTTAAATGATGCAGTATTGCGTAACTTATAAAAGCGAAACCGAGGAATGCCACAAAACAATATATTATAATAATAGTTAGTGATGCTAAGCTTTAAGCGTAGGTGATATGAGAAAACCTAACCTCTACGCATCACTTTGAATATGCATTAAATATGTTTTAAATGGGTTCAAATATATAAAAATACATAAACGTTCCAGATGGGAATATTTTCTTGTTTTATACTTTTCAGAGAGTGATTTTTTAGTAATTGGCTTTTGGTTTATTTATTTTTGGGGGCTTAGCTTTACACATATTAAACATGTAAGGACGTCCACATTTCTCTCTCTCGAAAAAAAGTAAACATTTTTAAAGCTTTGTAGCAAATTGTTGCTAGAAAGCTTACTTTCATTAATATTTTTAGTTGCTGAGTTAAAGTAGCTCTGACTGAATTCGCGTTGCAGACAAGTGACTGCTTTTAAGTGTTCTCCATCAGCTTTCTATCAAATCCAAATGCTTCTTGTTAAAATTTTGAAAAATACTCTTACTGCACAGCTTTAAAACTTTAAGGCACACAACTACAAAGTAAGTTTGTAACAAAATACTTTTTATTTTAATATTAGTTTTTGAGCGCCATCTGGTACTTTGAGAGTAGTAATGCCACTACTTTTTTGGGACACCTAATATTTAGCATCCTATGATCTTTATTAGCTCCGAGCCCGATAACGACTTTTATTGTATGGCTGTGTTATCGAAAGGCTGATGACAGATGGCGACTTATTCAAAACTTAAAAAATATCTCAAAGCCATTAGAGCCTAAACATTTTTTTGTGTTTTAAAGAGCAATGAATGAAAGTTGTGCCTGCTTTAAAGAACCATACATTAATTGAACTTATTATTATTATTATTATTATTTGAATTCGTTAAGGGTTAACACCAGTGTAGTGCATGGGTCTTTAAGGTAATTTTTCGATTTTTTCAAAGTAACTTTATTTATCTCATGTTCCAAATCCAAATAGGTGACGATATTTGAGCTGCGTTTTAAAACTGGCCCGACAGCACGGGGGAATTTTTTTTTTTTTTTTTGAATATCGCTTCGGGACATAATTTCTAACATAATTGTCTACCAATTTAGCTAAAAAAATTGTCTGAAATTCTACACTGGTGTTACCTCTTAAAGGAAAGTTCAACTGTAGTTAAATTTTTAGGACAGAAACAGCAACAACCATTTTTTTAAAAATTACTTCGAAATTGAAACACCACATAACATTAGCATCCGAAAGAACTTACCAAAAACCTAATTACACTTTAAAGGGTATATCGAAATTCGCTTTTAAAGTAACTCATAGTCCTCTATTTTTTTTTTTTGGGAATTCGTCTGCGCTTTGAATTCTATTTACAGATTTCATTGCTGTGGCATTTTTACTTGGCTTGAGTTTTACAGCACGCGCCAAAGTACTTCAGCACTTCAGAGAGTCCTTGAATATACATATATACAATATATGCACATACTTTTTGTTGTTATGTATATATGTGTATGTTGGGAAATTAAATTTTCGCCACTAGATGTGCCATGCTGAACGCGTGTTTTTGTGGTCTGCAGCAATTAGCACGCTGCATGCTGCGCTGCCACGTCCCTTTGCGGCTGAGTATCCTTGCTGAGCAGTTTAATCAGTTGGTTTGCGTCTTGGCTAACGTTGGCAGTCCAATTACTGCTTGGCTTGACCTTACTGGCAGGCAATTGCGAAATGTACGAAAAAAAGCATATATAAATAAGGTCGATAAGCAATGACATGGAAATTAAAGCTATAAAAAAGTCTAGACGACATGTGTGGAAAAACCTGGTGGGGTTTTGTGGGGCAAGTTCATTCCAGCTAATAACAACGTGCCATATAGAGCAGCTATTCAAATAAATAAAAACTTTTAGCTAGACCAAATAAAACTAATGATGCTTAGGCGCACAAGCCAACACCTTACTCATATAGCTGCTATATGCCACATATCGACGAGCCAAAAAAAAAGCAGAACAAAATCAATGAGCAGCAACGTTGTGGTCGGGGGTTTTGGGTGTCAGTGCACACAAGATGACGAGCAATTTTCTTCAAACTGAGAGCTGGTGACAAATGAACTTGACGCTGTTAAGATTTTTGTTTTTCTGGCATATAGATGTTGTATTATTTTTTTTTTCTATCTTATTTGTGACCCTAATAAACTGCGCAGTGCGCGCTTTTAGGCGCTGTCAGGAGTGTGTTCCTTCATTGAGTCAGTCATTCGATAAGTTGTTGGCTCTCTCCTATTGCTGATAAAAATCAGCGAAGCGTGACCGTCGCGCATCAATTTTCACTAGTTGTCCAGGACAACAAAATAATCAGCATTGAAAAATTGCCCAAAAATTTTCCGAAGACCCCAAAAGGAGAGAAAGTCGAGCGTAGAGGACAGCGCAGGAAAAAATTCATTCAAAAGCGTGCTTGAAATATGAAGACATTTCTCTGCCACTGTGTGTGTTATAAATAAAGCAGACGCTATCAAAGTAAGTGCGTAGTAAATAAAAAATTTCTTAAAAGTTTATTTTACTTAAAGTGCATTGAACCCCAAATTACCTGAATGTAGTTGTCTACTTTTAGATGCTTACAGCTTTAAATACAATTAATTTATAAAAACTTTGATTTCAGCTTTTTTCGTGTGAATTATCAAAACATTTCTGACAGGCCAAAGCAATTGGAAATATGTATAGGTACTAAAAATAACACCAAAAAAAAAGTTATGAATTTTAAAAGCAAACTTTGAGTTGGAATAGACTTCAAAAAATGGTTGTTTGCTAACAAAGTATGTACTGACTTTCAAAAAGAAAATTATGAAAAAATTTATATAGTACGCTTTGGGGTTTTCTTAACTTACGTCGGAATTAATGATGTGTTAAAAATGTGTTACAACCTAGTTTCAACTCTTAAGCTTTCAGTCGCTTTATTTTTAAATATACTTAATATCCAGGAAACATAGTAAGCAAAAAAAAAAATTATTTTGTAACATCTTCTTAGATGCCAAAACTATTGAACTGAGCCCTTCACAGCTTTGACTCCGAATGCATCAAACAAAACAAACTTTTTAGGAGTACTAAAGCAATCAAAAGATCAGATCCTAAAAATTATATTATTTGGATAGAACAGATAAGGGCTTAACACACCCTGCACTGAAGATTAAATTGCTTAGATGAACCTGGTTTTAAAGGAAAAATTTAAATTCAATTCACTTGACAAACTAAAACCAAACACACAGATGAGTTGAAATTTACAAACCAAATCTTATTTCAACTAAAATATTTCATTTGCAAAAAATTAGACAAATCAAAACACATGAAACCACATATGCCTTGTTCTTTAATTAACAGACTTTGTAGGATAGTTAATCGATTACCTTTAAGAGCATAAAAAGTGTCGGGAATTTACAAATGTTTTTAATTCTTTTTACATTTTGTAGAAGTCTTGCAGTGAAAATATGCAAAAATTAATTGAAGTCAGATTTTATTTGCTTGCTTTCGTTACTTCCAAGTTGCCTCTGCATTTGCGAGGGTTGTTTTTAATGTTATCCATTGCTGTTTCGATTTGTACTTATATATTTAGAAACATAATAAGTTACCTTTTCACTATGTGACTTTTCTTTTCCAATTATTTGCTCTCGAGCGCAAGCCCTTTCTTGGGCGCCAGCCCTATATTGGGCGCAAGCCGTTTTTTTTGGCGTTTTTCAAATTACGCTGTAAACCATGGAAACAACACATTTACTGATGTATGCTTTTTCCGCTAATGGCCAAAAATAATTCAATCTCTCAATTTTTATCTAACAGTTCTCGAACAGCTCCAATTTTTCTTGTATTGCAATTAAGATCTTTAGAACATTCGTATTGCAGCTTTTTAGAGTGTCCAAATTTCATCGTCTAATCCTAAAGAAAGACAAAAAAGAACACTTTACGACATAATACTTGTCGAAAAACTTATCAAAACAATTTTCATGTATATATTTTGTACTACTATAAAAAAAGCTCGCGAAAGAGAAAGTTCCAAATTGGTTTACGAGACTTTTTAATAAAAGTGCCAAAACAAAGCTGATCACATTAAAAATAGCCAGCGCCTGCAATATAAATGACAACCCTCGTATTTATTTATATTTATATATATTTTGTACACATTTAAAGTTTTTAC
The DNA here is from genome assembly GCA_018150985.1 of Chymomyza costata. NCBI lineage: Eukaryota > Metazoa > Arthropoda > Insecta > Diptera > Drosophilidae > Chymomyza > Chymomyza costata. The sequence continues at coordinate 1,266,691 of JAECWU010000244.1, read as the reverse complement.
CACCTGCGGCCAGAGCTGTGCTGCAAAGTAAAGCTTCCAACTCACATATTGCCACAAAGTGAAAACTCAATATTAGCACAATTAGTGAGACTGGACAGAGGGGTGTCCAAGGGAATGTCGAGTTGAGGGTATTCATATGTATATGTTCGATGGTGCCACACATACATATATGTACGTTTGGTAGACATTGCCCGCTGGCATTGCTGAGGCGTGCCTGACAAGTTTTTAAATAAAATAAATTGATTTTTGAAATGAAATTGCTGCAAACAAGCTGGCAAGAGCAAACATACACACATACACACTTTCACATACATACACGTTCAAAGTGTGTTGAATGCAACCAAGCGTTGTAGCGATATAAACGAAGAGATATAGGACAAATGTTGCACGCTTTGTTGTTAGTGCCGGGGGTGGTGTTGGCAACATGGCGTATGCTCAACGGTCAGTGTGTTGGAAAACATTGAGTTATCGTATGACACACAGTAGTTTCTTGCTTGTATAAAACTCATATGACAAGTAAACTTGTGCCCCTACTTACACTGCTTCCCACTTTTATTTCCTTACAGACTGAACTTTCAGCCAGAACGTGGCATCTATGATTTGCTTATCAAGAACGCTTCCTACAGTCGCGACAATGGACGCTTTGAGTGCCGCGTCAAGGCCAAAGGCACCGGCGCCGATGTGCATCAAGAGTTCTACAATCTTACAGTACTGACGCCGCCACATCCGCCTGTCATATCGCCTGGCAACATTGCCGTTGCCACCGAGGACAAGCCCATGGAGTTGACTTGCAGCAGCATTGGTGGCTCTCCAGATCCAATGATAACGTAAGTTTTGAAAACCTAACTAAGTGTGCAAATTAAATTGCAATTTGCAATACTCTGTATTTCTCATTTTGCAGCTGGTATCGCGAGGGTTCTAATTCGCCGCTACAGGCTACAGTGCTGCGCGGTGGCTCGAAGGATCAACCTACCAATGCTACACTGACAATAACCCCACGTCGCGAAGACGATGGCGGCAAATACAAGTGTGTAGTTCGTAATCGTGCCATGAATGAGGGCAAGCGTCTGGAAGCTACGGCTACTTTGAATGTTAATTGTAAGTAGATGCATATTTATTTTATAATGCCCGAAATTCCCTAGTATTATGACCTTGGTTTGTCCTTGAGCTAACTTGACCTTTAATAGAGGTTTTTACTTAGTGAGAAGGTGCATTTTGAGAGCTTGGAAAGTTTGAAAATTAAAAATTTTGACTAGTCGCTTAACTCGAAGTAGCCACAACCCTGTGTTTTCATAGCTCTACGAACTTCTTATCCATCTTGATCCTGATCAACAGGTTTCGATCTGATGAGGGACATTCCTTTTTCTCGAAGGTAACTCCCTTTTTCTAGTCCAGAGGCACAACTCTTCTTCTTAACTATGTATTACCAAAGAAACGACGGCATACCTTTCTGCGTAAGTCTTTTAAGCAAACCCTGTGGGTAACCCTTCCTAAAACATGTTTGTTTATTCAACTTTTTCATAGTTTTTCATTGAATCATTTGTGGATTCAAGTCCGTTCGAGATTGGAGATACCACTTTATAATGCTTACCCCATACCTATCACTTCTTGTAACACACTTTTGCAGTTCGAATTTGGTACAATCTTTGATTCTATAGTACTCCATAGTTCCCTCACTCTGCTTAACATATAAAAGTTGAAAAAATTAATTGAACCATATGCTTAACCTTTGTTGGAAAAGCGGACATAAATTGGCCTAGTTAGATCTGCCTGGGCTTCTTCGGTACAGCTGATCAGCATGATCCACTTGATCTCTTCATTGTAGTGTAACCCTTTGGTCAACGTTCATATTAGGCTTAAGCACCGCAATTATTATCTTCTTCTCCCCACTTTAACTTAATTCCCATTAGCATACCATGTTCCCAGCTTATCATTATCAGACCCTAGACTATGTATTCATCCGTTTAACCCTTGACCGTAAACAGCACACAAATTGCCAATGTCTGCATTTGACTAATTAGTTGCTCATGTTGACAATGAGTTAATGCAGCCAGGCGACAATGCCACATCACGCCCCTACACATTTTGTTGTTGCAACAACGACAACGAGGAGCTTATAATGAAGTGACTGAACAACAACTGACAACGCATTCATTTTCAAATGCTCTTAAAATGTCCAAGCGTGTAAACTATTTAGTTGAAGCAACAACAACAACAACAATAGCAATATTAGCATTAACTCCAATGTCTCTAAATATATATGTACATTATATGTATGTAACTACAATATGCATATATCTTTTTTAAAAAGGCCAACAGCCAACGCACATAAATTACAGACCCTCTGACGTTGGCGTTGACCTGCTGACTGAGCGCAAGTAATTAGAATAGAAATTTATGTGAGAGTCCAATGTTGTTGTTCCAGCTATTGTTGTTGTTTGTATTGCTGTGGTCAGCGCCGCTCTGCGTGGCATGCAACAAGTGGCAATTTAACACATGGCTACCATATACCATGTAGTTGACTGAGTGACTGACTGACTGTTGTATGACCCAACAACAACAAACCGCGACTACAACATAGGCCATTAGGGCTAATCAAATGGCAAATAAAGTATAATATTATTATACTTTATGCAAAAGGTATAAAAACGTACAAAGCAAGATTTTATAAGCCGACTAAAGTTTATACTCTTTCCATATTTAAAACTTGCGAATTTTTTAATGAGCTCTTTTTTTAACACTCCTGAGGATAGTACAAAATGGCATGAGTCCAAAATGATGAGGGCTATTGGAAGAAAATATATAGCATTTATCTTTAGAGGCCTGTCATGCTTACTGTGGCTATTGCATGAAATATTACAATAGGCCAAGATGAATCTTACATTCAGAAATTATAAACCCGCTAAGCACATTAAAGTGCATACCATTTTGACCGCATACTAATAAGCATAGAGTATAACCAAAAGCAGTGGCAACCATTTATTAAGCTCCACAAAGCTTCATTAATTCAAGAACAACCCACACACACAACAAATTCACATACCACAAAATACGCCCACTGGTTTTGGGTTCATGGCGTTGGACTTGCAACCACGCTAATTGCTGTTGCATGCAAAGTTGATCAAGCCGCTGCTGCCGTTGACTAGGCCAAGTGACCACTAAGCAAAGCAACAGCAACAACAACAGCAACAACAACAACCAGCGAGAACAACCTCAAATAAGTTTTAAATTTTTCGCCAACACGCAACAAAACCCACATGACGTATGCGTAATTTGTTTTTTTTTTTTTTTGCTATAAGTTTTAATGACAGGTTTCTGCTTAAGTCTTTAATATAAATGAGCCATAGATGTCGCTAATTAGCTGAGGTGCATAATTCATGCCACGCCTACACTTCCGTTCGGCTATTGAACTAATTGAGGCGTTAAGGGCGTTTGTTTTTGGAACTTGAACCTACGCTACTCTAACCATGTCAAATGTTTAATTAAAAACAACCGTATAATGGTCATTTACATATAAGCTAGTAGTATATAAGCCGCAAGTTAATTTTTTTATATGGTTTTATGTATTTCGAATTGTTATTGCTGATTTGTTGTTAGACATTATGTTTTAGTGCGCATAAGGCATATAATTACATTTATAGAAATTACGTGTAATTTTATGGATATATAAGGTGGGAAAGGAGTTTAGTTTTGGATGGGGGTGTTGTTCTCATAACCGCATGTAAAAGCAGGGATTTTATATGTTAGTCAATTGGTGCAGAGAAGGGGAAGTGGGAGAGAGTGGCTGGCTTAAAAAAACCTTTTAGCTCAAATAGGAGTAAGCGCCATAAAGCAACATATGATCAAAGAGTATAAAGGAAGTGCAGAAAATCGAGTAAAAAAATTCATTTATGGCCGACTTTGGAATACGCGACACCTGACTGGAGTAGAAGGACAGCTGTTCTTCCACTGCTATCAGATTGTGGTCTCTATGGAGCGTTAAGTTATCCATCACTCGAAGCACTGTACGACTATGGTATACCCTGTACCTTCTCTTTTAATAAATAATAATTTCCTTTCCCGGACTGACTTTTTTGTCAGTCGGCGCTAGGTGGAGCATGGGGATCTCTATTAATAACTATTCGAAGAGAACAGCCACCTACAGTTGATAGCCGAATCCGAACGGCGGTGTCTTGAACTAATAGAGATTTTTTTGGGCAAATAGCGTCTTTTTGCTAACGATGCCAGTGCTAGGCAAATGCACCAGTGCTTCTGCGGGGAATCCAACCACCGACCATCGGGTTGCAAAGCGAGTACGCTACCACTACGCTACCACTACGCTACCGATGGCCAGCCAAAGATATTACTAAATTACTGCCCCCAGTAAAGCTTAGTTTTCCTGAGCTTTATATTTGATTAAGCAGAGCTATGTATGAGTTTTGGCCTAAAATATTATTGTTCATTGCATTTGGAATAAAAAGACACTTAAATTGTCCCCTCGACCTAGCTGACAGAACTTCCAGATTTAGTCGATCTGTTTTCCTTGAATGATCAACAATGAAACAATGTTGTTTGTCTGTTGACCAGTTGTTGTTAGTCTCTCCTTCTTAACTAGCTTTACCAACCCGTTTTCAGGTTACGGCCTGATGTAGACGCTTGTCGGAACTAGATCCTAGATTTTATTTATCATTTAATTTTTACTACAGTCGAACTTAATCTCCCTTATAATTTCAACGATATTGTGCTCTCAAGACCAATTGCCGGTTTTGATTCGTGAACTAATAACAACCGATTAGCGGGCTAACCTCTTCCAAAACCATTTACACCAAAGGTAACTTAATTTTACACTTTAATTAAATACCTTTATGCGTTGCGGGAATCGTACCCGAAACTACGTCAGCGACTTTTAATCGAAAACCCCTCAGCAAACCCGTGTTTGACGAACGTACCCGAGGCTACGTCGAAGTCTTTTATTGGGGGACATTTCTTTATGTTTTGAACTCGAAACCTTACGCACAACCCTGTTTGAGGTTCGTGCCCGAGGCCACGCATTAGTATTATATTAGTTTCTTTATATGTTGGGTTCCAAACCCTATGCACCTCTCTTTTTGGAGATGTTTCATTTTGTGTTTGTTTTCCAACCCTGCTCACAACTCTGTTTAAAGTATAATCCGAGCTTAAGAGGTGGGTTTAAACCCAGGGAACATCGCTGAGCAGTTTAGCTTGCTTCTCCGACACCTGTGGACAATTTGGGCAGCTGTCCAGGAGACTTGTTAGTTTGTCTGTCATAAAGATTAGTATAAACTTAGCATACCCTTCTATCCTACAAGTAACAGAAAAAAAATCACAAGAAAAACCATTTACACATATTAAAGAAAAGATAAAAAAATAACAACTATAAAAGAAAAGCTGTGCTAGAGGACCACACAAACCGCATGGGGCAAAGTAATTGCAGGCAGCAAAGGGTTAAAGCAAAAGGCTTTGGCAAACAGAGCAGAGGGCTTATACGTACTCTGTTTAGAGCTGGCTGCCCTCATATGTGCAGTTCCGTCTCCCTCCCCTCTTCTTTCCTGTGCTCCTCCCCATCTCTGTGTGAAGTTTTCACTTGCGGTCAAGTCATGCTGCTTGCAAGCAAAGAGCTTAATGCTTTTTTAAGCAAGCAATGAAGAGCAGAGTAGATCAAAAGCTCAGTTAGCAGCAACTCTCCTACAAAAACTATTCATGCCTGTCAACCCTATCATTGCCTGTTCATTTTTGTACTGACCAACTCTTCAAGCGCTAGCTTCATTTGCTGTTTGCTTATGAGTGTGTAAATGAGTGTGTAAGTGGGTGTGAATGTGTGTGTATGGGTGTCTCATATGCGGCTTTATTTGTGGTTTTAACTACTGCTATAGTTACCGTTGTTACTGCTTGGGGTCGGTCTTGGTCTTGGTCTCGGTCTGTCTCGGCGTCCTTAGTGCTTGGTCCTTCTCTGTGTCTCGCTCTGTTGGCCAAATTTCGCTGTTGAGCTGGCAAAACCCCAGAAGCTGTTTGCATTGGGTCAACAACAGGCTACAAATTTACTAGGCCACCCTTTTTGCTGATTGTGTAAATTAAATCTAAAACAATTTAATTGAAAACTTCAACAACAGCCTGAGTTGGCAGCTCTGTTTTTAGTCCTGTCCGTCTCGCTCTGTCATTTCAATTTGATTTACGGCCACAATAAAAATTCACTTAGCTTTCAACGCCGTACACATTGGCACCTACAAATTAATCACAAAATTAGCTGGCCCACAAAAACCCAAAAATAAAACAAAGGAACTGAGTAGCAGGAGTCGGAGACCCTGCGCGGGACACAGACAACATTGCCTGCCGACTTTTGTCTAATCGAGGCTAATAAGTCATTGCAAAATTGCCGGCAATAAATTCCAGACGCTCAAGCAGCTATACATTTTGTCGCAGGTCGTGACTGTCGGAAGGAGCCAGACTTAGGAGCGACGACCACCCTATAAACCCCCACCACACTGCTTCCTTCCACGCTAATAACCACAAAATGACAAAATGCCAAAAATCAAGCGATATTTTCAATTTCTACTCATCGGGTTTTGCATTTGTTGGGAGTTGCTTGAGGAAAAAAGGGTTTGGGGATTTAAATGTCGTTTTATTTGGCATTTGCTGTGCTCCCCGTTTATTAGGCATGAAAATCCAACTTTAATCTAGACACTAATTTATTGCCTTTGTTGCTTTTATGATACTTTGGCACACGGCGCCCGAGGGGTTGCAACCCTGCGTCGTTCTGTTAACTTTCGGGGCGTGCCAATATTTTATGGTTGCCATGCATAGCAATTTTTGGTGTTGCCTAAAATGGAAACAGAATTGGCGCGCTTAGTTCGCGAGTTTCAGCAGCTTTTATTCTTTGCTCTTTTTTTTCTTACCCATTTTTGATGAGGCTAATCGGATCTGCAGCCAACTTACCTGGCAAGACGCCTGAAAGTAGGCAAGCAACAGACAGTTGTGACGGCTAGACAGAGTGGCTTTGGTTTTGGGAGCAACCTAACGCCGCACAGTGGGGTTAACTAACGAAATGTAGTACTTTTGTTAAATCAAATGATGATAAGGGTAGATATTTGAGTCAGAAATAGATTTTTTGTTACTGAAATCAGTTAGCACTTGCTTCGATTGGGACTTAGCTGGCCAATCTTAATTGGGGAAAAGCATTATTACTAGTACGCCACATAGCGTAGGAGACGTTGGAGCCCACCCAAGTTAGCTCCATTATGTTCAAGAAAACAAGAAAAATTTATATAGACATAGCCGTGCGTCTATCTGTCTGCTCGTCTGTATGAACGCCTAGATCTTAGAGATTTATATGACTAGCATAACCAAACATGGGATTTGGACTCGCAATAAGTTCACGCTTCTTTTAAGCCGCCAATAATTTGAAAGCGATATATTTTTCTAATTTCTTTTCTGACTTATTTGTTATCTCTGTCTGATATATTTTGTCGAACCTTGACGTAAGCTTATTTCTCTTGACTTCCATTTTGCCTAAGAATACGAATGCTTCTTATATCAAGTATTAAAAGCAAAATTCTCCCAAACATCAAACCGTGCAGGATCAGCTTTGATATGTTTCCAAGAATTTTCGGTTTTTTTATTATTAAAACATTAAGAAATCAAATTTTCCCTACAGGAAAAAGCAAAATAACAAAGTGATAATTTGGAGCAATGAAAAACTTGAAGAAAATTTGAGTCAAATTTCTTTATCCTTGACCACTGTGCGACGTGTTGACTTTTGTCTAAGCCGACTGCCAAGGCATATTGCTATTGTTGTTGCAAGCATGTCAAATCTTTGTGGCAGTACGTGGCTATGTAGGCCCCTACACTCCTCTCTCACCCCATCAACTTTCTATCCGCGCCGCATAAAGCGCTTAAGTCGCGGCTTAGCTGGAAAAAGAAGAGCCTCATAGAGCGGCGGTACAATCTGCAACCCACAAACAAAGCGCGTTGAGGCGCTTGCAGATTGCCGGCCTAATATTGACATTTCCATTGGGGCTTAAACAAACCTCGCAGCCCCGAACTTCAGTGACAAGCAACCGGGTTGCCGCCTATCATTTTCATAGTTTAATGTCACACGCTCGCTTGGCTTGGACTAGGCCCAGGTTTTGGTTCGTGTTCGGTTCCGGGCCCAGGCAATTAACTTTTAGGTATATTTGCCAAGTGTAAACCAAAGTAAAATTGCCGTAGCCATAGACCAAGCTATCGAAGCTATTGGCCTGGTCTGCCAGTCAGCGATGAGATCATGCATGAAATTCAAGGAAAACCAAAAAAAAAAAAAAAACACCGAGGGTACAGCGTAGTGCTTTTTAGATATGTATGTATTGGTAGTGTGTTGGTTGTCTATGTAAATGTTTGGCGACTGCGGCATATATGAAACGACCTTGCGTCATGTTTGAACCTTAACACCCCAAAGGCCCAAGCGACATCAGACATGGACTGTCATGTTGGATGGCAAAAATCGAGCAGCAGGCAACCGCAATGAAGCGCAGCGAAGGGAGCTAAAGAGTGCGGTGGTAGCGGTGGTAAGAGAGCCAAAGGCAATGATGCCACACGCCGGCTCCTAATAGGCACGACATGAAAATCAACGAAGCAAATGCCAATACACATGCAATGCCAGCCAATTGTTGTGGAGCATTTGGAGTGGGTAACTGATGAGATAGACTAGGGGGCTAGTGAGCTTTGGGTGGCTGTGGCACAGTCTATGCAGCCGCAGTCCAAGAGCCAGACATTAAGGATTCAAGGCTTAACATACCGTAAACACAAAAGCCTCTAAAGGCATCAACTGCGGCATATAAAGTGGCATTACCTAAAGTAAAAAAAAAAATATGTATACATGTGTGTGTGTGAGTATGTGTTGGTCCTGGCAAATGGCAGGAAGTGTCATACAGCAAAGCCAAAGCGCACGGCACAAAAACAAAAGACACAGGGCTTCAGAGCACGACTAGGACTAGAGCTAGGGCGCAAAAAAAAAAATATATGGAGAATACAAAAAAGATTGTCGAGTGTGTTGGGCGGCGGCTGCCACGCATTAAATTGAAGATGATGATGATAATGCGCCAGATAAGAGCCAAGAAATGCTGTAAGAGTCAGGACAAGAGTGGGTTTCCATCTCTCTCTCTCTCTCTCTCTCTTGCTGCTTGCTATGCCTAGGTCATAGGTAACAGCCAACTTAACGCCAATAATAAGCAAGCCGGCAACAAGCCATGAACAGGCAACCGCAAGTCTAACATATGAGTGAGAAAACAACAAAACAGAGAAGGAAAAAAAAAAAAAAAACGAAAAGTATGGCAACCCTACCCGCTGGATGGACCAACGACAGATAACATCTGCCATTTGTGGCAACAACAAGGGAAAACAACAACAACAGAAAATGAAACAATGGCAAGAGGCAGCTCGGAAAAACAAGAGACAGGATGTGACTTGTGAATGGCCCTGAAAGCTGTATGCTACCATACGTAGAGCATATATGTGGATGCCACCACAGCAAAGTTGTGGCAGTTGCGGCTATGGCTTGTGGGTATTACTATTTACTTGGGTATTAAGCAAACTTCAAATAAAAAGGATAACGAGCACATTGCGAGACACGCAAGCAACTCAAAATGGAAGTTGCTCAACAACAGGACGCACCACACAGGACTAACAACAAAACAAAATGGACGCCGGTAAAAGGCAAAATGAGCAGCAGCAGCAGCAGCAGCCTCATGCACGACAATTGCGCACAATTTTCATTTATTGTTTGGCTACACATTTGCCACATTATGTCATGACCTGCCCCAGACCAGCCCAAAGCTTGCCCCAAACAAAAACTCCCAACACGAAACCCCCAAAACAAAAGGCTTGACATAAGGTAGCATAGTAGAGCACTCTTTTAGACGAAGGACAGCTTGTACTTGGGGCATAAGATAATCGTGCAGGAGGACTCAGTCGACTCTTTCGTATAGATTTCCTTCCTGCTGCCGGCTGCCTGAGCTTTTAAAGATACATTTTGGCAGGCATTGAAGACATTAATAGATGAGCTCGTGCAGCTTTAGATAGAGGCGTCTCCATATAAATGTGCGTGTGTGCGCGTTTGTTTGTCTACATTAAGTTGCTTTAAACATTTCAAGGGTTCTTAGGCAAAAACAACGCCCATAATGTGTTTCCGCAAATTTCTTAGCCTGCTTTTGGGCCTTGCACGCATATTCTCGCACTATCGCTCAATTATACATTGTGCGCCATTAGATATACAACAACAAAGCCAGTGACCCAAACAAAACTTACCTGAATGGTCAAATACTACAATACATAAAAAAAAATATCATATAAAAAATGTTATAGTTAATACTAAACCATCAATCGACACGTGCGCCTCTTATTCCTGTTAAGCGTTTTTGCTTTCCGCCCCTACTTCTGCCATTTCTCTCATTTCAACCATTTCTCGTTTTTGTGATAAGCAAATTAATTGAAATACAATAATTATGCACATTAGCGAGCGAGCTGTAATTGCCACGTTAGGAGAGTGTGTAATTTGAGATAAGCTGTTTTTTGCTGGCATGATTGCGAAAATCAAAGGTGGCGCAACAAACTGCGAAGAGAGAGGGAGGTAAATTGAAGAAGTATGTTAAAGAAGTATTGCGTGGCAACAAGGTGTGCATAACAAAACAAGGAAGTAGAATACTTTCATTATGTTGAAGTTCAAAGAACTGGAGTACGAAAAACTGAAGGAAAATTTTTTGGAAAGGGGATTAGAGTGAGCCTGCGAAAGAAATTTCTACAAAGCCAACATTAAGATATACACTTAAAATGTTTAAATTGTTAAAGGCTATGGAGAATGCATAAGAACTGCAACAATGATGCAAGCACAGTGGTAGAACTTCAAGGATTTACTGCACAAGTAAGAACGCCACAGGAGAAGAGACTTTGGGGAAATACCTAAAAAACCACAAAACCACACCACAAAACGTAAACTCAACTCGAAATGAAAGAAAACAGACAGTATTCACAACTTGGAAATGCATGCACAGAGCAATTGTGGAGGGGTTTGTTTGGTCTAAAGGAGCAGCACATGAGTGAAAGATAGAAGCAAACTGCATTAGCATAGCTTACTTATCAATGACAGCTAACCCCCAACTAAACAATCCACAAACAGAGTGCATATTTCAATTGTTTGTCATAACTCTCATGATCTATTGTTATTGTTGCTACTGATGATGTCAACATGGTAAAGCAGCACGCGTCGTACTTGTCCAGACCAGTCCAATCCAAACCCAGAGCTGACAATGCCAACACATTGTTTCAACAGACAACGCCCGCATACATAGCCGCTAGCCTAGCCTCCCCCTCAAACAAACCACATGAACAGACCCAACCGGATCGGCACGCGCTGACACACTCCTCCACTTGACTCGTCTCACATCTCATTTGGTCAGTGGGTCTCTCGCTCTTGCAGCTACGCTTGCTAATTAAAGTACATTTTGTGAATCAATGAAACCGGTCGCTTATGTGCTCGTTCAGCTGGGCTCCCCCCAATAGATATAACGGCCGCCCCCCTCAAATACTACAAGCCGCCCGCCCCCTGTTCAATAAACATGTCAATAATATTCAAAATTGAAATGTCAAAATGCTAATTTTGCACATTTGTTTGAGTTTGGCATTTGCGTTTGAATGCGTTTCTCGTATATTTGGCTTTCTGGAACTGCGCTCTGCTAACGCACCAATATACTAGTATGAAAATATTTTCACAAAATTCATACAGCTTGACGTTGACGCTGACGTTGACGCCGCAGTTGACGTCAACGTTTGCGCTGACGACGCAATGCAATTTGGCAATGTACGCAAATTTGCACAAGCCGCACGAAAATTTTATTTACAAAATTTGTCCAAAAAGTGGGGGAGAGAGTGGTTGGAGAGGGCGGAATCGAGAGTTACGGAGAGGTGTATGGTTAGAGAGCGAAAAATGTTTTCTGCTGGCTTTGACTGTATAATAGTACAACTGACTATAAATACGGGCTTGTTCTTTATGAATACGAGGGCTGGTTAAAAGATCGTTGAGAATTCTCAGCTTGGTCTTCTTTTCAATTTTGAACTTCCTCGGTGTCATTTCGGCAAAATAAATCCATTGGGATCCATCCATTCGTCCACAGTTACAGAACGTACAAAAGTAGTTGCTTAACGAAGACATGTTCCTCACTTCCCAATATTGGTGCAACATACAGGATGTCGGAGTCAGGATAGCTACTGGTTTAAAGGCATTTTTCAAGATCATGGCAAAAGGTGCCATGGAAAATACTTTCTACTCGCAACAGTCTAAATGTTGCTGCGATATAAAGCTGAGGATCCGCCGACCACGTTTAACCCGTTCAAACACGCTGCGATCAATAGCGGTCGCAGCGTTGCATATATTTCATGACCTTTAGGGCCTTTTATTCCTATAATGCGAAAACTAGGTATTTTTTTCTAGGTCTTTGTTTTTTGTTTTATGGCTTTACTTTGTCCAGTTAAACAGCTGTTTTACCACTAAGGACGACTCAGTACCAATTCCCGCTTGGTTTCGGACAGGGCTGCAAGGAAACATAGGAGATACTGGCTCTCTTTACAGGGGCTGCGACTAGCAAAAGAGCCTGTTAAACCTCTGCATGTGATCAAGACAATAGGTCTTAGCAGAGCGGACCTAAAACTCCTTATACCTATCTGGACATCGCACTGTAAGATACCACCTTCAGAAAAAGGGCCTATAGGATTCTACCGAGTGTAGACTCTGTCTCGAAGACGATGAAACTACCAGACATATTATGTGTAACTGCCTAGCGCTGGTTTGAGACAGAGCCTGTCACATGGGAAAGGAACGGAACAGCCCTTTCCAGCTTAGAGCAATAACAACGAAAGATATACTGACACATGCGGAAAGCGAAAAGTCTTTTGCATTAAGATATGGATACGGTACAAAAGATCTCTGGTCGCAGTGCCCCGCCACCTTTGTGAAGAGCCCATGTTAGTAGAAAAAAAAAAACATTTGTCGTTTTGTACAGATGCAGAGGTTAAAAATTTTAAGGCTAACATCAACAGCTATGTCTACAAGAAGAGCATTCAGCTTGTATTTTAATGTATTAATTTTTCTGAAGATTCAATTGTTGTTCTTGATATCGATAAACTACCGTCAAATTGACACAGGGTGACGCAGGTAGCTAAAAACTTGACAGCAATCGGCTGATGGAATCGAAATTATGGCTATGGTAGTTTCTTGAGTAGTCCAATTACCTTTTAGTCTGCCCTCGTATGTTTCTCTATTGGTGTTGATATTTGCCATGATGTTGTTGGCATTTCCATATGGGCAAATATTATGCTATGCAATTTAAGTTGCCCAGCTTTATCAATCTGACTGTGTGTGTGAGAGAGTTTTGTGTGTATGTGTGTGAGAAAGAGTGTTGTGTGTGTGTGTGTGCGACTGTGCGTGTGTATTTGCCTACAGCATTGAACAGCAAAAATATATAAAGCATACGCCGCGTTGTCTAACTGTAATGAATTAAACGCATACACGCGCACTCATTCACACACACTAACTCACTCACACATACTTATACTCATTCACGCACAGTCGTACACATACCCATTCATATTATTCACTCACACTAATACACACTACAGCATGTTGACTGATCAGCTATCAAATTAGAAAACTTCTTGCATGGTAAATTTTTGCATTTTCCTCGCATATTTGACGTTGATTTGGTACATCAGCATTATTTAGTTTCCCCATGGAAATCAATGTTGCCAGCATTTTTGGTCATTTTTATTTTTAGGACAATTTGCTTTAGCGCTTAAATCAGCTCTAGCGATTTTGGTTGCAACATATTCAATTGAGTGCAACCAAATGTTTAGCCAAAAGGAACTCATTGGCATCAACAATTCAAATTGAAAAGTGACCCATATGCGCATTTGTCAGCTGTCATTTTGTTTGTAGTAGACGTGAACGAAATCTACAATTTGAAATGTAGAGTTTTTGGAAAATCGTTTGTCGTCTGATGGCTTTTTATAGCATAAGCAAATAGGAAATTGTTTCACAGTGCTGGAAATCGAAAACAAGTTGAAAATTGTAGCTTAGAATGCTTAGAAAATTAATACTAGGAGAAGCTACAACTCTTATAATTGCCAAATGCAGAAATCTTGGAAAACCGACTAATCTCGATACAACAAAACTTGAAGAGCCAAACTCTTTCCAGCTGTCATTTATTGAAAGTTTAATATTTTTTTTTTAAACTTTCTTAAACTTTTCTTTCTGCATTTTTTCTAAGCCTGCAATTAATTTTGCATCACAAATCTCTTAAAAGACAAGTTCTTAATATTATTTATTTTTAGTTAATAAATTTTAAGCACAAAAAAATTCTTACATAATTTATGCTTAAAATCTTTATTGACGTTTAGACATTTAGTGTCTAAGCAATTATGTATGGCTAGTATTTTAAACAGCAGTCCGAAAGAAGCGGAAATAAATTGGAAGTTTACATCTATAGAATTTTTAGGAGATATACGAATTAACATGACTGAATTAAATATTTAATATCATAAGTCTTGCAAATAAATTTGAAGCTTGAATCTGTAGAATTTTTAGGATATATATGAATTATTTTGGACTTAATGATGAAACCGTGCTCGAATTTTTATAAAAGCTTAATTTTTTTGAAAAAGAAACAAATTTTTTTTTAGTTTCATAAAACTTTTTAGGCCAAGTTGTATTCCGAGTTTATATTCTTCAATTTTATCAAGGATACACTTGGCAACTCTGTGCAAGCATCTGTAGTATACATTGGACTAGTTTAAGTAAATTCGATTTTTGGCTTAAATAAAATTTATTTATTAACTGAATTTATCGTAAATTCAACTTATTTTCACACAAATTTTGCATTTAAAATTTTGTTGAAAACATTAGAAATTTTGCAATGAAAATGTTCTGTAAATTAAAACAAAAATTAATAGTCCTTTAATAAAATAAATATCTGCAAATGGTTTATATAAATTTTCAGTGCTTGTCTGCTGTACATTTTGCTTGCCATTTGTTTTCATTTTATTATTATTCTTAAATTTTTTTTGCACAGTGTATTTCTATCAGTTGTAATATGCTTTATATTTAAAGCTTATCCAAATTGGCTGGCAGCTATTTGGAATCCTGTGTCTTTGTAAGTGCCCTTCCCTTGCGTTTTAATTGGCTAAAAATATTTGTAAATCAAATTGAAATTTTGCAATATTTTGCCCTTAAACCAAGAATAGTTATTAAATATTTATTATTGTTTTGTTTGGTCTATTGTTTAATCTGTATGCATTGCATTTTAATTGCCATTGCAATGTTTTTTCATGTGTGTGTTAAATGCAGCCACAAATTTGCTGGAATTTTTGAATTTATTGTGCAATAATTTCGAGCCAAAAATGTTTTTTTTTTTTTGCTAATTAAAAGTTTTACGCTTTATAAAGCTAAACAAATGCAACTACATAAAAATTGTTTTTTTTTTGGTATGTTTTTATGTTGAAATAATAGAACATTTTTAGCATGTGCTACAGACGTACGCATAAGCTCATATAAAAAGCCAGACAGATACACTGAGAGAAAAAAAATTGAAAACATTTTACTCAAAGTCAGCGCATCCCTCCAATAAAACAGTGTGGCCAAAGATAATTTCGATTTAAATTGAATATTTTCATTCAAAGAGGTATTTCAAAAGCTTTAAATATTTTAAAGATTCTTATTGCTAGTAAAATTTATCAAACTTAAAAAAATCTCAAAACAGTTCTTTTGTTTTGTTTTTGCATGCTATGTAAATTGCAAACTAATTCAAAAACAAATTATACACAATTATTCCTAGTCTATTATAATCTAAGTGCAGTATAATAAAAGGTTGTTCCAAAATACATGGGTTTTCAAATGACCTCAGGGTACCATATGTGCTAAGAAACCTTATGTGATTTTAATAAACAAAACCATGTTGATTTTCATCAGCTTAGGGTACCACATTTGCTGTGCAAGCCTATGCGAGCTTAAAAAACAAAACCATGTTGACTTATTAGAGCTTAGGGTAACACATTTGTTGTGCAAACTTATGTGAGCTTAATAAAAAAAATCATGTTGATCTTTAATCGATAAAACATACCACGGCTTTAGTCTTTTTGACGGCAAACTACAAAGAGTTTCGTTCACAAAAACGGAATACACTTATGGTGTGAGCATGATGGCTTTCTCAGAATTTGAAGCAATCCTCTTAGAACGTACTGAGAGCAACGCCTTAGCCAGACGAATAACATCTTTCTTCGGAAGGATTGAATCTTAATGCTCAATGTTATCCAGCTAGAACCATCTCTAAAAATGAAGTTTGTTCTGGAAATTGGATTGATCAAAGAGGCTGGGTCTAGTAGATCCTTTAGGTTCCAAAGTTATTAAGTTTGTTTCGAAAATCGGTTTCACTGAGAAGCTCTTGGGCTAGTTGTTAGTAAAATAGATCCTAAAGGTTCTGAGTAATTAAGTTTGGTTGGGGAATTGGTTTGAATGAGCAGCTCCAGTGCAAGCTGATTGTACAATAGATCCTTAAATTCCCAAATACTAAAGTTTGATTCGGGAATTGGATTGACTGTGGAGCGGTAAAGCTAGCTGATAGCACAACTCATCCCTAATGCCTCTTGTAATTAAGTTTAATTCGGAAATTCGATTTGCTAAGAAGCTCTAGGGGTATCTGACAACACAATAGATTCTTAAGGTCCGAAGTTTGTTTGTGAAATTGGGGGACACTGAGGGGCACTACGGCTAACTAATAGAACAAGGCCCCAAGTAATTAAGTTTTGGGTATTGCATTGACTGAGGAGCTTTGAAGCTAACCAATAGCACAATAGATCCTTAAGATCGCAGAGCCGTTTTGCCACTTTCAGGCTGATAACACAATAGATTCTTAAGGATCGCAGTAATTGAGTTTGAAATCGGGGACACTGAGGAGATAGTACGTCTAGCTAATAGAACAATAGGTGCTCAAGGTCCCAAGTATTAAAGTTTGAGAGGGAGTTGGATTGACTGAGAAGCTTTGGAGCTAGTCGATAGTACAAAAGATCCTTAGGATCGCAATGCAGTTTTGCCACAGAAAGCAGCAAATAATTTTTTTTTTTCTTGAAAAGAGTATCCTACTATCGGGCATAGTAACGACCTTATCACATATTTCTCTCAGTGCATATATGAAAAAAGCGTTTGCCCCGGGCTATTTGAGTAATGAAAATAAAATAAAAATATTTCTTACAATGTTGTTAGTCGAGTATCTATGGCAAGTGTATTGTTGTTGTTGTTGTTGTTGTTGATGATAGGGGGGAGGTCGGTGTAGCAAGTGGCACACAAAATATTTACTGCATATCAACGTCTACATATAAATTTATTACGCCTGTAAAGAGTTGTAGTTGTTGCATAGTGAGAGCTCACTCGCCCGTTTTTGAAAGGGGGCGTTGGGGGTGGTAAAAAGTTTTACAGCACACATGTTGCTGCAACAGAGCAGAAAAAAAAGAGAAAAATAAGAAAAATAAGAAGAAAAACAATTGACAGTCCCAGCAACAAACAACAACAACAACATCTGGAACACGAACTAAAAACAACAACAAAGAACAATTCAGTTCTTTTTGGGTTTGCAGGCAAATAGAAGGGAAATATGGCAGAACGAACTATCGAGAAAATACAACGAAACTGCGATGAGGCGTGCCGCAGGAAAAGCCAGGAAAAGAAACTGAAAATTGTATAACTGAAAAAATACGGAAAAACATGGAAAACTATGGAGCATTGAAAACAACGCGCTGAAAGTGTACAACAAATGGCACAAGTTACAAAAGCTAAAATGCCAGCCAAATACTCAAAAAGTGTGGCAGCAACAACAGGCACTAAAAATGCAGTTAAGGTACAGTGGAACCTTGTGGGAATGAATTTGGGAAATAAAGTTGTGAAAGTGAGGAATCGGTTTTAACGATAGAGTTGCTTATGCTACAAAAATATATGATAAATAGCTCAAAAAACATGTAGGATTGTGCTTTGACACTGTCTTGCTTAACTTTCCTTTATAAAAAAAACACGTTTTGCCAGCTCTTACTTCAAAGCATCTATAGTGGGTAAAGATATGTTTATATTGGGGATTATTTTGTCAAGCCATAAGCAATTGGCCTGTTTGAATTTAAGAAAAAAATATAACTATTTTTATTTTTTAACTTAGAAAAAGATAAAGTTTTTTTGTGATTTCTAAGAACAAATTCCTTTTTAAGAAGATTTTATGAATGTGCATATGAAATAATGTGCATGAAATAATTTGTGTCCTCAAATCAAAGAACACCTTGATCATAATTTCTATTCAAAAATATTTAAGAAGCCAATATTAAGCTCGTTAAATTTATTTGTAAAATTTTTGATAATTCATCGAGCTATCGATAAATATAACGAAACCGATATTACTTATATAGACTTTTCTCGCAAAAACGAACTTCCACTATAAGCAGGCCACACTGTACTCAAAATAAATTGCGGACAAAATTTTTGTCATAACAGTTCAACATAAGCTAATATATCATTATAAAGAAGTTTATGACAAAGTAGTTCGTTAGAGGGAGGCTTCTCTATGGTAGCACATTGGTAGAAACTACGAAACTAGGAATATCGTTTGAAAACAACAACAAATAAAATGGCCAAGACTTCTTTCTCTCTATTGAAAGCAATATGAACAACAAGCATCTTGAATATAATATTGGTGTGCGTGTGTGTGAGTCTATTCGTGTGTATGTGTGATTGCATGTAGGATTGTGTTTGCGTACTACATTTCCGGTTGCAGCTGCAACAGCAGAAGGCAAAGTCACGTGCGCTGAGGCAGTCAGTTAATTTAAAAAATTTTATTTACATTTCGCTTGCATTGTTTACATTTAGTGCTGGCAGAGGCGTCGTTAGAGAGGGGATTGGTGGCAAGGGGAGGGGCAACAATACTTGACTTGCAACAGCAGCGGCAACTAACAACAACAAGAACAAACAGCTGCATAATAAACAGAGCGTTTATATGGTACATCTGCATAAGGGTGATACTTTTACAAATCGAAAGGATTTGGGTAACAATAAATTTTTGAAATATAGAATTTTCTAAATTTTTGCAAAAAATATATGTACGATAATCCGGTCTACAGTTTAGGGAAATAAGAGACAAAAGTACTGACGCAAAATTCTTCTGGAAGTGACTTAAGCTGAATCAACTAAAAAATATTACTAAGCGTATGTAAATAAACACAATGCTATGTAAAACTTCATGTCTATAAAGAATATACTAAATTGCATCGAAATTGTTCTCTTCATCCGGCCTTTAAAATTTGTAATCTGAAAAATACCAAAAACAAAAGACATCCAGGATAAGAAAATTGCACACTTTAACCAAAGGGCTTTGCCGCTGATGTTTTCGATGAGCGCCACAATTATTTGGAAATATGAAGCAAATTAAATCGATTGCATAAGTAATCGTTAGAAAATTAGGCTACATGAGCTTTTATAATATTATATTTGCACCTATTTATTTAATTTCGAGGTGTTAGGTGAGGCTAAAAGGTCTGACTGGCCAAGGGTCTAGTACAATTAGAGCGAGACTCAGTCCATGGTGATGCTGTGGTATATATCAAAGATACCCTTATTCGTTTATAGAGGCTAGTCAGCTTTTCAGAGATGAAAACTGCAATAATCTTGGAGCATATAATAGATTGCTGTGAGAGGTTGTCTAAACAAAAACCACTTGGGTAACTTAGCCCTCTGTTTTTTCAAATAAATTATACAAAAAAAAAATTGTTTTGAGGTTATAGGTTTGAAGTCAAAATTGATTTTCGATTTTGTAAAAGTATCGCCCATATGGGTAGACAGTGCAGCTGATGCTGCAGCAACGCATCATCCATGGCGGCTTTTGCTTGAGTGCCCGCAGGCGCCGCTGCTGCCATAATAAAAACAGCGGCCCTGGGCTAAAGGGATCGTTGGGGGTTGTGCTATGGCACGCCTTTGGTGTGTATTTTTGTTGGTGATGATGATGCTGCTGCTGCTGGTTTGTTGGCCTTAGGCGGCCATGTGGCCAACACGTAGGTATGCATGATGTTGCAATGCAATGGTTTGCAGCTGACGCAATGCCAAGTAAAAGCGCCTCAAGTTATGCCGCACACACACACACACACATATAAAGCCAAAGCCAACATCATCAAAGGTGCCATCAGTGTAAATGTATGTGCATGCATGTGTGTGTATTTCCATGCCAGCTGACTTTATGCCTTTAGCCAACTGAAGACAATACAAACGTAACACTCATTGCTTGCGTGTGTGTGTGTGTATGCGTGTTGTTGTTAGCTGCTTCCATTTCCGCTCAGTTTATTTGCAACGCGTCGATGACTTGCCGCTCACTTTAAGTACAACAAAATGGCCAACTAACTTGGCACACTGAATGTTGCACTCAAAAAAAAAAAAAAGAATCCCTTTGATTGCTACAAAATTAACTAAATATTTACAAAAATGTAATGCAATGAAATCTGCATAAATGCAGTCACAACATGCAATGGTAGTTCAAAAAAATTTGCAGAAAAAATAAAAAAAACTAAATTCATTTTACATGAAACTAAATGAAATGCAAAAATGGCAAAAAGCACTGCCAAGGACATGCAATGGTTGAAAGAATCAAACCAGATGCAGTGGCTTAGAGAGATTTCTGCTAGGGGATAGCAGCTAAATATAGTACATATTTATATGGACAAAATTATATATATATAGAGCTTAACTTCAGTTTTGATACTAGCTAGAAGAATTGAAAATCTCTTTCGCACTTATGACGCGCCTAAAACACAAGGAGAAAATAGGCGTACAGCTGTGGGACGAAAAATATAACTGAACTTATTTCGAGATTTTCTTCCGATTATTTTTGTAATTTTTAAATGTATCGTATTTTAAAAAATGCGCCTGGGCGAGGGCTAATAAAATGAATTCATCATTAGATGACTAAATAATTGTTTTTGTAAAGGGTGTTTTTTTTTTTAAGCTACACAAGTTTAAGTCAAATAAAACAAAAAAATATATTTTTAATATCAATAAAACGAGCTTAATTGGATAGAAAATTTTATGACATTAATGTTTAAATATGATTTCGGCCATGTGACCGCCAATTTGCTTAAATAAGTTTGACGAACGGAACCAATTTTGTGATCAAAAATTTCACCAGTTTGCAAACGTTGATCTGGTGTAAGTCTACCCATAATGAAATGTCAAACCAAACTCATCAAAAAGCAACTATCAGCTGTTAAATGGGTTGTCAGATAAAGCAGTGTTGCCAACTCAAAGTTGTGAACCTCTAAAAAAAACACGCTGTATTATACTCAACCTGGACATACTTGTGAAAAATGTTCATTAATTTGTGGAGCTAATCATAGATTTCAACCTATTGATTTTTAAAAGAGTTCTGTACATATTTTAATTCCATTAATTTTAAATTAAATGAATGCATAGATAACTAAAGCAAGTATTGGTCCTTTAAGTCATAAAATAGTAAATATGCATTTATTACCAATGATACAAAAGCTATTATATATAGAGCATTGGTATTTCAAGCCAAAAAAAGGTTTAATAGCTTAAAATTCTGTATGCCACCAGTTCCATCTGTTTCAGTCTTTGCCGACTCATAATGGAAAGAAAAATTCTGCATTTAAATTGGTATCTTTAAAAATTTAATTTATATTAAAACGAAATTTTTACAATTTTTTTCAAAATTACTCAATTTTTATGCAACGGCTTAGGTATTCAATGAAATTTATTACACCAGCCTTTTTTACCTGCCTGCTCTATAATTTTATTCAATTTCGTAGTATTTATTTTTTTATTTTAAATAAGAGGGCCAGCCCCTGCTCACCAGCGTCCAACCAGCTTGATAAATAAATTAATATTCTATGGAAAAGTTATGTTAATGCTTAATTTAAAACAAATCCTAAGGGAAACATTTCCATCAAGTTGCCATTTTGTTCAAGCCACTACGGCTATTTTAAAAAATTATTTAATTTAGTCGCAATTTTTCAGTGCAATCAACTCGGTTTTTTTTAAATAAATAAATTCGAGCAAGTTGTTATAGGTTTTACCCTATAAACCGCATTATAAAAATTCATAAAAATGCTGCGTATAAAATTGAAATTTATTTATGCCTTTAACTTTTAGTCGATTACATTTATTTTACGCTAAAACACGGTCTCTCACTCTTCTTCTTCAACTAATATATAATAGTTCTCGTAAATTAAGGGAGTCAGCTGACAACCTAAATCCCCTGCCTATCTACGCCACTGGCCTGCACGTACTCTTGCTTTACTGCTTGCACCCTATTTCCCGGCTTTACTTGCTGCACTTTCATTAAAGCAAAGAAAATGCAAGCAAAGAGCAAAAACTTTTCGTTTGTCCATACCAAAAAGGGGGCAAAATTTAATTATTTGGGTCAAAAAGATAGCGCGAATGTTTCACTGCCTGATCATCATAATGAATACACAAACATCATCATGTAGTTCATAATGACGTCAAGACAATGGCACTTACGGACTCGAGACTGCAAAACTTTTATATAATGCGTCAGGCATTAGGCCTTAATAAAGTGAAATGTGCGCGAATTGAGTTTATTATGTTGTAGAGATAGGAGGGGGCGTGGCAGGGGTCAATGCCGCCCTACACGTGCTGCATGCCCCCTTCTGCTGGGGCAAAAAAAAACTTTTTTGTTTTATTTATTTTATACGTTTTGGCAAGTAATTCCTTATTGCGCCTAATGCTATGCTATGCTATGCTCTAGCTTACGCTCGCGCTCTGCTCATCTCTCTCCATCTATCTCAGCCTCTACGTCATGCATACAGGGGCTTCAGCTTGTTTGTTTGTGTTTAATTTTCATGTCTCAAAACTTTCAGCCGCCCCACAAAGTTAAACAAAGCGAGGAACAACAAAATTCAAAAAATATATGTATAAATAATTCTGTTTATATTTCGCTCTCGCTTGCACGCTGCATTTTCTTCTCTTTCATGTAAATTTACAGCATTCAAAAAAACCCATACACTGTATCCTTGGGGTCAAGGGTATTCTAAATTTGTGCATTGTTATAGACAGGAAGCTGTTGGTGTGGCCAGAAGCTGCATATTGCATATTGTCATATTAGTCTCTGTATGAACACCTTTAACTCGGTGATCATAAAAGTTAGGGAGACCTGTGGCACACAAGAAGTTGCAGAAATCTATCAGCAGCTATATTTTCGTGCCCGTCTGTATGACACATGGTCTCGAAGACCATACAGCCCTTGTTATAACCAAATTTTACTAAAAGATGTGTATATATACTATGTAAGCAATTTACCCGTAGGAGAGCTTGCACACATATTAAAGAAGCTTCCGGCTGTATGAAAAAAAATATCTTCAATATCGGCTGACACTTAAGAATTAAAAATAAAATATTAAAATAATATAAGTTAGAGCTGTTAAAATTGGCCTGTAGACCAATGTGAGCCTAATAAGCAAAAAAAATGCAACTTTTGTCTTTACCAGGAGTTCAAATATTTTAAAATCTTTAACATAATGTTTGCAGTGTATCTCTTTGTCGGTCACCGTTCCGGTTGATTAAAATTTTTACTGTACGTGTTGCTGTTCACTGTTACTGCTGCTGCTGTTTCCGGGTTCTGTTCGAGGGTCTATCTACTACACTACACTAAACAAATCGCTGGCCCATTTGGTGCTCTAGTAAATAAATAAAAGCAAAACTTTTGGTCTGATGTTACTTTATTCTACTTTTTTTTCGCTGTACAAACAGTAATAATAACAACAACTACAACAACAAGAAGGCAAATGCTCAACACTAATGACGTCGTTTGTGGCCTGCACATATGTGCCTCCTTTATAATATGGTTGTTAGTGTTGTTATTGGTGTTATATAGTACTTGTTCCTGTTTAGACAACACCAGTGGAAAAAAAAGTGCCAGAAACTAGCTTGGTGGTTACAAAACTTGAATACTCTTACAATTAAAAAGCAATATGTCTCAGCTTGCTCTGTAAAAAACGAGAATGCTCTCTCGAGGTAGATTTCAAATCTCATGGAAGAAAGAATTCCTCTAGTATAGGGATATGCCTGATTTTAGGCCAGTGGTGGGCAAAACTCATACAAACAAACTTTTCTTTGTGTGAGTAAGCAGCTCAGTAAGCGAAAGCGCACAAGAGAGCAAGAACCGCAATTAAGCAAAAACGAGAGAGAGATTTCACACCTTGGACCGTGCATGAGCCGACTGCGCTGCGGCAAATTTTAGTGCCCTATCCTCGCGCGTTATGTAAATTGAGAGAGTGCCCACCACTGTTTTAGGCAATAATATCGAAAATGAGTTAAAAAGCTATAAAAATGTATTATTTTTTTTTAAATCAGAATGAGTCCAGAAATCCAGTCAAAATCGAAACAGTCAGATTTTGACGTTTTGATTTCTTTCGAACGAAAAACTCACACAAACAAGTTATTACCTTTGATATGAAGTCGAAACAATCATTCCCAACGTTTTGATTTCTATTAATAGATATATTCAGATAACAAAATTTTCCTCTTCACATAAATTTGAAAGTGAGATTAAAGAGATTTCCAAAATTCAAGCTAGACCCTTGAGATTTCCGTCACAACCCTAACAAATTTTTGCACATATGCAGACTAAGACCAGCGATTTATTCACAAGCTAGTTTTTCGTAGCATTTAGGAAATTTTAGCCCCATTAAATATGCTCTCTATTAGAGTGCATCCAAAAAAGATTTGTCAATAATATTGTCCAGCACCTATTTAAAGCAGCCCGCATCGCTGCCGATGTTGGCGTCAGCGTCGCTGCTTTGCTCGTTTGGCCAAAATTTTTTTGGTTTGTTTTTTCTGTACATTTTGTTTACCATTAAAATTCCAGACAGACAATTTGAAAAATTTTGTAATTTTTGTGTGCTTTTTTGACCATTTAATTTTGTTGCCTTTTAAATTAATTTGTAGAGCAGTGTGAGAGGAAATTTTTGGTTGATGGAGCCACGATTCTGGAACTTTTTGGCTGCTGTTTTGCTTCAAATGTGGCATAGTATTTTTATCGTTTTGTTTATGCTGCTGCACACACACACACAGATGCGGAAATTAGTTGTAGAAGTTTTTCGTTCATTGATTTGCCACAAATTGTGGCATTAAAATGAAAGCCAAATGTTGCAGGCCAGTGTATGCCCGGTAGTGGTGCCCCCCGCTTGTTATTGCCTGGCCATAATTATGTCGAACTTGTTTTTGTTTGTTCATTTGGTTCAGACTGCAGCTGTGTATCTGCTGTATTTGTGAGATACAAATAAACATATAGCTACAATTGGGCAGGCTGCCCGTTTCATGTTTACATGTTCATTTGCTTGCCCCAATCATAGTTTATCAATATGTGCCACAATGTTGTAGCTGTTGTTGTTGTTATTATTATAGCCAAACAGAAATCAAAATAAAATTCATATATAGTAAAGTAATTTTTTTTTATTAAATCTGTAGGCCAATATTTGTTATAGTCCATTTTTGATTTCATTTTATGGGCCTGGTTTATCAGTCGACTTTTTAAAAGCTTTTGCGAGCATTTCATTTGCATTTCAATACATATGTTTCTGTGTGTGTGTGTTTGTTTTGTTTCTCCCTGGGTTATGAAAATCCTCTAAAGTTGCTGATGACCCATACTACCCGCATGCACGTTTTATGGCATCATCTTAATGACTGTGTCTACTAACTAACGACACCCCCACACTAAAGAGCACTCTGCGGAACCGCCGTGGAGAATTACTTTGTGGAAGGGGCGGTTACCTATTTTAGGCGCCCTTCCGCTTTTTCCCAGATCTCTATGCCTATGATAAGCTAACTCACGTTCAGGCAGTTCGCTTCCATCCCAATTATAAAAGCCATCAAAGCAACTGCTTGGCATAGAAACTATAACTGGCGCTGTAAAACACTTCGGGCACTTGTACATGCTTTTGGTTAGGTCGGGAATAGAACAGCTGGCTCGAACCCTTAGTCGGGGTTGTGGTTCCCAAGACCAACGTGCAAAGAAGTTTGTCAATTACGAATTTAACCATCTTTTTTTTGCAGATAATCCTTCTGACCTGTTTTGATTTTGGTTAAATAGGTCATCGATAAACTTTCCCATGCCTGTATTTGTTGTGATTTTTCGGTTTAAAAAAACTTTGGAAGGAGTTGTTTTTTTTGAGTCATAGAAAATCCCTTTGTCGATCTATCTTCTGATCGTGTGTATATGGCCTGCTTTATTGATATTGGAGATTCCCTCTAGAGCTTCGGTGAGCGAAATGCGATTCGAATTTACCTTCATCTCTTTTTCAAGCAGATAAAAGGTTGCATACTGGATCGAGCTAATCTGAACGAGTTCCGAATCCGGTTACCATTTATTGAGCTCTTGTGGTAGATCGCTATTACTACTACTTTGATTCCCCTGTGTCACCACTACACTGCTTTTTCCTGCAACCTATTAGAAAAAGGCAGCTCATAGGTGCAGTGCTCCAGTAGTAACTTGGTAGCTCCAAATGGTATAACACTTCGTTGGTTCTTTTCTCACCAACATCTTGGTCGCATGTAACGAGTCTGCCGATAGGCTTAATGAATACCGGGAGTACCCCTGGGCCTGAAGCTATCTAAAGGTAGATATGAAAGAAAATCATTGAATTCTTTGGGAAAATCGAGGGCGCTTATGGATGGCTTTCTGGACGGCTCTTCGTGACACCCTACTACCGAATTATAGATCGTCTTTTTCTGATACTTTTATAGATGTGTCTACCAGACAGATAGGTCTTTACTCCGTTTAGTTCCTCAAAAAACTTTTCAAAAACGAATTAGCTTCTATGTTCTTGGACAGACTTAACTCTTGGGGCAAATACATCTTGACGTTGGTGTCTCTGAATGAGACGAGCCTTCGTGCTGTACTTCGGCCGTGTCTCTGTGAGCACGCGACAATAGCTCGGCCCGTGCGGGCTATGGTTACACATGCCTTGTGTAGTTGAAGTTATCTGTGCCATGAGTTTAGAGAGGGTCAAAAAGTCAACTCAAGGCCATATGTGTCTCCAAAACACAATTAAATTATTGCCTTGTTTTTGACTTAATGCTCACTAGGAAGAAACCTCCCTCGAAGCTCTGTCGCCGGCTTGTTGTTTGGCTCTCTTCTTGGCTTGTTTGTCACTCTTTAATGTATCTTCCTGTAATTTATGAGCCAAACTAGTTGGTTTCCTCTTTTTGTTGTGTATTGTGTTGGCGCAGTTTGTTTTAGTTTATGCGCTCAATTTGGTAACTAGTTAGCCTGAAATGGTTTTTGTGCCCTGTCTCTTGGACGCACTGACATTGCTGTCGAAGCCATAGCTCAGGCCTTAAACCACTTTCGACATGGTGGAGAACCAGAGCAACAAAAACAACAACAACAACTAACAAGAAACTAATAAAAAGCCAAGGCAAAAACCACAAGAACTCATAGCTCAAATGCGCTGACAGCAGGCACGAGTTATGCGTACGTATCTTTGACTTGGTCCCAAAACTAAATATGACTACGTGGTCTCTGTGTATGTGTGTGTGAGAGTGTGTGTATCTGTGAAATATGTTGAGCTTTTCCAACTAAATGCTATAAAAATTCTTGACTTAATAGGAAAACAAGACAGAGAACAAGGCAGCCAGCCTGCCAGCCAGCCAGAGAAGTAAAGAAAACTAACAAGTTACAAAAGGCCGCTGCAAACCAGATGTACCACCGACTCGTGTGTTCTACGTAACAAGAAAAACTTGAAAGCAAAAGAAAACATTTAGTAGATGATGAAAATCATGGCAACATAAACTCTTGAATACCAACCGGGTCTAAAGAGAGGTAGCCGAAGAGTCAAATGTGAGGTTGCAACAGCAGATGCTTGGCAACAGATACGAGCTGAGCAGAGATAGCCAGCAACTTGGAAGCTGTGATAAGTCGAAACATGTGTGTATGTTGAAGTTTTTAGCCGAAGACTTGACTGAGGCGAAAAACCAGTAGCCAATGTCTGTATGTGTGCCTGTGTGTGTGGGTCAATAACATCCCAGTTGGACTTGACAGGCTGCAAGAAACACTTATTCAGGCATTCATTTGCAACATAGTTAAAAAAACGATTCATTACGTGTGGCAATGCCTTAGAAGAGAGTCTTATGGTGAGGGCAACTCTTTATGTCAATAGTTACAAATAGCTACAAGTTTTTTGGAGAGCGCTTGTTTACTTTAGTTGTCTGTCCAATAATGTCTTGGCATAGTTTGTGAAGAAATACAATTTGGACAATGTTGTTTTCAAACTTTAGATTTTCAGCTGACTAGGTATGCAGAAAGGTAATGTGTTTACTTTTGTACAGTTTTCGCTTGGATTACAAATGTGCTGGTAATTACACACTTTTGAGCATAAAGCAAACTGGCTGTTCAGAATGTGCAGACTTACGGCTTTACAAAGTATTATGTTAACAAGTAATCTGCACTTCTTGATCTGAATGTTTTCATATTTCAATACAAGTTATGGAGAAAGCAATACGTTTTTAATAGGCTTGAAAACGCTAATTTATCTGTGCTAAAAAGTCTTGGATTGTTATATCATTTTCATAAGTTTAATTAAGTTACAATCTCATAGAAGAACACAAAAAATGTACTTTTCTAAAAAGTTGAATAATAGCACACAAACTGTAGAATCTGATCAGATGGAAAAAAAAAAATTTATATTAAACATTTTTGGCTTGAAAAATTGTACGTGATATATACGTGAAAAAGTCTAAGTGACAGGAATCGCTGTCCAGGTTTTCTATTAAACGATTATATTACGAGATATACTTTTCTAGATGTCCTAAACCAATTCGCTAAGACTGAAGCTTGCAAAATACCAAAAAAAAAATGCTAGATTCTTCCGAGAATCATTGAATTGCTTAATATCATGTGTTGACAACATTTCTTTCAGTTTATTATAGCTTGTAAGTCGCATTCCAAGTGGCCTTTATCTTAACATCTTCCTACAAGCCCAACACGGCATCAAATTACGAAAGAAATCCGGTCTGCGCATCTGTCAGATACATTCCAATGCAATCGAATTAAACACCAGCTAAAGAACAAAAACACACACGCACACACAGACGCACATTAATTGTGAATGCCCCCAAGTAAAGAAGCTACTCAGGAGGTAGAATAAGAGCAACCATGTGGCAACGGGAAGCTGCCAAATGAACTTGCCTCAATAATTTATTGTATCGCATTGTGTATGTGTGTATAATATTGTTGTACCATGGAGGCAACGTGTGCCGTGTGCTAGTTTTCAAGGCGTTCAGTGCTTTTTAATTTGGTATTCATTAGGTAGGAAGTTAGCCCAAGAGAAAGAGCGTAGATGAGAGTAATCGGAATGAGCAAATGATAGAGATTTGAAGCTTGCGGGGCACACTTTGGCCTTGATTGAATGTGCGTTTTGGGGGGCAGCTAGCTCTACTTTACTCTAGTGCGCTTCCGCACAGCTGTCTTTCGGCTAACAGCGGCCTTATCATTTATCTTTGTGGTCTTTGGTGCTGGCCAAATGTTTGTTTGCCAATTTCGCGTGCGTGGTTGCCCAAACGACAGTCGGTTGGTTCCCTTAGTTGCCCCTCCACAGACAGAGAGAGTAGAGCACGAATTTTAATTCCCCTACCCTATTTGTTGTTGCCTGTGGCCTGTGGCTAGCGCGTGCCTCGGCTAAGCCTGAGTCGTTGCCACACACATCAAAATTGGATTTGCAGCAATTTATAAGGCAGGGCGTAATAGGCGTGGCACTTGTGCTCTCCTTAACTTGGTCTGTCTGTCTGTCTGTCTGTTACATTTGAAATGCGCGCTCGATTATTTTTAATGGCATTTTTTCTTACGATTTGTCTGACTGTTTCTTTAAGCGAATTACGCTCTTGAAAAATTATTTGCTGATTTTGTTTTGATTGCTTTTCTAATTAAAATTAATATTAGCTCTGCAAATAGCTGTGTGTACACTAATTTTAAGGCGCAGCACTTTTCAACACTAACCTGCTGCGTATTAATTAATTTTCCAAAAACCAAGGCAAGTTCTTTTAAGCCAGTTGATTATGCGCGCTTCTTCTTGCTGTGCATAAAACTGAAACTCATTTTGTTTGGCTTAAGACACACAGAGGAGAGAGAGAGAGAGAGTGTGTGTGTTGCCTGATTAAGCGTTAGGCCAAGTCAAAGAAAGCCTTTAAAACATTGCCCAAGTCCAAGTCCTTTGTCATGCCAAACGCGTGTCCATAATGAAATTAGCCAGCGAGCCAATGAGCTCCAATAGTGGCCAAAACAGCAGGAGCATAATAACTAATTGTACGGTTTGGGCAGCAAAGCCAGCAAATTGCGTTAGAAAACTAAGCAAGTAGGCGCCAGGACGTTCCAGTCTGAATGATGGGGAGTGGCCTTCGCAAGTCTCTAGAAAAATTGAGTTAAGCAAAGCGAAAATTGAAAATTAAATTTTATGTTGCGTAGTTTGTATTAGGCTGTACTCTGAAGGCGATCCACAGTGGGTCAGTAATGCATACATTGGACAAAAATCAATATTTTATCTTATGAAAAATGTAATATGTTGTATGTTGCATTATTATGTATTATTTATTTCTTTATTTAAAATATTTCTTGATTAAAAAAGTTTCCGAAATATAAAGGCAAAATATCTGAATTTCGTAACTCTTAACACATTACTTTTGATCCTACTGTGTGCGTTTATGCAAATCATTTGTTTCAAAGATTTTTGCTACTTTTTAGTATTTCTGAGTTACAGAACTACAAAAGTTTTTTATGTACTTTCTGCCGTTAATGAAAATGTATACCAACATGTTTCATACAAAAAAATTCGGAAAATCGAAATAATTAACATCCGTTCAACAGTCCGCAGCAGCTCGAAACGCTTCCCTACCAGAACGAGCACGGCTGCCACAATCAAAACTAATCAATTGACTAAATTATTTTTGGTAGCGAAAATATATGACTAGTGGCAAAAATCATTTAATGTTCTTTCTTGAAGCAATTAGGTAGCAGTTTTGTTCGAAAGCACTTCGGACTGCTGCATACTGGCCCAAATTATTAATGCTTCATTCTAAGTTTAATACATTTTTGTCCTTGTTGCAAGATTTTTAGAATAAAACTATTCCTACGACTTAAAAAAAAAAAAATTTAAAACGTTTGTTTCAAAAAAAAAGGCTTCGGGAGCAATATTGGTTTTATAAAATTTCTATTTAATTTTGTAAAATAAAATAAATACAAGCTCCCAAGTCTTTATGTGATTTTGAAACCACAATATAAGATTGAATTCATGTACAATCGATTACAAAGTACTTACTAAATAAATGTTATTTATGGCCTATGAAAAAAAACTTCCTGACCCACTGTGCAACCCCACTAGCCAACAGACCCCCAGCTAATGGTCTTTTAATACTTATGTGCTGCTGTAGCTGTTGCTGCCAGATTAGCCATAAATTGTTTATAAGACGCAACACAAAAGGACTAAATTTTTAATTTTTTGCACATTTCTCAAGAGCTCTACAAAGTTCTGAGAGAGGGATAGAGTATGTACTACGCTTATCACAAATTAAATTTGGTCAATGTGTATAGCACAAGGGGCTTATTTTTTGTAGCATACTTTTGGGCAGTGCGCGTTAATAGCATTTTCCAAGCGAATGGCTTGAGTGGGCAAGTGCGTAAGCAGTGGGGTCCATATATGCCCCCATGTCTGGGACTACACGGGTACTACAATTTGGCAATTGATTGGAAAAATATTTCTAACACGATTTGATGAGGACGACGAAAACGCAACTCGATTTTTTTTTTTTTTTGGTCGCCCCTTGAGCAGTCAGTTAGACAAGAGTGTAAAGGACCTTTTTTGCGCTCGTTCTCTCGTACTCAAAAAACTAATTCAATTATTTGCGTACATAATTTAGCAGGACTCGCCCTTAGTTACCATTAGCTGCCACAGTTGAGTAAGAAATTTATATGCAAAACACGCATAAAATTGTTTTTTTTTTTTGAAATGCTCCTCGCCTTATGTAAGAACTGGAGCTGTAGAACTGTACATTATTTATGGACACGACGATGCTGTTGGTCATACAACAAATAATTGAGCACAGCACACAGTTTTCCCTTCAGCTATTCACAGTTGCCCTGGACACAAAGTACAATTTTAAAGCATGTAATCACTGGCGGCCATGTGCTGCCGGCTAGGCATAGTATTACTTTTAGGCCAGAGACCTTCAGAAGAACTCCAGACTCGGTAATGTTTGTTTAACATGAGAATTATGAAATGTGCGAAATGCGTCTATAAATGCATTGGGTTTGGTTTCAGCATAGACCGGGAGTGCCCCAGTTAACTAGCAAATGTATAAAACATGTTTCGAAAACTGACAATTAAGCCAATTTAAGGCCATTAAGCCGTACGACGGACAGCCCCGAAATGGGTTAACTACAAAACAAACAAGAACAAAAAGCGTCAATTTCTAACAATTTTTTAATGGGCCAAAGGCATCAAATGTAATTACACGCACATAAAAGTAAACTCAAAAACTTGAAACACCTGACGACTGTTGTAACCTTCTTCTTCCCAGTGGCATAAAAGCTGCTCTCTTCGACTGTATTTAACAACTCGAAATGCGCTGTACTTAAAAGGTAGCAGAGCCAAGAAGAAAATGTGGCGTAAAATGCGAAAATCACGCAATTTACTATAATTTGCGGGCTGTGCGGCATGGAGTTTTTCGGTGGAGACGCCTCTGTAAAGGTATGGTTTAGTATGGTATGCTTTACTTAAGATTGCGGCTGAACTGAGCTGTCAATGCGCTGCCAGACCCAAGCCCAAGAGAGACAGCGAGAGACGTGCCACAGAGACGGTAGCTACGCTGCTTGGTGACTTTATGGCAGTCATTAGGCAGCCAGCAGCGACACTTTGCCAGCATGTCCGTATAGCCCGTATATAGAGTACGGGTCCAACACAGAAGCGGCGGCAGCTAAAGGCATTTAATTACAAAGCGGTTGTATGTGGCACATAGCGTTGGCTGGCTAAGAGCTTGAGGCAAGGCAGTTCGCATAATTTTGCGCTATTTGCGGTTGCAAGTAGTGCAACTAATGTGTAGAGCGGACAGCAGAGTGTGGTAGAGAGCGGGAAGAGGTAGTAACTTTTACAGTCGTCAAGTGCACTGACAACAACTACCCGTAAGTAATGTGTCCAAGGCTATGATAATGACAAAGGAGTCATTATGGTTACTCAAATAGAGATGAGTTTAAAATGATGTTTAAACGTGAGTGTAGGAAGGTCAGCAAATAAGTGTTTGTGAAATGTTTGTTAAGTTTTTGTTGGAAAACTGCTAAAAGTAGTAGCATATGAAATAAATCAGAATTACATAGGTAAACCCAAGCTTGCTATGTTTGGTAAACTTAAATATTTCTACAAGGAACTCTGCTCTTTTGACCAAATGTGAATTTTCCATAAAAACCTAAGACTTTTGAGTAAACTAGTTTAACGCGCTCAAATACTTTTGGCATTTAGAGATTTATATTATTTAATTTTTACCTTGAATGTTGGTACTCCAAAAAAAAAAAAAAAACTAACGATGACATCACACGACACGAAAAAGCATACTTACAACTTTCTTTCTTCATGTTTCACACTTTTATATAAGCCAATGATCAATATTTGACAGATTTTCCTTATATTACTTTAAGACTAAGTTTACGGCATCAAGGAAGTTCTAGATATAGGGCTTAAAACCCATCAAACTGAAAAAAACATAATTCGAAATTTGAAACAATTGCTTTGAAAAACTGTCATCTGAAATAAACAACAATCAGGAATAAGTGAAATTCGGAATAATTGTCCTGATAAAATACTACCTAAAATAAAAAAAATCGGAAATAATACGATCTGAAATCCAAAAGTTCACCTATTTATTTATATTTGAGGAAGTTCATATTTTCAGAAATTTTTTTGGGAGATGTCAGAGTGTTTCTCAAAAATTAAAGTTGAAATGATGATTTATATTTTTACCACAAAATATTGCCACTTTCGATGCCTCTTACTCCTAATTTTCATGCTGTTAAGAGAACTTACTTACTTGACACCAAGATATCGCTTCAAATATCATACGCAGTCAAATTTTCTTATAATAAATTCCTTTGTATAACAAATTTCTTTCAACCAAAATTCTTATAAAAAACCCATTTTTTGTTACCTCACGTATTTCCCTTAGGAATGTTGAAAATGCAATTTATTCAGCTTTTTGACGGAAACCACTTTCAACTGAAAAGCAAATCGACGATTTGATACTTAATTTTTTTTTTTTTCAAATATTTGTTAATAAAGCGTTTCGAAGATAATTGAATTCAAACAATTTTTAATTAATTTTAAAAGAAAACCATCTTTGGTCTTGGGCACTCACATAATTAAACTAAAATTTGGCACCAATGTTTGTGTGATGTTTTTTTTTTTTTTGTCCTTTTGAAGATTTGCCAAAAATCGCCTTGAATTAAATACTATATATCTGTGAATGTTTGCTTTTGGCATGTTATACGAGTCGTAATGAATATTGAGTTCGCGTCTTAAGACATCTAAGGCCAAAAGTCACCAAATGAGTTTTGCTTTCTTAGTTATAAGTTTTCCACTACTCCTTTGGTTTGACCCAACCGTAAATCATACTATAAGAATAGCTTTGGCTTTGCACTGCGTTCCTTCATTCATTCCCTCTCCCTTAATTTAACGTTCCTCACCAAAAAAGCGTTTCAAGTGATTTCTATTGCAGTTTTTTGGAACTCTCAAAACTAGCTACAATTCTAATGTCTACTGGCGCATCATCTCAGATGTTTCAGCCTAAAAACTAAGCTGCTTGTAACGATGAGCTCGTGATTAACATGCGTACACACACTTCCATGCAGTTTTAAGGCCACTCACGTCTTTCACACCTTTGCACACGTCACGCACGCATATCTAAAACGGCCACAAACATTATGATAGGTCCCTCTGGCCGCTAATGAGTTCTGAGCACTGTGAATGATAATTTTGACTAGTATACGAACACTTCATTAGTTCAATTAATAATTGGCGAATTTCGTGTCTAATCAGACAAAGATAGGCAGCCACTAATCATGCACCACAGCATTGTCATTGTACCAAGTCCACAGTCCCAGTTACAGGTCAGGTCCTGCTCAAATTCAATTACAACTTGGCTTCAATTTCTCGTTGTTGTTGTTGCAGAGTTTGCTGATTATGCCAAATGTTTCTTGTTTATTAATTTTCATCTTTTGCCGCAGACAAACTGCGGCTGCTTTGATTTACAAACATGTCCCAGCTCGTAACAGAAACCCCACAGTTTTTGCCAGCTTGCTAATTTTGACTTGGCGTTTCTCATTTCTCATTGCAGACTATCCGCGTGTTGAGGTCGGACCAGAGAATCCACTGCGCGTGGAACGTGACCGCACTGCAAAATTGGAATGTAACGTCGATGCGAAACCGAAAGTGCCGAATGTGCGCTGGACACGCAATGGTCGCTTCATTAGCTCCTCGCTCGTTCACACCATACACCGCGTGAGCGTACAGGATGGTGGCAAATACACGTGCAGTGCTGAGAATGGACTGGGAAAGCCGGGCGAACAGGAGCTTATACTGGACATCTTATATCCGCCCACCGTTGTCATTGAGTCAAAGACGCGCGAAGCTGAAGAAGGTGAAACGGTCAATATACGCTGCAATGTCACATCGAATCCAACGCCAGTGACCATAGAATGGTTAAAGGAAGGCGCTCCTGATTTCCGTTTTAATGGTGAAGTGTTAACCTTACCCTCCATAAGAGCCGAACATGCTGGTAATTATATTTGCCGTGCTGTCAATATTATGCAAAGTCAGGGTCAAGAGCGCAGCGAGCGTGTGGGCAACTCCACGGTAGCACTGCTGGTACGACACAGACCTGGTCAAGCTTACATAACACCCAATAAACCTGTGGTGCATGTAGGCAATGGCGTTACGCTAACCTGCTCAGCCAATCCACCCGGCTGGCCTGTGCCGCAATATCGCTGGTTCCGAGATATGGATGGTGAGTTCTCCAGCACGCAAAAGATTCTGGCTCAAGGTCCGCAGTACTCAATACCCAAGGCACATCTGGGCAATGAGGGTAAATACCATTGTCATGCTGTCAACGAACTAGGCATTGGCAAGATGGCTACAATTGTGCTAGAAATACATCAGCCCCCACAGTTTTTGGCGAAGCTGCAACAGCACATGACCAGACGCGTAGCGGACACCGATTATGCAGTAACATGCAGCGCCAAGGGCAAGCCGGCACCTAGCGTCAAGTGGTTAAAGGATGGTCAGGAAATATTGCCGGAATTAAATCTGTATGAGGTTAAGACGAATCCCGATCAGGGCCCTAATGGCATGGTTACTGTGCAAAGTATGCTTAAGTTCCGCGGTAATGCGCGTCACAATAGCAATCAGCTGGTGCCTGGAGACAGAGGTCTGTACACTTGTCTCTATCAGAACGAAGTGAACTCCGCCAACTCTTCCATGCAGCTACGCATTGAACACGAACCCATTGTTTTGCATCAATACAATAAAGTAGCCTATGATATACGCGAAAGCGCTGAGGTAGTCTGCAAAGTGCAAGCCTATCCCAAACCCGAGTTCCAATGGCAGTTTGGCAATAATCCTTCGCCTCTTACAATGTCCTCCGATGGTCATTACGAAATCAGCACCACCACTGACAACAATGATATCTATACATCAGTTTTACGCATCAATTCGTTAACTCATTCCGATTATGGTGAATATACCTGCCGTGTGGTCAACTCACTGGACACCATACGCGCACCCATACGTCTGCAGCAGAAGGGTCCACCAGAAAAACCCTTAAATTTGCGCGCTACCAATGTGGGTCATAATTATGTCGAACTTAAATGGGATCCTGGTTTTGATGGCGGCCTTACCACTACCAAGTTCTTTGTGCACCATCGTCGTGTCGCCAGCCCACGTGAGGAGCAGGTGATACCTGATTGCGCTACCTTGGCTACGGCAAATACGGAATGGTTGGAGGTAGACTGCCATCAATTTAATCCCTGCAAGGTCACCTCGCTGGATCAGCATCAAAGCTATGCGTTTAAGGTTAAAGCTGTAAATACCAAGGGTCACTCGGCTTACTCCAATGAAATGATGACCACCACCAAAGTAAGTCGCATACCCATACCGCTGCAAGTCACATATGAGCCTACCACACGCACCTTGGGCATTGATGTGGGAGCCACTTGTTTGGCGCTTGTTGCTGTTGTTGAGACTATGGTGCATGGAGATACACCCATGGCTGCCTGGGAGGTAGTTGACACTGTGGAGAATCTGCAGCTGTCTGGTAATGGCCCGACACACAAGGAAAAGGTCATTGATCGTCTGATTGCACCGGGTCGCAGCGGTGGTGGACGTGCATTGGGTCACACTATTAGCGAGGATGAGGACGATGCTGGACTGAATACCCTAGCACTTGAGGATGACAACAGCCCAACTGTGCGCGTCAAGCTCTGCCTGCGCAACAATCAGGAACACTGCGGCGAATACACAGACGCTGAAAGTAAGTATTGACGGGGGGTTGGGTTAAGGCTTGATTGGTTGGTTGGTTGCTGCTTGCAGGGTGGACATTTGCATTATATGCAAAGCCATTACGAGCGATTGCACCACTTGAATGGCCGCTGCTGCTGGTGCTGCGCCACTTGCAACAATCCAACCATCAATCAATCAATCACTCATGCAACCAGCGAACCATCCATCCACTTCAGCTGCTTGCCTGAGTGGTGCTGCATTTTTCATGGCTTCATTTCATTCCTTACCTTATTCTTATGCTTCCATCCTCTCTCTCTCCGTTAACACTAGTTGGTCGCCCATATATTGCAGAGGCAAACGCTTTAGCCACACCCACACTGATTGCTATAATCGTCTCGTGCATTGTGTTCGCACTGTTTGCCGGACTGCTGCTCATGTTTTGTCGCTGCAAGCGCAATCAGTCCAAGAAGAGCGCCGCCGCCAAGGACTACGAAATGGACTCAGTGCGGCCTTCAATTGTGGCCGCGCAACAGAACCAGGCACCGCCACCCTACTATCCAGCCAGCGGACTGGACAACAAGGCGCTCGAGCACTCAATGGATCTGGCTTTAAGCATGGAGGAGCAAAAGACGGCGTTGTACGCCACACAGAATGGCTATAGCTATCATCCGGGCAGCGGTGTGGTGGGCACTGGCGGTGTTGTTGGTGTTGGCGGCGTTGGCGTGACCGGCATACCCGGCCTGACAGGACCCACGTTGCCAGGAAATGAATGTAAGTACATACATATATATACTTTACTAGTATATAGCATCTAAGCTGAAGTGGATTTTGTCTGAGTAGTGTAGCAAACCCCTACCAGCCAAAACAAAAAACCAAGCAAGTGGGAAATATTTTCGCAGCTCTACCACAGAGATTCGTTTGCTGTTTGGGTGATTTTTCATTGTCCACCGCAAACACATCACAAAACAAAATGAAATCCGTGCTGACGCGCAGTGTCGTTGGTTATTGGTAAAGAGGGTTGGGTGGGTAGCTTGCAATGGCACGCTGTGGGGAACACGCGGGCCAGTACAAAATATATTATGTAGTCCATGAAATGTGAAAGTGCAGAATACAGTTCGAGTGTAAATCGATGGCTGGGCACATTCATCACGCGCCTGCCCAAGTGGGCGCACACACACAAACAACGAAGTAAACAATTGGAGGCGTTGGGGTTGGTCATACACCTGGGCCATGCTCGTCACCTACAAACTTTGCTACAAACACAAAACACTTCCACTTCCGTTGTAAATTTGTTGAAACAGCAATTTTTTCTAAACGTTTTACGTGTACCCCCAAAACATTGCGCCACCGTCGCGTATTTTGTAATATACTTTCCATTTTGTTGTTGTCGCCACTGACGTGCACGTCCATTCATCTAGCTGGGAGTCCGGCACTTTTCAAGTGTCGCTGCTGGCGCACTCTTTCTCTCTCCCAGACTCCCTTGTCTGCGCGCTCGCACACGTAATGAAGAACATTGAAACGTAACGAGCCAACGTTCATGGCGCCCAACTTGGGGCGCACAAAATGAATGCGTAAATGGTTTTTAGGGAAGAGGTCGTTCGTTCGGTCGACGACTACAGTTAGTCAAAACCCGCCCGCTGCTACTTCCTCTTGCGGTTTTACACAATTCGCAATACAATTCATTATTAATTGTTGTTCTGGTTTACTTTTTCAACCGGCATCGTTGCCGCGTTTCATTGTTGTCGCCATTAACTGCAGAGAGTATCTATGCGGTGGGTGTTGCTCTATGTGTGTGAGTGTGTGTGTGTGGTCATGAGAGCTATTAACCTTTAATGTTGTAAGCTTGAAATTGCGCTCATTTTCCAGAGTGTGCGGGTGACTGTGTGTCTTTGGTATTTTCTAATGATGCGAAAATTAAAAATTCCTTTTTCGTGTGTTACCAAACGAAAATACAATTTTCACACACCTTGTAACACACACTAGCAACCAATGCCTTTATGTTTGCTCGTTTAAAGAAAAACCCCAAAAATTAATTGCTGTTGCTTTTTGTTAGTGGCCATTTTACAAAATGGTTGCTTTCAGTCGATTATTGTTGTACTGGCAATTAAAATTTTAAAGTGCTTATCAAGCGTTCAAACAAAAATTGCCATTTAATTGCAATTTATAAAAAAAATGTTGCAACTAATTTGCCAAGTGAAACTGGCATGAATAATAAAAAAGGTATTGTGGCAACTCTGACAGCTGTTTTCACTAACGCTGCAACTGTTGCAAGTCTGGCCACTTTGGATTCTAGTGTTGTGCAACAAAAAGAAACAAAACAAAAGGCAAGACATGCACTTCATTGTAAACGTTAATTGCCGCTTAAGTGAGAGCGCAAAGAGCAAGAGCGAGTGAAGCAACTGCTCCCTGCCTGCCTAAAATGCTTGCAAAATATTGTTGCATATGCACAGGGCGTCGCACAAACCACTTCAAATGCTGCCGCCGAGTTGAGGTTGCACTTTAGCTCGACAAAAACAACAACAGCAGCAACAATGTGGCAACGACATAGACGACGATGTTGCCATTAAAAGCCAAAATTGCCACAATCGCGTAGGCCAAAACTTAATGAACTTTGCATGTAACCCAAGCGCATGACAATAAAAACAATGACGACGCCATCCAGGCAGTTAGGAACAGAAACTGTCTGGTAGTAGGCGGAGGAGGAGCGACTGCCGCATCAACCACCGGAAGAGCTTGGCCCAAATCGCTTTAAGTTTGTTTGTACGTAGGGCCGTAGCTCAGCAGTCCAAGTTGCAGCAAATTAACTACAACAACTCTAAGCGTCTAAGCGCTTAAAGAACTAAAATTGCTTTACATAGCCAGGGGTGAGGATGTGTGCGTCTGGTATGTGTGCGCCAGTGTGTTCCTATCTAGTGAAAGTTTTGTCTACGATGGCAAAAGCTGAAGCCAAGTTTAGTTTAGGGTTGCACAATGTTTGCATACAAACACATTTGATTTAAAGCCGCTGGAAGAACTGTATTAAAGCAACTGCAACAAGGGAGTTGGGCTGAGTGAAATCGAAATCAAGTGAAGCGCCTGGGCGGAGTGCAGACGATCAAATGCAATGGAATTCTGTTGAAACCACGATAAGAGTGGTTAATATTTATATTTGATAATCTACATTTTGCGACAACTTCAATATACATTCCAAAAATTAAATATGAATATTTACTTCAATGGAAACCACACCCTATTCCTTATGGTAAATGGTATATTTAGTTGCTGCCAATTTGTGTACCACAGCGAAGGAGAAGCAGGAAATCCCCAAAGTGACTTCAAAAATGGTTCAAGGAGAAAATAATAGATCCAGACGTATCCGTCCGTCAATCTATCCGTATGACGCTTAGATCTTGGAGATTATAAGAGATAGAATAACCAAACTTCACATGTGGACACCTTATATGTTCAGCCCGATTGTCAGATAGAAAGTGGACAATTTTTTTTTTTAACGCCTACTACACTTTGAGTAGCTTCTTTAAATTCCTTCAATATCCATGCTGCTGGTTACTAGTAATTAGTTTCAATTAGCGCTAACTTATAAAGGAAAGCTTGATAGGCTTGTTCTGTTCAATTCGCTTTTGTCTGAACCGAACTGGTTCCAAAACAGTGGGTGCGTCTTTACTGTCACAACTTCTACTCGGCGCTTTCTACGCAGGCACAGTCAGCTACCCCGCCGTCTTTAATCTACAAGAAAATAGGTGCTATTAGCTTTAGACTACAATTCTTGCCCTAATCCATAGTCCATGAAGCACATCCTCTATCGCATGCTTCTAAAACAAGTCAGCTGCTTCAACGTCTTTCCACAACAAAACACTTGGTGTCGTTGAAAATAACAACTGCACTGCTCTACTACTTAGGTCATAGTCGGAACCAAACTGATTTTAAACCATTCCTACTAAGGCACCCATTAGTTCTACAGTGTGTGCATCTTTAATATAGTTCGAACTTCCTACTTGATGGGTTTAATACATGTTTCTCCGTCCCACTCACGGCCATTAACACAGCTCTACAATTGTTGCATAAACTCCAGCGAACTGGTTCCGAAATCACAAGAACTACTGAACTTAGGGCAGCTCATAGTTC
Organism: Chymomyza costata; assembly: GCA_018150985.1. NCBI lineage: Eukaryota > Metazoa > Arthropoda > Insecta > Diptera > Drosophilidae > Chymomyza > Chymomyza costata. The sequence continues at coordinate 1,224,973 of JAECWU010000244.1, read as the reverse complement.
CATAGTCTATGCATTCCTGCTTCAATCTTTCTTGGCTGCTGCCTTCATGCGCTTGGGTGACTTGGCAGATTCAGCCAGCGACTAGACTACCTCTAATTCAGTCCCAATATTCACCGAAGACTCTGCTGTAGGGTTGCCAATGTGGCTGCTTGATTTAAGCGACATGTTTGTTGTCGCCTTTTTGCCCAAAACCAAAATAAATGCAAACAAATGTCGTTGTAGTAGTCGACAACACTCACATAGATACACACGCACACACACACTCACACAATGAACAACAGAGGAAAATAACAAAACCCAACAAATACAAAAAAAAAGGGCAAAAAAATCTCGCGTACAAATTTATGCGCTAAATAAATAAAGCCATAAACTCGGCTACAAATGTCTGGGACCCGGCACGAATGGCGTTTAAAATGCAGCAGTTGTTGCCGGGTCCTAACTATATATTGTTGTTCTTGTTGCTGATTTGGTTCTAGATGTTGTTGGAGCTCAGCGATGTAGCTGCCGCGGCCGCAAAGCAAACAGCCACAAAATAGTTTTGCACGCCAAAAGCAACCACAGCAGGCAACAACCAGCAACCAGCTAAAGAGTTGGCTCGCTGGGCAGGAACTTTTCGCTGCAGCGTTTTAGGCAGTAGAAACGGCAGCTGCGACCTCGTTTTTTTGGGTCTGCTACGGCTCTTTTTGATTGGCTTTTTGGTTTGTTCTTGTTGCACGATGTAGCGAGGGCAGGCTCAAAAGTAATTGGTAATAGCAACTTTTTCGTTTTCACTTTGTGTTGACTACTATTAAAGTTTGACCCTCTTAAGTTTTGGTGTGACTTGGTACGGAAACAGGTTCGTGCATCAAGGTGACTATAAATGTCTGAAATCCGTCATGTATTTCGGTCCTTTGATTTCTGCTCAAACATAAAAGCGATTAGACCCCAAATGAAATGGTACGATGTTTAAGGAGGCTTTGTACTGTCAATGTCAAACTTTAAATACGGAAGGAATGAACAAACTGACTAAAGGAAGCCACTTATCCAAAAATAGTTGACAAAATCTAGGGAACAAAATTGGAAATTTCGAACGAATGAGACAAAATTATGTTGCACCTATGGGGAGAAATCAAGAAGTTATCTGTTGCAATTACTCATGGCCATGATCATTAAGACCATTTCAGGAAAGTGTTTGGTAATAATTAAACGCAACTATTTCTCAATTGTCTTCAAAACTTGCATTCAAGACGTTAGAGACTAAGAAACAGTTGAAGCATTAAGTTCCTTCTGAGGAGTCGACAGCGAAAAAGGAAAAATCAGGTCTGGCAGTCAAAAAGGCTGTGACATTTTTTGCTTGGAATATTCGTTCATTGTAAATTCTCGGTATAATAAGACAGTCCCAAATGGACCACACGTTCTTAGGAAGATCTCGAGCTGAGCCGATCAGCTTGTATAAACTTATCTGCATAAATTATAGTGGTAACTCCAGAAATCTTCTGATAGTTGGTGGATTTTATGCCGATAAATAGGCATCGCCGACCATAGTGCGCAGAGATGAAGTTAGGAAATACAAGTTTATTTTACTGCGTTACTTTTCGTTCTACCCTCGTGGATTTTGTTTGTTCTTGTGCCTATGTGCGAGCATTAGCCTGTTGTTTGTCTTATAACTTTGTTGCTGTATGTAATCACAGACAGCTTCTCATACCGATTAAGAGGCGCCACTAGCAACTGCTGCTGCCGCTGAATCCTCTTTTTCTAGCATTGGCACACTGACCGCACAATTCAATGACAAAAATCTATGAGCTTGTATATTGGCTTTTGTTTTGTTGACCCCATACAATGGGGGGGTAACTAACAAACGTACTACAACAATAAAAACAAAAACAGCAGCAAGAACACTAAAGCAATATATGCAACACTTGCAACACTGGCAACACTTGCAACCACGCCAATTGCCAATGAAATGCCTAGACATGCAAATGGGAGCACAGAGATTGTACTTAGGCGACGCTAATTGGCTTAAATGTAATCACAGTCATTGTGATTTGTTGTTTGTTGTACTTGGCTTTGTTTGTTTTGTTTGCTTTTGCCATGACTTGCTGACATGGCTACGTTGTTCGAGAATGTTGGTACTAAGACTTGGCAGAGGGGTTTGGATTGCATCTAGAACTTATGCGTGTCAAATATGAAGCCTGACATGCAACTTGAATCTTTATTTGTTGTATATACCACTGGCTTGAGTCCTGCCTCACTAGTCGTCTTGAATTTCGGGTCTACTTTAAGCCCAAAATCGTTTTAACGTTTAAAATCTCAACAAGTGCATGACGTTCCTTATTTACTGAGCTATAGCAGCCCTCAGATTAATGTCGTCAAGGTTGGCCATCCTTGTGACTTTTGCCCATAACTTCATTGTACCAAAAATTTAGTTTAGTTTAAAAATCTAGTTTTGTTTCAAAGGGAATAATTGCTAAACTTTTTTTTAATGTTAAATTTTTTAATTTGTACAATAATTTGATTACCTAGTTAAAAATTAGAGCTTTAAGGAAATGTCGCCAGGGTTGACAATGATTGTTAATTTATTGCATTAATTCTGTTGATGTATGATTTAAGCAAAAAAACAAGGACTTTTCCGTTTCTCATTGAAAAATTGATTGAAAATAAATTTGAATGAATTTATAAATAATATGAAAGTCAATCATGCGTTCTCGTTTTAAAAACATCTCATCAGTGAGTATAAAAGTATTTATATTTGCAATTAACAAACGAAATGTGTTTGCGAATTAATTTGTTTAAATGTATTCAAAAAAATATTTAAATTATTTAAATTTAAACAAATAGGGGAAAATAAACTTACACAAAATTGTAGCAAAAGTGGGGAATACAAAATGGGAAAATTTGCCCCCTTAAGAAAATAAAATAATCCACACGGTTAAAGTTTGTGTCTTGTCAACTAGACCCATGTTGTCTAGTTTGGCCTATCTTGGTTAGTTTAAATGAATTTTTTTTTTTTATTCCTTGACATGCGTTACGTATGACAATTTAGTAAAAAAAAATATTTAATACATAATGGCTGTCACTCCTGGTCGGAACATAGGGCAGAAACAAAAGACCTCAAACAATTCCTATCTAAAGCTAGCGGCCTGATCTTATTCTAGCTGGACCTGTTGCAGCTTTCGGAAAGAACCATCCTCATTCATGTGCGCCGATGTCTGCCAGGTTGGATCTGGGTGTTCTTTGTGCTATTTAATGGTTTTACATATCAGCCTGCAGCAATATAATTTTTGATCAAATATGCGCCTTTCCGTAAATAATTCTTATGATCCAGCCCTGACAAACTTATGGCAGATTATAATGACGTCACACCTCTTAATTACTTTCTTTACCCTTTCTTAAAGATTCCTTCTCTTATTCATTGAATCCAAGCTCCCAGCTATTAAAGTGAAGTTAATTATGATTCAAAATGTTTTCTTATTCTAAAGATATATTTTCGACAGCTGGCAAACCCTGATGGCATTCACTTTCAGACCTTCTTATTTCCTCAATGGCAGCCTAGTTATCTAACGCACTTTAAAAACATTTTCTCACATTTAAACTAAACCCAAATATTTAAGGTTTGCTCTTAACTTGTTTAATTTTTTTGCGCCTCAAATACCAAAGATCAAACTTATTTAATGTACCACGTTGAGTGCCCCAAGTGAAAACCAAAATCCAAAACAGCGCCTAACAGTATGCAATAATGAATGTAGGGCTAGCAAAACTTTGCAACTTTTTGGCCAACTTTTTGAAGCACTCACACCACACACACACACACACAGGAACACCGACACAAAGCCTTGCAACATGAAAGCGGTGCAAAAACAGCAGCCTGCCAAGGCAATACAACAACAAGCAACGGAAGTTGCTGCAGCAGCAACACTAAGCTTGCTCAGTCTTAGCCAAGTGGCAGGCTGTGGCACAGCTTAAGCGTATTTGGGGCAGAGGCAAATGCTGGGGATCAACAAGAAGTGGCAACGAAGCCAAACCATGCCACGCGCTAATTAAAAGTGCAACAAGGGCCAGGGTTGCAGTTCAGATTGTGCTACAACAGTGCAAGGGGGGGCGCCATTAACACCATGCGCTTGAGGTGCACAACAGTTCAGGCGCGAGGAATACAAGAAGAACTTGGTTATACTTGGCTACTACCCCCGGGGCGAAGGCTGCTATTTAGTTAACCGTTAATGGCATTTGTAACTGTTTTTATTGTGTGTGTGTGTGTGTGTGCGGCATGGAGTGTGGCAGCGGTTGGCACTAAAATGTTGCATAATTATAAGCATTTCCGGTTCAAAACTTTGTCGAGTGAATTAGAGCTTGACTTGGCTGGATATGGCTCGAATCTCGGCACTCGGGACACGGCAACTCGGCTGTGGCAACAACGTGCAATTATGTGCAACTTTTGCGGCACTTGCAAGTGCATTTTTTTGTTGTAATTGCAGCCACTTGGTCGCAGCAATTTTTATATGAAAAAAGATTTTACAATTGCCGCCACTTGAGGAGTTCAACTTTTTGCTGCCATGTGGGAGATTAATAAGCCAAGGAAATGGAGCTTACAACTTTTATGCGGCAATCAAAACGTGCGCGCCACAAAACTTTGGCATATTTTTGGACAATAAATGTTGTTGCCAACATTATTATAGCTTTGCATTTTGCTAGTAGGGCGTGTGGCAGCAACTCGCTGAAAACTTTAATTGCATGCTGCCCCCTAAAAAATGTAGGCAAGACTCAAAACGTTTTGTTAGCAATTGTCATATACAAACAATTTCGCTGGCAAACAATGAAAATGCATTAAAATGTTATTGCCTGCTCATTTCAAAAAGTTGTCGAAACCCAAAAAGCAATCAAAACTTGCGTTTCTTCGCCCAAAAAAATAAAGCAAAAGTAGTCGCATGTTTACCCGATTATTAATTGAAAAGTTTTACTTAACTACATACAAAAATGTCATGGCACATAAAACGCCAAAACGAATTAAAAACCAAATATGCAAATTGCCCTGCCTTTAAGAGAATAATAAAAAAAAAACTAGAGCAAAACGAGCTAGCTAAAAGCACATAAAACAAGTAAATATTATTACTGTTTTTAGTTTAATGGCTAATCATAAAAATTATCACGCCTCATACCGCTAAACAAAACAAAAAAAAACACCCTCTAAAACAAATGACACGCAACATTTCGCTGACAGTAGCCAGCCAAGCTTCAATACCACATTGTGTGTGTTACACTCACATTCTACACAAAAACAGAGCAGAAAATTTGTCATATAAAAACGAAGAGGCTCCAGCGAACAGTAGGCGCCACACGCCGCCCATTTTAAGCCTGGCCTTTAGCATGTTGACGCACTTGCCACTTAGTTGCTTTTTTTTTTTTGTATTTTTTGCTGCTCGACTCAAAATTCAAAAACTTTTGCGCGCTCTGTAAGAAGCGTGCGTTTAATATTTATGAGTGATTTATCACGATATAAAAATAATAATAAATGTGCCCAAGCGCGCACGCACATGAATACAAACAATCAACACACTCAAACTTACTCACATACTCGTAACATATGCGCTCACTCTCGCACTCACTCACTCTTAAGTGTCCTGCCGCCAGTGTTGCCAGAGTATGGCATAAACAGACCAGAGTTGTTATTGTGGTTCAGCTGTTTGTTGTTGTTTCGCATAAAAACTTGTTAACATATTCGTTAAGGCTGTAAATAGGAAGTATCGATGGGAAGATACTATATTCTGTAAACAATGCTTAAAAAGGTAAGAGCTTGCCGAGAATGACGAAGGAAGGCAATCACTTGTATAAACTAATAAAAGCATAAAGAACTTAAAATCTTTTAGTAGTGTGGAAGGAAGAAGAATAGAAATCAAGATATTGTGTGTTTTACTTGTTGCACTAGAATTTTTATTAATAGTTGTATTGTTTGAGATACTTGACAGTATTGAACGTAACAAACTCAACGTTGCACTAAGAACAGGATCCTAAACAATCACTGAAAGTTTCATCACTAAATATTTTTTTTTCAGCTCAAATTCTTCGTTTATTGTACTATTTAATTTTTCAAATAAAATTCTTCGTTGCACCAAACTCTAGTGCAAAGTTGTAGGAATTCTAAAATTTTTGTTTTTCACACAAATGGAATGGCTTAGATGAACACCAAAAAATTCTTCTTTGGCTCAAATTTGCTCTATAGTAAAATTGTTAAAATTCTGACATTTTTGTCTTGTTCTCATTTTCGGCAAAATTTTTCTTTACTTACGCGGCGCAAATGTGCACCAAAAATTTCCAAGGAAATAGAACGCTACGTTCTGGAGTTTTGTATATACTAAATTAAACACTTTTTTCAACTAAAAACATTTTGTTTTTTTAATGAAAATAGAACAAACAAAATTTGTTGTTGCCTTAAATGACGGTAGCTCATTTAGAAACCCGTGTCCTGGTGCTCTACCTACTTCCGCCCCTCTCTCAACTGCAACTTTCGATTTTTACTGCTTTCGTTTTTTAAGTTATCGCTCTCGTTTCTGCAGCTTAGCATAATAAATTAATAAACTTTGTGCCAAGTTTTTGTCAGTTTTATGCGTTAATCAATAATCAAGTTAAAAATGTGTTAAATAGATTTTTGAAGTGCACATAAATTGCAGCTAGAGAGATGCAAAAGTTTTCATTTAACTCTAGTTGCTCTCTTTTTTAATTGCTGATGTTTTTCACTTTAATTTTAATTAAAAAGTATTTATAAACTGTGCGCTAAAAATTGGCGCAACTTTCACTTGGCCGCATTTCCCTAGCTGCTGACGTCAAAATGGCGGCTGGCCCAGAGCCAGCACAAAATAAGCGAACCAACAAAAAATACGTACAATAAAAACAATAAAAAGTACAAATAACAAAAGTCTATGTGAATTATATGCGCGTCAAGCGGATTTATGTGCCACTTCCGACACATTTCTTGCAACTCCTTTGTATTTTTTTTTTTTAATCTGTTTTTTGAAATATTTTTCAGTTTTTTTTTTTTTTGCTGGTCGAGGCCACAAGGCAAACACAATGCCAGTTTTTGGTCTTTTTTGGAAACAGTTTTTGTGACACTTACGTTTTATTTTTCATTTTTTCTACAGGGGTCAACATGGGCTACATGGAGAACAACTATTCGAACTCGAACAATGGCGGCAGTGTGAACTCACAGGACTCGCTGTGGCAGGTGAAAATGTCGGCAGCAGCTGTGGGCACACAACAGAGTCTGGTGGCACAACCGCACAATACATATGTGGAACAACAGCCTACCTATGGCTATGATCCGCTGACACATGGCGGTTATGGTGCTGTTGATGATTATGCGCCCTATCCGCATTTGACTGCCACGCCCAGCCAGGTGGGCGATGAATATCATAATCTGCGAAATAGTCAGAACCCGTCCCGGCAGGATTACTGCAGTGATCCCTATGCCTCAGTGCAGAAGCCCAAGAAGCGTGTTGATCAGCACTTAGGTAAGTCTAAAGAAAAACATTTGCATAAGTACTGTGTGAGTGAGACAACGTAGCGTGTTTGTGTTCAAGAGAGAGATAAAGCTATAGCTTTTATTTGGGCAGCCATCAAGTTGGCAACTGTCAAGCAGCTTAGCCAATGTTTTTGGCCCGGAGCAACAAGCTGCCAACTTGGCCAAATTCAAAGTGTTTCTGACAACTTAAGCGCACAGTATTTAGAAATTTGTTGCTGTTGCCTTAATATGTCATACTAATTATGCAGCAAAAATAATGAAACATTTTTTGCTGGGATTAGTTTTTGGCAATTCAATGTGAATAAACAGGATAAAAATGCTGCTACTGATGATTAAGATGATGATGACGAGGATGAGAATGCTGTTGCTGTTGGCATTAAAGTTTCAGCAAAAAGTTTTGCTTAAAGTTGCTACGGATAACAAGCCTAATAAGGCGCATGCCCCTTGGCCAAAACAGCAATAATAACAAGGCAGTCATTGAGATCATTTAAGGACTCGACCTTGCATGTTATTGTATTCACTTTTTTTTTTTTTGCTTTTTAATGGCAATAACAACGCAAGTGCTTTTTAAAATATTAAATAATACTCAAATGGGCACAGGAAAAAAAGTTTGTAAAGCAGCAGTTTGTATACACTGCAAATTGTGAAAACTGTTTCTGTTTTAGGAGCTATTAAAACTCAATCTCCATTACTTTTTTTGGATGTCTTTTGTGATAGATTTCAAGTATGACACTTGTACAAATTTTCCCATTTTTTTTAAATAAAAATTTGCAAAATTCTCAAAAAAAAAGTTCACAAATTGTAGCTGCTTTAAATTTTGGAAATAATATAAACCATCATATTATTGAGATAATTTGGGAACATAATATTTTCCATCTTTCAAAACAAAACATCCAACATATATTGTTCTATGAGATACCAGTAAAAAAAATGTAAACTATATAATAAATGTTTACAATCAAAATTCCATCCCCCATAAATGGCTTTTTCACTGCTACATATATTTTTAAAAAAATATTTTAATTGAAACGTTTATGCGCTAAAAAAAAAAAAAAAACAAAGTGTAGCCCCAAATACTAAAAGTAATCAGGTTTTTCATAAATTTGTGAACATGTTTTTCCTTATGTATATTTGCATATAACCGATTACTTTGCATATAAAAGGATTGCGATTCTATATTTTTAATTGCATATAACCAATTTTGAAAATTTAGGTAGTCTATATAGTCCTTTCGATCCAAGAAGGTACATTGCAGTCGATTTAAGCGATTATTGTATAATTCTACATATAAATGGATTGGGATTCTTTTTTTCTATGTATCTAATTGCATATAACCCATTTTGAAAATAAATTATTAGTTTTCTGGACCTAAAAAGGTGCGTTACAGTCTATCTCTCGATTTGCAGCAAGAGCTGCAATTAATTGCTTAATACCAAACTAGGCACAAATTTTCTGAGCTATATTTTTCATCATAATTCTATTTTATAAGCCCTATCGCTACGTTACATATATTAACGCAAAATTAGCATACCCTCTGCAAAGGTACAAAAAAGTGAAGAAACCCAGAAGTAGTAGGGATCTAAAACAACAACAACAACAACGAAATAATATAAGCTACAACAACCGCCAAACCGAACGCTAAGAACACAAATAATAAAAAAGGACGTTGCATGGGGCGTATGCGTGTTGGGCCCAACTATGGGCGTGATATATCTGAATGCGTGTGTATATAAAAGTGTATTCATATACATATATGCATATGTATATAAGTGTATGTGTGTGTGTGTGCCGCGTGTGTGTTGTATTTTTGTTATCTTTACGCTTTATGAGCGACCGAAAAATTTTTCGGTTTTTATTGCCCACGGACGACGACGACCGGAATGGGGCAGAAGTTGCAAGTTTTTTGGGGGCAAGGTGTCTGGCAATGCGCATAACGCTGAAGCGCTTGCGGTTTTTTCTTGTTCAGTTGTATTTTTCGGCTGCTGTCGATTCTGCTGCCGGGGTCCAATCTGGAAAGCTTGTCCTGCTCGTGTTTATGCGACAGACTGTGGCAGAAACTCTGTGCGTGGCACATGGCTTCAAGCTGGCCAAATCCTGCATATACGTTTCAAAAATTGTTGTTAGCTATTTTGGATACGTAGTGGGTTCGTATATGTGTGTGCATGTGGTTGCCCCTCTGTGCTTGTGTGCGTGTATATAAAATGCAAAAACATATACAACAAAAAAAAAAAAAAAGAACAGCGTAACCCTCAGCCCTACGGCTGCATAACAAAACACAGGCAATGTGTTGGTTATGCATACTTCAATCCCCTCGTCCCAACCATAAAACCATATAAACCGCCAACTACCTCACCCTCTGTTCCGCGCAAACCCCCCTGCACCACTTAGCTCAACCGCAGACGAAAAAATTTCAGTTGCCAGCTCCAAACTGAGAAATGCACAACAAAAGCGCGTTGGTGCTCCATTTTAATGCTCTTTTGAATAGTGGATACTACAAGTCCTAGTTGGCGGTTTGTAACGCTTTCAACTAGACTGAAAAGATTGGGAATCGTCTGTGAAGAAATTAAGCTCAACTCTGCTCTATGCAAAACTGTGCTCCAAAATTTTTGTGTTAAAAATATCAATTTTTTATTGAAGCTGATTCTTTAAGTTTGAATTTTTAGGGAAATTGAAATTCTAGAATGCTAAAAAAAAAAATTAACGATTTTTGGGGCTCAGAGGTCAAAGATGTTTTTGTGGTCGCAGAATGGATTCGCATTCAAGGTTCAAAAAATTTGTCTGCGAACTAATTCATTCTTATATCCATCAAGTTAATGACGTAAACTTTGTTCTTCTCACTAAGCAAAGAATCGAAAAGTAGTTTCTTAGGTGTATTAGCAGAGAATTTAGGAGAAGAGTCTCTTAAAGACTGAGAATTCAGAAGTAGTGTAGTACTTCAAGGGTTGGGAATGTAGGATAAGAATCTATAATAATATACACATATATCTGGCAAAGGCTGGGAGTCGTGAAAAACTAAAAATTTAAAATTCAAAAGCCAAGAGTCTGAAAGTAGTGTCTTTCAAGGGCTTAGAATCAAGGAATAGTGTCTGTTAAAGGCTAAGAATCGAGGTTTAGTGTTTGCCAAAGGCAGAAAGCCTTGACGTAGTTTCTGTCCTTAATTTTAAAATTTCGTCATTTGTGCTACTTGTAGAATCTTAATAACTTGTACATCCTGGTGCACCAAGTGCATGTAAACATCGACGCGCCATGGTTTTATATCCGGTATATTTTTACGGTTTTTTTTTTGGACACTTCATAAACCGGCGGCAAAAGCTACAACTAACAGTCAGCTGTCCATGGCATAGACACACTGACAATATACACACACACACACACACATGAACGCATATACTGACAGGACACACACACTGACACTTGCATGTCAATAAAACGCAAGACATAGAGAGAGAGAGAGACCCATGAGTGCCATGGCAGCTGGCAGCCACAGTGCTAAAAATCCAAAGAGTAGTAACTAAAAGCAATGGAAAAGACGTATCATAGATATGGTGGAGAGGGAATGAGCTCAGAGAGTTGGTGCGGTGTGTGTAAGGGGAGAGTGCAACAAAATCTGCAATGATGGTACAATATGCAAATACATCTTCATTACATTGATGGCAGCTTATGCACAGCTGTAACTATGCATGATTGTGTGTGTAAGCATGTTTGGTTGTAAGTACGAGGGTTGGCTGAGAAGTAAGTGATCAAGCTAGCAACACAAATTTTGTTTATTTTTGTTAGTGTTAGTATAAAAGCCACTTGTGTCGCCCTATATAATTTTGACGTGAGTTTGTTCGATCCCAAAAATGATCATAGGATTGCAGATGATGAACTCAGAAATAAAATTAATAATTCAATTAAATTAATAAATGCTAAAAATTAAATATTGTTCAGGTGAATTGAAGCGGGTGGGACATAGAAATGTTTTTGATAAGAACCCCACAGGCCGACCAAAAGAATTCATCAGAAATTTTTTGCGAAATCAAAAGAATTGTGGTGGATATAGTTGAGTGAGCGTGTGCTTGATTGCTGAGGCAAATAATTGAACAAAATATTGCATCAAGATTTTGATATAAGAAAGATGATGAAGAATGGATGATGGATCGTGTAACCATTGGAAAATACTTTTTAGTGATGTTGAATGCCAATAAGAAGGAAATTTTTTGCCGGCTAAAGCGGTAGCTGAGACTTGGATCTATTATAACAGAACAGATACCATGAACAGCAGTTGATTTGTACTGAGGAATCGTCTACGAAGACAGCTAAGTCTATAAGCCGTCTACCCGTCTATAAGCCAAAAAGCTGCTGCGCCTTTGAGATGCCAGTGGCATAACTCATGGCAGTTATTTTTAAAAGACAGTAAGTAGTAAAACCTGGAAATTTTATTAGGAGCTTTTAAGTCGGTTCGAGGCTCGTAAAAAAAAAACCTTCCTAAACATATCTTCAATTATAAAATTTGCTAGAAATTGATATCTCAACTAGCTAAGTTTTTGTATTTCGATACTGCAATTTTTTGCCAAGCTTGAAAAATCACTTTGTAATTTTCCTCAAGTCTTTGAACAAAAATTTTGAGCCCCCTCATAATATTGCAAAATAGAGCACCTAATAAGGTTTATTAATCTAAAGGCAGATAATAAAGATATAAAAAGAACTTTATTTTTTAAGCAGTTTCTTCTTTGATAGGCCAATTACTTTTCAGCCTGCCCTCGTAGGTATGTGTGCGCTTGTGTGTGCAGCATGTTTAAAAGCTTTTATACTTGCCAGCTCGAAGCTGACTTTTTGTGCTGCACTAGAGAGATGTTGAGGAAGCAGCGCAGCAGCAGCGGCAGAGAAGAGAGCCGAACCGGAAGTATGTGGCGACGTTGGCAGAAAGCTGCGTAAGCAAATTTTATTTTGCATTGTTGTTGCCGTTGTTGTTGTTGTTTTTGCAACACGTTTACTTGACTTTAGTCCAAACGCAGACTGAGTACAGTCATACACTGACACAAAAATACACATACACAGAGTGCCACAAAGTGCGGCAGAGAGTGTAAAGGGACTACTAACTGACTGATGGACTGACAGACGGCAGCTGATTGATTATGCAGACTTTTGTGTCAGTTGGCGCTTTTGTTTGGCTTTTATCACGCGGCTCCCTTAGCTGCCACTGGCTCTCTACTCCTCTGCACCCCTTCAATTGTTTCAGCTTTAATCCATCATTAAGCGCATTTGACACACGCACACACATCAATGCATGCCACACAAAGCCTTTTTTTTTACTTAAAAAAGTGCTGCATACTTTCACTTATAATTAATACGAACAATTGAAATAATCAGCGATGAGCAATAAAACTGCATATACATAAGTTATGCCAAGTTATTCATAAAGAAGAGAATAAAAGTATATATATACTATGTATAGTTTGATATATACAATTTGCATTTTTGCAGTTTTCCAGCGCATAAATCACATGAAACAGGCTCCCCAGCTCATCCGCTTTTAGGTATAAGGTACATAATCTTGCTCACAATGGAATTTTTACAGTCAACATGGCATTTACTAAGCATACGTATACTAAGTGGATTTATGCGATAAAAGTCATCTGAGAGAGTGAGAAAGTATTCGAGAGAAGGTCGTCTAAACGAAAGAGTTGCCGCTTATAAACATCCATTTACATGCAGCAACACATAGCTACAAGAAATGGCTTTATATGTTGTATGTGCCATAGGTGCAATCTGTCGTATAATGCACAATATGTAAATTTGAAATATAGCCTACCATTAAAACACAACCTTGAGAATTTTTGTTGTGAAAGACACTGCTACAATTTACAAGTATTTTGGAAATCAGTAGGATTTAGTAATCTTTGCTCAGAAAGTATCTTTTGGGTATTAATATGTTTATTTTGATAGGTACCATGAAAATTTTAAGAAAATCTTGAGTATTAAGGCAGTTAGTTCTTAAGGCATTTTTCAAATTTTCTTATTCTTATGTATAATACATTCTTTTTTTCTTTTCTGGATTTTGTATAGATCCAAAACTCATAAATTTGAAAAATTATTTTGAAGCAAAAAAAGTATATCTTGAATTGAGTTAAGGTTTACAAAATCTTATTCTTTTTAAATTTTTTGTGAAATTTACGATTTTTTAAAAACTGTTTTAAATGAAATTTAGAAATACATTTCTTGGATAAATTTTTATATTTTTTAACTTAACTTTTTGGTTTATGGTTTCAATGGAGTAAAAGATTACTTCTTTGTTCAGATGCTGCCTCAAATCGGCTTTTAAGTCCCAACCCAATCACTGCCAAAGGATTTGGCGAGTAAGCCAAACCCCTTACTAAATATGTATAATTATACACCCATTTTGTAAACTAAAAAGCTTTTAAAAATATATGTTAAACTGAAAGTTTTTGTAAAAGATTCAACCACGGTTGTTTTGAAAAATAGTATTTTGGTTTGCCAAAGCCCAAATTTAGGTACAAAAACATAGACAATAATACATAAAATAATCTACAAAAACGAGTTGTAAAAGTGCGAGTCACCCCTCAAAAAAAAAGCTTCCAAAGCAACTTGCTTTGAATAAATTTTGTTCAGATAAAAACTCGAAATTTGTACAAAACGCCTGTTGGTCAGTGTAATAAAAGCCAGCAATGATAACTAGCTTTAGGACAGGGGGGAGAGCGGAGTTGTGGCAAATGTGCTCAATGTTTTTTGCTCTCTTGTGTTTTGTTTGTTTGCTGGCCTGCGTGTGGATAAACTCATCTGCAATTTGTTTACTTTCGACATTTTGAAAATTTACTAAAAAATGGGTTATTACGAGCTTAGCATAACAAGGAAACAGAGCGGGAATACAGACAGAACACAGCCAAGCAAAGAAAAAACAACAGAACGCACACACAGATATGAACACACACATACACACAGAGGAATAGGAATACCAACTCATACATAGATAAAGCTTAAGGCTAACTGGAAAAAATTTGCATGGGAAGGCCGACAAACGGCATACAGTGCGTATGCTTAACGCAAAAACGATTAAGTTGTTGAGTTCGAAAGAGAAAAAGAGCAAGTCGAGTGAACGACTACTAAAATGGAAATTGAAAAACAGCAAAAGTAGTAAAAGCACAACACACATGCAAACACACTCACGCACACACTCACGCACACACAAACAAAACAACAACATTAAAAGTAGTTAGTTGAAGGTAACTCTTGGTTAGGGGGGTAAGCTGGAGAGTGGTTCTATTCAGGGGATCAGAGCTCAGGCTTGGCATGCTTAAAAGTTATGCGCATAATATGCAGCACACAGCACCACACGTATTGGCCATAAAAAATAAAATATACAAAAAAAAAAAAAAAAACATAGTAGCAGAAAAGCAAACCCAAAACCAAACAAAACAAAAACAAACAAAAAAATCTTGCAAAAAAAATAAAACTGTAAAGAAAATACTAAAAAAGGTTTAGCTTGTGCTCTTACACTTACCCAAATCTGAAAAAGCAGCGCTCAACCCTTGCACTACTAAAGTTGTTGACTACACTGCGCGAAAAGAGCCATAGAGTACTTAAACATTTTGGCAGCATATGTAAGTAACTTTAAATTGTATAAAACTGGTTGGTTGTAAATTTAAATAGATTTTTATATAAAGCGGAAAGAATGAATTCAAGATATTAGATACTAACTATTTAGCAAAAACAGATAAGAATGCAGTGGATAGATGTGCTTAGAATTTATAGGATATATGTAAATGGGTTTTGTGGGATGTATTAAAGCAAATGAAACTAGAAAATATAAAGAAGCAGGTACTAAAAAGATAGATTTAGACAGAATGGATTTGTTTGAGGAATATTTTTTTTGGTGCATTAAGCTACGCAGTTTTTTAAGAGTCGAAGGCTGGTTTTATAGAACCTGCATTAAAGGATTACAATCGTTAAACGTAATCGCATATAAATTGCATTTAAAACTAAAAATATATTTTTTTTATATATCGAAACTCGGAAGCTAAAAAGCAAACGAACTTTTTTTTCGACTTTTTACAATTTAAAAAAGTTTCCCTTTTTCTTATATTTATTTTTTATTCAAACCGTTCCAAGAGTGCTTAAAAAGTTTTATTTTCAGATTTCCTTATCGTAAGGCTTAATACTAAATGATTTTTTTTTACCCAAAAAACACCACGCACGCCGCATGACAGTTGTTAACAGCTTATATGCACTGTTTCGCGCACAAGTGTCGTTCACGGTGTAAGTGTAGCACTTCTGCAATACTGCACCAATACACAATGCACCAATATATTTCCAAGTAAATTGATTTGTGGGTGCAAGAACAAAAATATTCTCCTGGTTTATAAAAGTCGCTCGTTTAATTGGTATATTACATATTTTGATTGTATATAAAATATAGATGTATATAAAGATGAAGCATATTTAATTTCAGTTCGAGCG
Organism: Chymomyza costata; assembly: GCA_018150985.1. Taxonomy (NCBI): domain Eukaryota; kingdom Metazoa; phylum Arthropoda; class Insecta; order Diptera; family Drosophilidae; genus Chymomyza; species Chymomyza costata. The sequence goes on along the minus strand of JAECWU010000244.1, from coordinate 1,209,027 downwards.
AGAATTCTTAACATCTTCGAGGAACTGAATATGTCATATATTTTGAATTTTGCAAGGCCTAATAGTTGCACCCCATTCTTTTAGTAACTCTTCATACTCGCATTTTCTCGCAGTGTAAAAAGCAACTTGTTTGGCTTTTTCCTTTTTGGGTCAAGTTTATGCAGATGGCAAGCAGCGACAAACGCGCTTAGAAATTTTCACACGACAGAAGGACGACAACACGAACGGGCACAACAAGGAATATGTTAAAGAGCAGTTGTTAAAAAGGATTTACGTTTTACATTTGTACCACGTGTGCGTGTGTGTGTTTGGGAAGATCTAGAACCCCTGCTAGCTGAAAACCAGAGCAAACATCCACACATTGGTATTTGGCCAAAGAGAGAGAGAAAAAAAAAGAAAGCATTTCGTTTGCGATTTTGAAATTCAAATTCCAATAAATTTTCCAACAATTTGGCACACACAAAGCGGCAGCATCAGGCAAAAACGTTAAATTTGTTGGATTTGCATAGCAGAGCGAAGGGCAGCTAGAACGCTTAAATATGCAACAATTTGTAGAGAGTAAAAGCCAGTGGGGACGGGGGTTGACTCCAAAGTAGACAAAGACATTGGCATGGACAAAGTCTTTTGATTAAAAATTGATGTGCTATTTACACGTGTGACGCGGTACAAAATAGCAACAACAACAACAAGAACACCAACAACCAAAGTAAATACAACCCTGTTCAATACAATCAATGGCGCTTGGAAACCTTATAGAGCTTGCACTTTTTGTTTGCATTTTGGCCAGCAAGCTGGCCAGTTGGCCAAGTCGACGAGCCTGCGGTCAGTTGGTCTGGCAAATCGGATTTCAATTTTGTCATGCCCCACGGTCTTTTACATATATAAGCTATACCTTTGTATGTATATATACAAGTTTATACATATATATATATGTGTGTGTGTATGTGCGTGTGAGTGTGCGATATGAAAAGGCAAACACATGTCGGCCTCAACAATGCATTCAGTTGCAATTCAGTTGCAGCATCGTCAGCCATATTGACATTCATTTTCATTACAAGTGCGTTGGTCTGGGATTGAAATTGTTGCATGATATACTGTAGGGATTGGTAGTGTGTGTGTGTGTATATAAGTGCTGCAATATGGTATGGTATGGGTTAAAGTACATACTGTAGCCAAAGTGCATTGCAATTGTAGTTACAACAACACTTACAACAAGTTGTAATTAATTTTTTAACGATTGCCAGGGTTGTCATTGCCCCGTACTCGTTAGTCGCTGTAAATTCAACTGGCAAATTAAAAGAATTGTTTGACACTAGTCAACAACAACAAAAAATAAGTAAAAACAAGAAAATAAAAAATAAAAAAACGAAGCAGAAAAAATGAAGCTGTCTAAAAGTCAATGGTGTATTTCGATATACTCTTTATTGGTTTGTTGTCTGCTGTTAGTGGCTAATATTTATTATTTAGACTTTTGTGATTTCTTCTGACTATACATACATCATTTTAGGGTATAACGAACTTCAACGAATAAGTTAGTTTTTTGTTTTAAAAACACCTAAAAATATTTCCAAAATTCAGTGTTATGCCGAAAGTCGGATACAAACTTTAGAGCAGGGCTCTTAACAATTTAATTTTTGAAAATTAAAGTAATGATTTTTTTATATAATTGAAAAAAACAAATTCTTTAAAATTATTAAATAATAATCAAACATACATTTTTATTCAAAAATCATGAAATAAATATTTTACTTAATTTTATAATAATTTTGATCATGAAAACTATCTTTAAAACATTAAATGGAAATGGTCAAAAAAAAAATTTATATATTTTTATGAGTCGCAGTTTTCAAATAATTGATCAACAATCCAGCTTGATTAACTGGAGATATCATTAAATTTTTAATGTTTTATTTTTATGTTTTTATTTAAGTAACACAATGGGCCAGTCATGGCCTAAGTGTGCTGGTCTAAGCCAACAGCCGCTTCAACCTAACCTAAGTCTTTTTTTCTTTACAATATATGCTGTGTTCAGCATTCATCTATAAGACCTTTTTACTATGATTTTTTTAAACCACATAGATCTTATTTGTGATTCCTGCTTTCATGAAAAATAACTTCCTTTAAACTGCAATATTGATTGCAAATTAAAAAAATTAAAATTAAATTTTTAAGCTCATGTTTATCGGTAATTTGAATATCGAAAAAACATTGTTGCTTTTGTCAAACCCAATGGTTAAGAAAAACTTTAATTTCTTAACTATTTTTTATGGAAAACTTGAATTTTCAACATTTTTTAGAATTCGCTACCCACTTCTACGCAGTAGCTTTTGAAAAGCTGATTTGTCGGCAAAAAGTTGATCTATATATATTGGCAAAAAGTTGATCTATATTTTTGTTAAAATAAAAAAAAAAATAAAATAAGAAAATGAGAACAGCTGACTTGACTTGTCGTAAAAAATTTATATATATTTTTCCTAAAATGAAAAAAAAACCAAATTTTTACTATATAACAAACTTTAAAGGAAACATGGGATTATACTAAAGTTTTTATTTATATAAGGGGTCATCAATCTTGAGGTTTTTTTTTTAAGTGCAAAAAACAAAAATTTGAAATGAATCGGAAAATCTGTATTATCAATAGAAATAAACATTCTTGCCATTCATTTTTTAAAGATAATCCCTTTCAAATGTTGGCCGTAGCTCGTCCGTGCGGAGGTTCCAACTTTCGATTACGCTTTCGAGCATAGTCGGATAACAGGGATAATGTTGGCCTCTATTGCTTCAATCGTAGCTGGCTTATCCACAAACACAAGACTTCACATAGCCACAAAGAAAAAAGTCTAACGGTGTGATATCATACGATCTTGTTGGCAAAATGTACCGGTCCGGAGCGTGAAACTTATTGTTCATCGAATTGGTTCCATAAAATGGCTAAAGCGCGCGAAAAACATTCTTTACAGAACGCGAATCTATTGAAAAAAAAAACCTCAAGATTAATGACCCTTTATATAAATAAAAAACTTTAGTATAATGCCACGTTTTTGGTATTGATCCCAGAAATTTAAAACTTGTCTTATTTTCGTTATATTTCTGCTGCATCTTTTTATACCTTCTGGCTTACATCTTATTGCAAAAATATATGTTTTACATTTGGATTTACCTATATAACTTATAACTGCACATATCTTGAATATATAGCATAAATTATTTTATGGACTCTCATTAAGCGTATACAAAATCAGAAAACAAACAAGAATGGTTTTAAAAATTAACAGCAAAAGACAACTGACAATTTGAAATGCATTTAAAACGAGCTGTTTTTATATTATGTATGCGTCATGTATGCTTTTAACCGCAGCAGCCACTTTAAATGAATGTGTGTGTGTGTGCTTATGTGTGTATGTAGCTGTGAGTTTGTCAGTGTATGTGTGCGCATTTTAAGCTAGTCTTTAAGCATATCAAATACTTCAACACAAACTTCAACCTTTAACTTTGGCTTCTTTACATGCCTTGCTTGCACTCATCAAAAAAAAATAAAAATAAATATATATAAAAAAATTAACTCAAAACAGCGGACATCATACAGGATGTTACGCTCTAACGGAGCGCGCAGGCTGAAGTAAGTTTGTCATTCTAAACAGCCAAAAAAAAGAAGAAATTTCAGTTTAAATTTTTTCATTTTAAAGTTCAAGCTTTACTTTCATGCTTTTTTTTTAGAAAGTTTTGTGTTTGAAGACATTTTAATTTTGAGCTACTCTTATATAGCGTATATACCCAGCACTTAGCCTGACTGCCCCCCCAAAAAAAATTATGCCGCTCACCGAGTGTTTGTTGGTTGGTTTTACAGAATTTTTTGATTAGCATTTTGTTTTTAATTGTTTGCGCATGAGTTTGAACTTTTTAGTTTAGTTTAGAGCACTTAACTTGGCTTGTAACTAATTTTCTGCTTATTTTCTTTCCCCCTCAACCAACTAGATTCACCATATCACGACGTAAGCGGCCTGCCGAACCCCTACAACATGGAGCACCTGGAACAGGATGAGGTGCTGCCGCCACAGCAGCACATGTCTCTCAGCTATGATGACAGTTTTGAGGGTGAATATTCGACAACGCCGAATGCCAGAAATCGTCGCGTCATACGCGAGATTATTGTCTAAAAAATAGGGCGGCCAACGGTAACAAAATAAAAAAAAAGTAGAAAAAAAAAACTGTTTATAAGCAGCAAAAAAAAAAAGCACTCAATGCATCAGCAACTCTCTCAAAAACACATACAAACACACTCACAGTTAAGCAACGTCATCATCTGTATCAACAACGTCATCATCTGCATTCAGAACATCATCATCTGCATTAAGCACATCATTAACTTTATCATTTAATTGTAGGTACTTAAAAGTCGCCCTCCACACAACGAAAAAAAAAAAAAAAAAATGAGCAAATTTCAAATGGAATTTGGTATAACCTTTATTTAATTTTTACTCAAATTTATTTTGAGCAAAAAGTGGCCATGTTTTTTATGATTTTTTTATATTTACATACCATACATACATATATATATAGGTTTATATACATAGCTATATTATTGGCAGTTGAGAGACGTGTGTTGTTATATACTTTGAGCTGCTTTGTACTTATTTACAAATTGGCAACGAACGAATGTTTTATATAAGCTAATACAGCCCTCCTTACTCTCTTCTAACTACTCCCTTGCTTTAGTTACACTCTTAAGGCAGTGGCAGCACTTTGTTGACACATACACATACTTACATGCATACACATGCCCCACACACACACACACAGACACAACCCATACATAAACAACATAAGCATTGATACGATCTACTAGTATATATAGCTATATATAAATATTTACTTAACCCTAAATAAGCATCCCAGTTGCAAGCATCGCAAAAAATCGAAATAATTTTAAGGCAGTGCATATAAAATTTTAGACTGTCTGGAAAGGAGCATATTTCAAAAAGGCAACAAAAAATCTCACTTATGTTTTTCAGCCCACAGTTTAACTAGATTTAACTAATTAGTATATAAGTGTGGGTGTTTAGGCCACCCCCAGAGACTTGGCATTTCCTTCAAATTAAGCCCAAAGTATGCTACATTTTAGGGGTCTTTCGTCGTAAGGATTAGCCATACCGACTTGCCTGGTTTTTTGTAGCATACTTTGTAGCGCAAACTTGTGGCTTAAATGGATCAAAAAAGATGCGCTGTTAACCCAAACAGCTAAGTGAATTTGAATTGAAGCAAAAATTTAGTTTAAAAGTAAAAGAAAAACCTGCCACAAAATAAACTTAAAAGTAATTTAACTTTAAATAAATTTAAATTTTTAATAAAAATCTTAAAAAAATATACAAAAAAAAAAAAAAAACACGTTGCTTTAAATAAGCCGCAAAAAAAAGTATACATAAAACTTTAAAAAAATTATTAAAAATAATTCAAAAACTATATAGCAAAAAATATTTACAAAACTCCAACTGTGCAGCTCTACTTGAGAACTTTAAAGAACTTTAATTTAATTTCAAAAATTAAGCAAAAACTTTATATGTGTTTTGTTTACGCCAGCTTTCTGTTGAAATTCAAAATTTTATATAATTTTTAATTATAAAAAAAAAGAAAAATGCATAAACCTTGTTTAAGTTAAGTTTATTATTAGTAAACATTTTTACTAGCTATTAAATATTTTTTATTATACAAATATTTAAATTAATTTTTTACATGTTTTATTGTTTAAACGTTTTACGTGTGTTTTTTATATTCTGTTTGCGCCAACGACACAGCAAAGCAAATTGTAGCTAAGATTTAATTGTAAATAAAAGATACGCGTATATTTAAGTATGTATGTGTAATTGTATATATTTACTTTACATGCAAAGTAAATAAGCGATTAAAATAAAAATGTGCGCCCAAAAAGCAAACATTAAATTAAATTGTAGTTAATTTTAAACAATTTCAAAATGAATTTAACATTTAAGCAAAGCAGAAAAAAAAATGTTTAAGATAAAGCCACAAATGAAATAAAAAGAGTAAAAAAAAAAACATTTAAGTAAATTAAAATAAAGTGCGTCAAAAGTGAAAAATCTCGTTAAAGAACAAAACAAAAATTGAAATTTATTATATTAATTATACACCTTAAAGCGATATACAAAACATTATATACATATTATATATATACACATACATATACATCTACTTATTATTTGTAAATAAGTACAACATAAATTTTAATTTCAAAAACGAAACGAAGCAAAATCCATTAAAAATATATTTCCAAAAAAAACAAAGACAGATTAATTTTTTTATTTCAATTTTTTATGAACAAAAATGTAATTTTCAGAATTTTGTATATCAAGGTAAGTTATGGATATAAGTAAAGTTCTAGAGTCCAAACTGCTTAAATTTTGAAATCGCATGAAGCACTCATCCCAATAATTAGCAGATACAGATTTGAAAACTTTTTATAAACAAAATTTAATTAGTCCCAAAAAAATTTACGAATAATCTTGAAAATCTGTTGGCCGAATGTTGTATCAAACGAAGATCTACACAGAAGATCCAAAGAGATGCCCATCGCCAATGAAATTAAACTTTGGGCCAAAACCTGCGTAAACAGCCAAACGAAATATGCAGACAAGCACTGGACTGGAGTCCACAAGGAAGCAGACGCAGAGGGTGGCCGAAAACAACTTGGCGAAGAACTCTGCAAAGAGAAGTTGAAGAAAGCGGAAAGACCTGGGGTGAACTAAAAGCTCTAGCTCACAACCGGGATCATTGAAAAAAATTCACGATGCCCCTATGCTCCACTAGGAGTAACAGGACATAAGAAGAAGAAAATTTACGTAGAATCATTTAAAAACTAAGATTTGAAAGACCTGGACATTTTTATTCAGCGACTATTTATGGCTATATCCACATACAGGAGTACTCTATTATATCGCTGATAGAAGATCGTTGAGAAGGGTATATCTACGGTAGTCAGTAATGCTCTTTTTAATTCACAAACAGACGCACTAAAATAACCTACATTCGCACTTACACATGTGAAAAGTAAATTTTTTTGTGACAAAAAACATTTTAAATTAAATGCTCTACATTTCGATTTCTTATCACAGCTGGCACCCAGCAAATGCGTCAGCATTAATAAGGCCAGTCTGTTGCAACAACAACTTGAACAAGAACAAAGAGGACAGTTGCAACAACAACAGCAACAAACACACAAGAAGAATGACAAGAAGTAGATTGCATAATGTGCCATGTTTAAGTTGATTGGCACAAAATTTATTGCATGCAATTTGACTTAAGTGGCATTGCAATGGCGGTACAGACAACAACACCAACAACACGAACAACTATGATTTCAATGACGACGTTGGCAACTCTGGCGCCGGAAGTAACACGACACTGACATTTTAATTTAATGCCGAGCAGCCATTACGCTGCACTTGGCTGAGTTTGCGTAGGCAGTAATACTAAGAGAGTGAGTGGGAGAGAGCAGTAGAGTGCAGCCGAAAGAGTGCTGCCAACTGTGTAAAAGGAAATGTTAACGGCCAAGACGCTGTGCTGGGCAAATTTGGGAAAAAGAAGAGCAAGTTGCTCGCTGCCCGCCTGCTCGATATTATCAGTTGCCAGTTGTTCCAATTGCGCTCTTGATAAAAGTAACTTTTCGTTGAAATTAAAAGAGAGCGTTTGGGTAATGGACGCACGCACTATCTTAAACATTAACATATAAAACATGGAGCTATATTTTAAAAGAAGAAGAAAGTCTTTCTTTACGTGTAGGGAAATCTTTGCAAGTCCTTGCAGATCGCATTACTTTCTTTAAATAACAATATAATAAATAAGATCTATATTTGAAAAAGAAAACTCTTAAGTATCGTATAGGCGAATACTTGTGTGGTAAGATTTTTAAGTCGTTAATATTTGCTATAATCTGCTAAATTATTAATATAAAAAAAAAATATATTATAGAATGAAATAAAGAAAACTCCAGATCTTCACATCTGTATGCTGCGTTAAATATCTAATGTTAAATGTAAGTTAATGTCATGTTGTGTTTGAAATAAAGGGTGTTTTTTAAGAGTTACAAACGCTTAAATCATAATAAAACAAATATTTTTGTAATATCAATGAAACGGGCTTTATTGGATAGAAAATTTTATGACATTAATGTTTAAATATGATATCCGTCATGTGGTCGCCACGGCTGGCGCGTACAAGGCGCAATCTGGAACACCAATTTTTACAAACATATTTGCGGCCGTATTTCGACAATAACTCTTCGAATGTTGATTTCCAGGGGTTCAATTGTTTCTCGATTATCGACGTAGTAATTTTCTGTGTATATAATGGTGTTTCGACAAAAGCTTGTGGATTATCATCACTCCAAATGCTTATTTATGTACGCATTCAACTAAAAATGGGCTTCATCGGAGAACAAAATTTTGAATTTTGAATAAGTTTGACGAACGGAACCATTATTTTGATAAAAAAGTTCAACAATTTGCAAGCGTTGCTCTGGTTTTAGTCTATCCATAATGAAATGTCAAACTGAACTCAACAAAAAGCAAGTATCAGCTGTTAATTGGGTTGTGCCAACTCAAAGTTGTGAACCTCTAAAAAAAACACGCTGTATAAAGCGTTAAACGAACCAGTTCTATTGAAATCGTAAAAAGTACAATGAAGAATTCAGCCTGAAGGTCTCTGTTGCTCGCGCTATAAATATTCCTTATAACTTTGAATTAATTTCTATCTTATAAATTTTCAAATAAATAAATAATTATTAGCTGTGCAATAAATATACATTTTCTTTCTAACAATGCAGCTTTCTTACCATCTTGGAACTTTCACAACAGCTTTCAATTGTCTAAATTTGTCTGCGTAAAAATTATAAATTTTTTTAGTAAATAAAATAATAATTAAAATAAAACGGGGCTAATGGGGTAATTTTATTATATTTATAATACAAATAGATACAGCTGTAATATTTATTATATTTCAATATATTTTCAACGATTGCTTGCTGCTCTCCATGTGTTTAAAACTTTTCTAGTCATCTTTGTATCTGGATCTCTGAATTTTAATAGCAGCGAAAAAACAACCATATATTGGCAGTGGCACACATATGCTGGAACTACCCTTTAGAGATGCATCATATACAAATAAATTTATCATACAGTCGGCACATTTCTCCACATGCTTATCTACCCTACGCTACATTCTTTACTCATAAGTTTATAAAATTATTTGATTAAAATCATAGCTCAAACATAAAATAAAATATTTTTTCTAGGCACAGACATTTTCAAATGAATAAATATGAATACTATGAAGATAAAAATTATGATCTGATAAATAAATGAAGCCCAGAATTTCAATCGCGAAGTTATTAATAAAAAACATCCTAGGGTATTATTAATAAAAAAATAAAGCTGCTCTTGAAAACAAAACTCTGATCTAACAATTAAATTAAACACAAAACACGTAGAGTTAGTTAATTAAAATCATAGTTTAAGCTCAAAATGAAATGCATTTGATTTAAAGGACATCATAGGATAGAAAATCCAGCAAATAAATAAATAAATAAAAATAACAAGAGTATAGCAACGAAACAAAACCTAAAAAACTAAGTCAAGTTCAACAAGCTCTCACAAAAAATTTATATATATATGTACATAATTTTGCTCAATAAATTCCACTCGCATCGTCGCTGCCTTTGAAAATTTTTGCCAGCGCTTTGCTGAAATTTTAAACATTTCTCTAAATATACTCAACTGATATACCAAGAGAACAGAAATGGCAGCAGCTAAAATGTAAACAAAAGCAAGCAGGCGAAGTAAACAAATAAAAGCATAAAGCAACTAATGACAATAATTTATTTAAAAAAAAAAGCATAGCATACTTTTAGTTGCCGCGATTATATTGCTTAGCTCAGTCAGCGCGCTGCTGCCGCGAAGCCGACACTTCGCGATGCTAAGGCAGCGCTTTGCACTGACAGCTTTTTGCTGCCGCTGCTGCTGCTTTCGGTTTTATTTGATTGCATTTGGTTTATTTTCAGCTGCTGTTAATTCTGTTCGCCTGGTATCTCGACTAGTGAGAGAAGCACAGTTTCTATGAAAAATTCATGCAGATTCGGAATGGGTCGTGCTCAAGAATTCGCTTGAGCTGCCTTCGCCTCAGCGTATTAATAGGAGGAGGAAACCACAAAGCCGTGTGAGACGCTAAAGGCTTTTCAAATATGCTGGATGGACTGATTTTTTGCATTATTATTCATGCAGGTCGAACATTTTCATGGATGATGTTTTACAATTTATTTTTATGCAGATAAAGGATTAGAACAAACATAGAAAATATTAGAATTTAGGGTTTTGTCCGATAATTCCGAGTGGGTATGTACCCACTGGCATGTTTTCCGAGTGGGTACCACTACCCATACTACCCACGTCAACCGCCGGTCCTGCATGTACCTATAGGTAAAAAGGGTATACTACACTTGTGCAATGTATGAAAGAACAGAAGGAGGCGTGGCGGACCCCAAGTACTTTATACCAAAATGATTATCATAGCATCGGGTAGCGATTGAGCTATACCCGTCTGTCCGTCCGTCCACCCGCCTGAATGAACGCCTAGAGTTCGGAGACTATATTTGGGATATATACATTTATATGAATGGTTCACAAGCCAAATCGATTAACTCCATAAAACAAACAGTTGAGAAAAATTCGATTTTCTTTTTGATTTTTTATACCCTGTACCGTATGGTACAAAGGGTATATTGTGTTTGTGCAACCCGAAAATGTATGTAACGTACAGAAGGAGATGTCGGAGACGCCCCAAAGTTACCTAAAGTATGATCAGTGTGACTCGAGAAGTCGATATACCCATGTCCGTCTGTCCGTCTGACCGTCTGTCCGTCTGTCCGTATGAACGCCTAGATCTCAGAGATGGTAAGAGCTAGAGCAACCAAGCTTTCAGATTAGATCCCTTATTAATCCATAGGAGACAAGTTTATTTTAGTTTTTTGATATCGGGATTACATTATATAGCTCCCATAGGGGTGTTTCAGAGGACCTCGAAAAAAAGCAAAAGTTTTAGATGGATAATTCGTTTGTTTATGAAGATATCATAACCAAATTTGGCAATTGGAAGTTTGTTAGAGACCCCCAACACTGTACCAAATTTGATCAAAATTGGTTGACTATATCATATAGCTCCCATAGGACCAATCGGTCAAAAAAACGTTTTTTGTACAAAATTCGTTGTGTTTTGTTTGTTTGTGAAGATATTGTAACCAAATTTGGCGTTAAGAAGCTGTACCGTATGGTACAAAGGGTAAATTGTGTTTGTGCCAGCCGAAAATGTATGTAACGTACAGAAGGAGACATCGGAGACCCCCCAAAGTTACCTAAAGTATGATCAGAGTGACTAGAAAAGTCGATATACCCATGTCCGTCTGTCCGTCTGACCGTCTGTCCGTCTGTCCGTATGAACGCCTAGATCTCAGAGATGGTAAGAGTTAGAGCAACCAAACTTTCAGATTAGATCCCTTATTAATCCATAGGAGACAAGTTTATTTTTGATATCGGGATTACATTATATAGCTCCCATAGAATGTTTCAGAGGACCTCGAAAAAAACCAAAAGTTTTAGATGGATAATTCGTTTGTTTATGAAGATATCATAACCAAATTTGGCAATCGGAAGTTTTTTAGAGTTCCCAAGCACTGTACCAAATGTGATCAAAATCGGTTGACTATATCATATATCCCCATAGGACCGATCGGTCAAAAAAATTGTTTGGTGCAAAATTCGACTGATTTCTGTTTGTTTATGAAAATATCGTAGCCAAATTTGCCGAATAAAATATCTCTTGGAGGTTTAAGCAATATTTCGGACTTAATTGCAATGTGGTGGTACAGGGTATCCCAAAGTCGTCTGCGCCCGACTTTAACGTACGCCATCTTTTTTTTTTTTATTTGTTATTTTTTATTAATGTATTGGCAATCAGCCTACTTAAAACTATGGCTGCAATCCAATAGGTACATTACAAGTGAATCGCTACTGTAGTCTAGTGTTATAGATGATATGAAATCTAAAACAGATTATTTTACAAAATTAACTACAATAAAATAAACAAAAATTATTTACATGTTTAACAAAAAAAAAAAATTGTGAGAAAATTGTGTATATTTTAAATTTACAATTTTTTGCTTAACTTTTCGGTGCTTCAGATCCGAGGGGTGTAGTCTTTGCAGCCTTCGCCATGGCCTATGACCCGCAAGAGCACAGGCCAACGAATTTGGATGGGTTTCCAATCTTCTTTCATACCGCTCAGATTGTTTATGATGTCTCCCATGAAACCTTTTTAAAGATCTTTATGTGGATTCCTATTCGTAACAAATCATGGAGCATCTGCTATTTGGCGTAAAGCTTTATTTTGGAGTGTTTGAATCCTCTTCAGTTTTGATTTTGCTGCCGTTCTCCAAACTTGAATTCCATACGTCCACGCAGGTGTTATGATGGCTTTGTATAGAGTGATTTTGTTTGAAATTGATAGCAAGGTTGTTGTCCTTTTCACCTAAGAAAATATGTCTACACTCCAGTACTCAAGTATACATACTTCTGTTTAGTCGGGAGGGTGACTAGTTTATTTTGGATTGGTATAGGCATCTCCAAGACGCACAGCTTTTTCTAGTTTCAGATGAAAATTCAGAAAAGTAAAGCTGAATAATGCCAATATACAAAATAAAACCCAAAATTATATGATATCCGAAATTCGTCTTTAAATTTTATTACATTTTTTTGTAAGCATAATTACTCCAGGAATTTAAAAATAATATTTTTTTTGCCAAGAGTAAGTTGTTTCTTTATTACTTATCTTGTTGGATTACAATTACCTACAATACATGGGCTGTAAAGGAAGCAGAGATTTGCATTTTATGATTGAATTAATTCATATTCAAAAAAAAAAAACACTTACTTGGCAACTCCAACAAGAAATACTGTGACTAAAAGAAGTGCAGTTTTGTAGTTCATTTTTAAATATGTGCAAATTCACAAAGTTGCTTCGTTATATATAGTAGTTTTTTTGTTGTCTTTTAATCTAAAAACACAGAACTAATTAAATTGGTTCCACATAAGTTTTGAATATGGGCATACAAATTGTAGTTAAAAAAAATAAAAATTGCATTAGTCGAAAAGTGCGCGATATTCTGATACCCTGCACACACGTCATACATACACACATACATACACGTCATGCAGTAATGATTTTTGGAGAAACTCAACGTTTCGATGCTTATAAGGTTCACATTATCTTACATATCAAATTTTTTGGCGCTAGTATATTATATTATATTAAACTAGTCGACAAATTTAACACTTTTCTTTTCTCCAGAGATGAGACTTATATTTTATGTTAGGGCAATGTCTCAGCATTCAAATTTTTCAAAATACGGTTGAACATATGAGGTCTTAAGAACTGTACTAATTCGAAATTTTTATTATTTTGATTTTCCTTAATATTAGAGTAGACTACCTTTCCGAAATGCCCCGAATCACAAAAATTGGTAACCTTAAGAAAAAACTACAGTCGAAAGTGTGTGCCCGAAACCCCGAAAAAAAAAACACAAAAATTTGGTGACTTTTCGTACAAATATCGCTGTTTCTGTCAGAAAAAGTCTTTAACCCTTGAAAAGTTAGAGAATTTATGTAATTGGTCATGATATGTATAGGGTTTTCCAATAAGAGGTGTTATTTTGGTATTCAAAGAAAAATTCCATTTTTTGAGATAAATGATCGGATGTTTATTTCATAATAAAGAGGAAGGTATGCCGTTAATAATGCAAAACAACATCAGCCAAATGGCCACCACGACCACACCTACAGGACCATATCCTTTTCATGAAATTTTCCATAACCAAATCGCAAAGTGGCTGCACTATGTCCTCGATAGGTCCAATGACCCCGCCGGACCATAAACCGCACCAAACAGTCACACGTTGAGGATGGAGAGGCGTCTCAACAATAACTCTTGGGTTTTCCGAGCCCCAGATGCGACAATTTTGCTTCTTGACGTAGCCACCGAGGTGGAAACGGGTCTCATCAGTCAATATAATTTTTCGATGGAAGATTTTCACCTTTTTTGTAGTGAATTTTAATAATTTCAATGCATTGTTGAAGCGTGTATCGTTCCATTTTTAGTAATGGCGTAGTTTCTACTCGTCAAATGTCAAAGAATAAAAGCTTCAAAAGTGACAGCTACCGAAATACCGGGCGATTCAAAATAACACCTCTTGTTGGAAAACCCTATAGACGCGATTTCTGTATAGTGTCGTCTTTTTATGATAAAAAATGACTGATTTATTCAATTTTTAGTAAAAATGAAAAAACATCCTTTTTTTTTGTCACTTTCAATTGCATTGTACTTTTGAAAAGTGGTTCACTCTTCTATATTTGAATTTTTTATAGAAAGTAGGAGTCAGTACCTTTCAAATAAGCCCTTTTTCGTGAAATTCGAATTGTTCAATGCATCACCAGCAGCTCAATGCATCACCATAAGTATACGATAAATCATGATTTCATCAAAAAAATACGACATTTTTTGTTTATAATGGTGCTTTCGTTGAAAAGAACAGACATACATACTGATAGATGAACAAACTGACGAACAGTTTGACGAACATAAGACATAATAAGTCCAAACATAAAGTAGGGTTATTATAGCTCCAATTGTCTGGACACATTTTTTCGTACTCCTGCCCATGTTGGAGGCAATTTTGAAGGATCTTCTGAGTCACCTTTTCTATCTCATATACAGTGGCACAAACTTAATATGAATAACCAAAGTTGGCAAATTTATATGTATCTTTAGAAGTTTTTGAGCAATATAGCGGATTTTGCACCAAACACCTTTTTTTTTGAACGAGAGAGCTTAAGAACTCTAAAAAACTTTCGAATCCCAAATTTGTTAACAATATCTTTATAAATAAACGAATTATTCATCTAAACCTTATGGTTTTTAAAATTAATTTACATTTTTCACTTTTTACAAAAATTCCAACAACTCTACGAACCAAGAAAAAAACTGTATGAACAATTTTTTTAAATTTTGAAATTTTCGGTTGATATAGAATTTTTTTCAAAACTTTGCTAAAAATTACGAAAAATTGCATATGAATGCATAAATAGCGTCCAAGCCGTAAATATGACAAAAATATGTTTCAAGTATAATCGATATGTAATTCAATTATCTACAGTTTAGTAAATAATAATCAGAATCAGTTTGGTAGAACCAGAGATATTTGCTTTTAAGTAGACAATTTTTTTAATTTCGAAAAATGGTTTTTTCGAAATATCTCGATATCTGTTACTTAAAAATATTTGTGGACGTCTTTTTCGTATTTAGCGTGCCTATTTTCACAAAAATGACTTAAACATGTTAAGGATAGCAAAATTTTTTTTTATTTCTAAGCTAAGGTTATTAAAATTAAACACGACTTAGGTTATTATTACAAGGGAAACCACATGAAAAATTCGGTTTGGTGTAATTTTGAGTACCAAACATTCCGTTTCAAACCGAATCCGATAAAAATGTTCGGATTCGTTTTCGGGAGCACGGCGGATTATTATTAATTTATTGCTCGTTTCCTTAATACTCATAATTTTCTTCAGATAGTGTGAGAAATTTAATTCGTATTAAGTCAAGTGTCATATTTGCTAATCGTAATAAATAAATAAATATCCTGAGGACAGTACGCGTGTTTGGTATTTAAATTAACAAACCGCTTAAGAGAAAATTATGTCAGATGTCAACACGAACCACAAACTGCACCTACTTATTTCTATAAACTCTTCTATTTTTTTAATTTCGTAGGCCGTTCAATGTTTTGTGAATATTTTTATAAATTTTGTTCACAAAAAAGTATGCTGCTTGGGGTGCTTCTTTGTGTGGTAAGTTGCTTTTGTGAGAATTCGCAATTTCGCAAACACATTTTTATAATATATTCAAAGTTATTCAACTGCAAAAAGTTCATTAAGCTTGTAATGCTTCAGTTACGCCATCAGTAAAACTTGTTACGTTTTTTCTGGGAAAAATGTCTCGAAAAATAAAATTGATTGCTATTTTTATCATTGCAGGCAAATGAGATTAATTATTATATTAGAGGAAAATTTTCAAGGCAACTAGGTTTGATAGGTTAGGTTAGGTTGTACCTGTTGACCCCTGGGGGTCACACATAGACTAGACTGTCCTAGTGAACTAGGTTGGATAAATACAAAAAAGAATATAGCTTAGACTATACACAACCTTAAATTAAGATTGTAATATTTTAGTTATTTGTAAAAGGATATTTTTAAATTATTTAATTTCAATTGTTAATCTAATTCTATAGCACCCAGCTGGGGCTATTTCAATGTTTTAAATGTTTATACATATTAAGTAACGTTTATTATAGTTTTTAGTTTAATTAAATCAGTAAAAATAAACATTAACTTAAATTATAATTTCTAACCTTTAATTATATTTTCTTTTATTTAAAATCAAAATATTTCAGTGTTTTAAAGCATATGCATATCGGATTTGATCAGTTTTGGTTTATCAAGTGTGTGAAATTGATTTGATAATATGTGAACAGTAGCAGCTCAAAGTAGGACAAAGAAATCATGCAAAGTGAGTTAGAGCTAGGCGCTATCAAAATTGTATGGGCAGCATTTTCGGGGACTAATGGAAATGCTTTTTCTAGTTGTTTATAACTCGGAGGCAGAGTGAAAATTGGGACTTTAGTCTTTATTAACAGAAAGAATAAACAAAATTTAATAAGCTGTAAAAGAAGTTTGAGATGAAGAAAATAAAATTTATCCTCACTCTTCTTTTATAGTTTATTAAATTTTGAAATCCACGGGACAGCCGCTAAGCATTACGTCCCGAGTATGGGCGGTACTCAGCCGCACATTGGCTTAAAGAAATTCGCGGGATTTATTGTCAGCGATGCAGCTCATTATGTTCTATACACTCAGTTCGATAGTGGTACTGGCCCCTCTCGTGAAAATAGAGAACACACGCAGAAAGCGTGTTCTGCGTCCACGCAGAAGCACGTCATGGTGTTTGAAGCGGTATAAGTTTTACTTAAAGCAGCCGTAGCCGGTAAGCAATTGCTCAAGGTAAAAATCCTCTTCAACTTCCCATCGATTCAGCCAAAGGCTTTTTGTATAGCCGTATGGCTCCATGTGGCTTTAGCTGCAGACTGCCATCTCTCCTGACATTCACTCATTCCGGATTTCCTAAATAGAATGCAAACCGTGCTGCCAAATTGCCTTTCCGCTGCAAGTAGGTCAAATGGGATCCTACTCACTACATCTAGGGCGGCATCTTCTGACAACGTGCGAACGCAACCAAGCGACAGTATATGGGTACGTTCATTAAAGTTGCCCATACGGCTTATCCATATAGGATTGCACCTCTTAATTAGCATTCTGCTTTGTCTAAGACCTCTGCTTTCAGACTGACATACTCTAGGTGCTGTTTATTCGTCAGCTTGTAGTCAATTATGATTCCCAGCTATTTAATAGCAGATTGGGACTCAATTCGCCCTTTCAATGCGTTTTCGGTTCCTTACGGGTACAGCCCCAGTTTTGTGAGCAACCTGGGAATGTCCGCACACCCTTAGCCACTCAATTATTTCGGTTACTGCAGCGCTGCTGAACAATATGCTTTGCAACTGTGACTAAAGCTATGCCCAAACGACTACTTCAAATGGTAAGAGCTTGAGGACTGAAGTGTTCATGGAGTCTTCTTTTATGTTGTAGGTTAGCATTAAATATGGATAGTTCCACCCAAGTGGATAAAATTGCGGGTCAACTCTTTTATGACGACTTGGAAAATAGACTTTAGTTGGGAATTAAGTAAAAGACTTTTCACCGACTCATTCACCAAGGCGTGCATAAGCTGATGCTGAAACTATCATACAAAAAAATCACGCGGCTGACCGCGCTTATAAGTTCATTTCATGTCAGCGCTCTATGTACGCGCGGCCTAAGGATGGGCTTACAGTGCGTCGTTTGCGCACAACTTTTGTTGGGTTTGCATCATTTTGGAACACCCATAAGGTCGATTGCATTTTTGATCCCGGTATACATACATTGTGACCAGAAAGTTTCCGGAAATTGTAAATGAAACGCAAAATTGATTGATCGTCATCGATATTCATTTTGTCTCCTTCAAAATATGCCTCTTTTGAAGCGATACATATATGCCACCTCTTTTTCCAATCTTTAAAACATGCCTTGGAGGCGTCCGCCGGTATACCCTTCTGCACCCTCAGCGAGTTTTCTTTTATGGCCCGCATTGTGTCGAAACGGGTTTCACGGAGTGGCAACTTTAGTTTTGGAATCAAAAAAAAGTCACTTGGGGCCAAATCCGGCGAATACGGTGGTTGATCGAAGGTATTGAACGAGCAGCGATGCGTCTCATGCCTAAATTATCCACCAAAATTAAACGAGCTACTTTACAACTCTCTCTAACACTCGTATGACGATTTTCGAACACGATTTCATTCACTTTTTTAATGTTATCATCAGTGATAGACGTCGAAGAACGTCTGGAACGGGGCATGTCTTCGACGGTCTCTCGACCATCCTTAAAGGCTTTGCACTATTCGTATGCTTTGGTTTCCGACAAAACAGATTCACCATAAGCCTTTTCCAGTAACGACTTCGCACAGGAAAATTTGGTTAAAAACACAAAATTTTATACAAATTCTTTGTTCGATATTTTTCTCCATTGTAAAATTTTCAAAACACCACTGAGGTAGACTGATTTCAACAGCTGCTGTAAACAAACTAGTTGACAGATCGTGCTTATTTTTGACATACTACTTAAGGACAGTCTTACCAACTTAAAAAAACCAAAATCGCTGGAAAGTATTCAGCGCGGGCAGTTTAAATTATACTTTCGGGCAACTTTCTGGTCACAAATACATATATTTAGATTCTTTAACTCGGTTGTATTTATAAATCGTTTTCTTGTACCAATCCGCAAGAGCCCTTTTTGGTCAAATCTTCTTTATATATTATTGAATATACACTAGTCCCAGATATGCTACGTAAAATAACAACACTTTCTCTACCAGTTCTTAAATAGAATTGAAGAGAATACATTTTTAATTTGTGAGACAACTCTGACACAAAGGTAAAAAGCTTTAAAAATATGGGAACTCCACTTATTTTTCACGGTAGTAGCTTGATAGTTTAAACATTTAATGGGAAAACTATTATAAAAAAACGCACTAACTTCTCTACTAACCAATCCAACTTGGGATTTAGACCACGAAACAAACTTATATATTTTTCCATATGGGCGTTATATTATGTAAGCCCACATGCGGCAATTATATAACAATTATTTTATTTAAAAACTAAAAGTTTTATGGAATATTTATTGAATTATTAGAAAACAAGTTTTCATGGCTTAGTTCTTTTGTTCTTGAAAATATCGTTTGGGTATTTATTTTTATGTCAAATGTACAGCTGCGTATGAAGTAATACTAGGCGCTTGCTGCTTAAGTGCAGCACGTCACTTGCGCAACTATTCTCTTTTAAAACTGTTCGCAAGTAGTTGCATTCCGAGTAGTTGACGTTTCATATGACAATGAACTCCTACAGAGTTACACACGCATTGAGCAGTTTGTCTTTGCACTTTTACTATATTCACCGGATGCCAATAGACAGCACGCCGTAAATTGCAACCCAACCATTTCATATGTCAGCCGCAAAACAAAAGCGCTTCATAAAATTCATTTAGTGGCATTCGGTCGCAATTACAAAGCAGTGGGAGCAGCAACGCCATCCAAAAAGAGTCCATATGTGGCAGCAACCACGACAATTAAAGCGCTGCCGCGCTGCCCTAATTGGATTTATGCCGCATTTATGTGTAGGTGCAAATTCGTAGAATTGCGGTGCACGAACTTGGCTAAAAATCAGGGATAATGAGAGCTGCCATTAGGACAGTCAACCACAAAACTTGGCCCAGCGACCACCAGCCAACGAACCAACCAACCAACCTTCCAAACAATAATTGCAACTTGTTCGACTAACAACTTTCGAGGACTTTAAATGAAATTACGCGAAAACTTTTAGCTCAAACTTTTTCAAGAGTCTTACACGCACTTCACGCGATTTTGCCACAACCAACCTACTAGAAGCTCGTAATGACTTTCATAAATTACCACAAATTAAAGATATTTACCTTATAGTAGGCTTAGAGTGACCAAGGTAGTTATGCTATGTTTACACTGACCAATGCAGTGTGGTATTTGCCGATTTGTGCTAAAGTTTGTCACAAGTAAAAAGTGTTTACATGAGCGGCTAAACAAGGTGGCGCAAAAGAAATCACCCTATTGGAAGATGCTCTCATTTTTGTAAATGGCCGCCAATATCAAATCTGTTTTGACATTTGTGGACAAGACAGATACAGAATACAAGTGAATAAGCCATGATACACTCCCCAAGAACGCGGCATAATTGTATCATATTTTTGCAGCTTCATTTAAAAAAAAACAACATCGGATGACTTCTTTTGCGCCACATTGTACATACAGCTTATAACAAAAACGACGGAAACATGGCTCCAAAGCTAACACAATTCCTAAACAGCTCCTAAACTTAGACGCTGTAAAGCCTAATTTGTTCATTCCTTGACGCAGTGTGCACCCAGCATGCGAGTACATGAGCGGGGTAGAGCTAAGGCACATCATACAACGTGTTGGATGCGGTCATTGGTTTGTAATTAATGTGAGCGACAAAGACAGATAGCGCTTGCCTAATGTCTCAGGCTGCAGGAGGCAGCAAAAAGGGGCAAGCCTGTGACTGGGCTGCCACTCAGTGCGGCCTGAATGTGATGGCCAGCTTCAATGTTGCCACCACACACGTTGAGTGCTTTTGTGTTTAATTTTATTAATTATCGAAGTAATCTTTGAAGTTGATGCTCAACTTGTTGTCTTGCTCTTCTGGATAGAGGTACGCATGTAGGAGCAACTTTGTTGCTAAGCTGTGGGCTCTTTGAGGAGGTTTGCCTTTTGGCGTATTAATCGTATTAATTCGAACGTGTGGCAACGTCAAAGTGTTGCCTGTCTGCTTAAATAATTTAGAAAACTTTCTGAAGTACGTGCGTATTTTGTTGTTGTTTTTTTTGCATTTTTGCAACATGTTGCACGGAACTTTTATTTTTGAAGGTAATTTTTGATTGTCAGCATTCAATTAGCTTGTTGCTTAGCTCTGGCACACTGACAGCTGCTCATTTGGTTGACTGCTTAACGGCTTACTTGATTCCTGGTATTTTCCCAGGCAACCGCCAATTGCGTGAAATCCTGCTCTAACCGGCGTACAAAAATGTATCTTCCCAGCGGCATAATTTGAGCACAAATATTGAAGTTTAAAGCCAGCGTTAATAAAAGTAATAATAATGAGCAAATATTTTAACAACAGACGCTACCCTGGTAACCCACAGTGGCTGCGACACACGCCCAAATGCATAAATTTTATGCCAACCCTCGCAGCTGATAAGACGCTCTACGTACCACCGAACAACATCCCCCGTCTGTAATTATGAATGAAATTTGAATTGTAGCAAACGAAAACGAATTTCATGACGCAGTCACATAGCCCACCCTGCACTCTACCCCTTACTGGCACGTGGCTCGGCCGGCTGGTCACGTGTCGCCATTAGAAACGAGCGACGACATTGGCGGAAGTGCCAATAAGTAGTTGTCAATATTGACTGATTATCTCAACGCCAAAATGGGGGGCGAACTACTGCAGCCAGGAATCAGTGTCTTCTGACTGCCAGCGCGATAGTTTGAGATTTAAGCGGAAGTAAACATAAATCTCGACGACAGCTATGCCCCCCCTCGACTATCCGGTAACTCACTCTCTCAATGCAATTATGCCGTATCGCACAGTAGATTGCACAAATATAAGTTGACAGGCGACAGGAAGTAGCTGCTGCTATTTAGTTGCCAAACAGGAGATGCGCATAATTGCAACAAGATGTTAAGGCCCATAATACTTGGGCAACAAAACGTGCAGCACAGTGTAATGCATATTATGGTAAAGTATAATGAATGCATAAATGAATGAATGAGTGAATTGGGCATAAGTCAATCAATTAAAAAGATTTAAATGAATGAATGAATGTTTGAGAAAATGCAAGAACATAAAACGACTCTTAACTGCACTGCAATCAGTTGAACTATGTTGCTTAATATTATTGGAGAAGAGGGTGGCTATTGTGTACGATATGCCAACTTTCTCAAGTCATCCTTCTGCCATTTGAATAGAGTAATTTTTTATTTTTTTTTAAAGATAATTTATTTACAATCTATCACTTGGATTATAAGTAAATGTTTAGGAAATCAGAATTTAGCAGAAGTTATACTTAAACTCCAATGAGTAATAACTATTTAAACAAAATGTAATCTTCTAAGCATGGAAATTGAACTTGGTTCCATTGGATTGAAAGACAATAAAGCATTCCACTATACCAGTGGTGGGCAGTCTTTCAATTTACATAACTTGCAAAGATAGGGCACCACAATCTGCCGCAGCGCAGTCGGCTCATGCACAGTCCAAGTGTGTGAAATCTCTCGCTTTTGCTTGCTTGCGGTTAGTGCTCTCTCGTGCGCTTTTGCTTACTGCGCTGCTTACTCACACAAAGAACTGTTTGTTTGTATGAGTTTTGACCACCACTGCACTAAACAATAGCCGCTGTTTAAAGTAACAGTTGACACAAAAAATCTTCTCTTAAACCATTTTTTGTGTATGTATATGATGGCGTCTTTCAACTATTTACTAGGAAACGAGAAAGACGCCTCAATTGTTATACCAAAACCTAGTGGACCCGGGAGACCTCTTGCTGCCCCAACGTTGGCTTACCTGTTGTAAGGAACATATAAGCAAGTTTTCTTGATATTAAAATTATCAATGTTTCAGTATTCAAATTAGAATCAATGGAATGCGTAACCTAACCTATCTCAAATTTGTTTTCTTACAAAAAAATTGTAAATATCATAATAGTGATTTGCAAAGAGAGAAGCAAAAAGTACATTTTTTTAGAAACTGTGACAGTTTTCGTTGCCTGAAATTTTAAAAAAGTTTTAAAATATGATTTTTGAAGTTTTTACGATTTTTAAATTTTTTTGCGTATACGAGGGCAGTTTGATAAGTTAGTAACTTTTTAATTAAGATAATTTATTTTTTTTACAATTAGGCGTTTTATTTCTCAATATAGCTTTCTTTGATCTTGGAAAAAAAATGTTTAACTACTAGCCATTTCTTCAGGTTAGGAAAGAGACGAGGTGGGTGGTGAGAGATGAGAGGCGAGATCTGGTAAAAATTCACGGAAGCAATCTTGAAACATGAATTTTCTAGCTTATTTAAAGAACAAATTTTTGTCATTTCCAGCATTGAAAAACTAACTTTGAGACTTATGTTAAGCAGGTTTAAGATTAAAAAAAGTCAATTAAAAAAATGTGTTGGTAGTTGAGAGAAGCAGTGTTAGATTGAATGTAAAAAAATCACTGACTTAAAAACTGCAGTGGGATGGCCGAAGAGCACAAAAAAATGACAAAGAACTCCAAAGAAAAACCAATAAGGCTAGAAGCATGTAATTCAATGCAAAGAGAGGTGACAAAGAAAGATGTTTCGCTCAAATGCGACAGAAATTCATTACTCGCAGGCACCGAGAATCCCCTACGGATGTTTTATGATAAAACTTTTATCAATCATTAGTTAATCTTGAGATGTCATTAAATTCAAAAATAAATAAAGTTGAAGTTTGAAACGCCTTCTTTTTAAAGAAGTTTATAAAATTTCGCAGTTTTCCGTATCTCGAATTCTAATCGTGTATCGAATTAAATCTAAATCAATTAATTCAACTAATTTACTAATTTGGTACTATTTTAATTGTAAACAAATGCATTTTGCTACTTACAACGCTGTCCAGAGTAGGGCTGTCTTATAAACACAAATATTTTGCGAAAAGAATTTTTAAATTTATTTTGTAAAAAATTAACGCGAAAAGTTTTAAAATTAATATTTATTCAATAATGAATAAACATTAATTAATTATTATAATTGAATAATAATAATATATACTATGACTATTTTTGAAGAGAAGCAACTCTAATTGTCTATATGTATTATACTAAAATTATTTTTGAACATTAGTAACTCTTTGCTGTCATTCTAGAAATATCCGAAAAACTTTATCTCTCAAATTTCTATGCCATCTATTGTTTGTTGTGATTTGCCAACCAACCGAAACCGTGTCAACCCTAGAAAGTTTTTGTTTTTAAATTTGACGTTAGCTAATGAGCTTGTAGGATTGTCATATTATACAAACACAAATATTTGACGAAAAGAATTTTTAAATTTATTTTGTAAAAAATGAAAGCGAAAAGTTTCAAAATTAGTATATATTCAATAATGAATAATCATTCTAGGATCACTGTTGAAAAACATTAATTAATTAATTAAATAATAAAAATATACACTAAAACTATTTTTGAAGAGAAGCAACTCTAATTTGCTATATATACTACAATTATTTCCGATCATTAGTAACTTTTTGCTGTCATTCTAGAAATAGCCGAAAAACTTTATCTCTAATATTTCTGTGTCATCTATTGTTTGTTGTGATTTGCCAACCAACCGAAACCGTGTCAACCCTAGAAAGTTTTTGTTCTTCAATTGCGTTCAGTTTTGCAATATTAGGCCTGCTTTTCATACAAAAGACTTTTAGGACTTATTCTTAGATATTCTTTTCTTACAATATTTTAAAATCTTCTGAGAACTTCGAAAGTTATAGGCAAATACAACCAAGTTGGAACAACTTTTACCTAGAGGACCCACTAAAAAATATTAGCATGCTGCTAAAAAATCTTAAGTTTGGATAATACATGAAGTTTCTTCGACATCCTTTTTACACCCGCAATTGATTTAGCCGTGCATATTCCGAAATATATTAGGCTAAAAATATATAAGAATTTTAGTCATAGCTTTACAAATCTCAAAATAATCGATTTTAGTTATTCATGGTCCCAGGTCACCAAGTCGAACACTATTTAGATATTGTGTGAACATTTTTTTCATAGTGCATAAAATTTCCAATAAAAAGTGACCTAGGATGATCTTTCAGATAGAGCGCAAAGAGATTTGAAAGAAATTGAGTTTTTGTAAATTCTTATTTTTAGGCTAACTTTTGACAAATATGATCCGAAGTAATAAATTTTGAATCAAGCACAGCTAAGGTGTTCACTTAGCCGGGCAAAAATTCAAAAGTGCTCTTCTCCCGACGTGAGCAACGATGCAGAAATGCAAAAGTGCCAGATTAAAAACGTGCGCAATTAAATGCTATCAAGTGTCATTTCTTATAGTAGGTAAAGTTTTTGCGAGGGAAATGCAATTTAAAAGCATAACAGATAATTTGTAAATATTTTGTTAGTGTAATATAATTTCGCCAAAAACGCCTTACTTGCTGCATTATTGCCCAAAAAAATGAAAACTGCAATAAGATACCATTTAATATACTGTATCGTCTCCATTTACAAAAGCCATTATTTTTTCTAGCTCAGCTTATAAATTTTGACTCAAGGAAATTTATTTTAAAAAGGAAAGTGTATTCATAATTTTCTTCTAAAAGTCAAGATTTCGTTTACTGTATAAAAATGCAAGGTAAAAACAAACATACCTTACATAGCACATATGCTTCCACAAACCTAGTATGACTCTGTATACACTACTATATGAAGCCTTATCACTCATAAACAGCATGGAAAATGACGACGCGGGCGGGACTCTCAAACATAACAACAATAATAAGTTGAATAGTTATCAAAATCTGGAATTTTTACATACTGCGAGCTGGCTGGTAGCTCTTTCAGTGGCTTAATCTTCGTTCATTCTTAGTCTTAGTTTGAGTGTGGAGCAAGCATAATGTCAAGCAACGGCAGCAGGTATATCTGGAGACTTTTTTGGGTCTTGGGATTTCTGATATTATGCATGGATCGGGCGAATTCGCGCTGCGAGGAACCTGGTATTATACCCAACGGACACTTTCGTGTGCGTCCTACTTTTGTGCGCTTTAGCTGTAATCGTGGCTACAGCCTACAAGGTCCCTTGCGCATTGTTTGCGGTGAGGACGGGCGGCTGGCGGGAGAGCGTCCCATATGTGCAAGTAAGTAGCGCTGAGTGAGTGTGAAAAAAACCGACCCATATCTCAAAATGTTGTGAACTCTCTCTCTCTCTCTCTCTCTCTCTCTCTCTCTCTCTCTTTTGCAGAGGGCGGTTGCAAGAAACTTAATAAGCCAGAGCATGGGGATATAGAAGTATTGAGCAGAATCAAGGCCGTGCTCACATGCGACGTGGACTATGTGGTTAGAGGAAATGCCTTATCCTATTGCAATGGCTATAACTGGGATCGTGTGCTGGGCACATGTTTACCCAGAAACGCAACACACAGTTTTGGGTGCGATTTTGAGACGGAAGATGTGTGTGGCTGGAATACAGATCTATCTTTTGCGCAACAATGGAAACGCGTTGCCACTGCCAATCGGATACTCACTTATCGCACAGGACCACGTCATGATCATACACTGCGCAGCTCTTTTGGCGGTCATTATATGTTACTCGAAACCTACGAACCTATCTATGGACATCAGTTTCTGGTCTCACCCATATATCCGGCAGAAGTAAGTCTAAAAACCGCATGCTGCTTTCGTTTCTGGTACTTTATGTACGGTGCGGGCGTTGGTACGCTCAAAGTGTTTGTCAAGCCGCATACGCTCGATCTGGACCAAATGGTGGAACAACATGAATCGTGAGTATGCTCACTCAACCACTTATATAACTGACGCTCTTTAATGCTCTTGCAGTCTTTTAAAATGGCAAATATCGGGTAATCAGGGCAACACTTGGCAGGAGCATACCATTGACATTGATGAAATGACGCAGGACTTTCAAATTGTCTTTGATGCAACCGAGGCCCATTTACATCTGGGTGATATTGCCATTGACGATGTGCAGCTCATGATGGGCAGTGATTGTCAATCAGAGCAGACAACAGAAGCAGAATCTTTTACAACGGATCTAAATGGTACATCCGAACCACAGGCAGCCTTTGAAATGATGAACTGCACAAATCGCTGTGGTGCAATTGATCACTTTAAATATTCATACCCCTATTTTGGCGTAGCATTTTGTGGATGCCATGAGATGTATTGTCGTCAATTAATCTGTTGTCCCGATTATTTCGATGAATGCTTGCATGACACAACTGAAGTGGATTTGGAAACAACTATGCTGCCAACAACTACAATAACATCGACAACAACGACAACTACAACAACTACAACACCAAAGCCCACTATAAGAACAACGAAAAAGACGACAACTACAAAAACAACAACGACAACGCGTAAGCCAACAACAACTACGCGAAAATCAACAACGACAACAACCACAGCCAGAACGAAACCTACAACAAAAATACCAAGTAGATATACAAGACCTACAACACCTACAACAACGACAACAACCAAGAAAGCCACAACAACGAAAACAACAACAAAGACTACAAAAACAACAGCAACCACCTCTACAACACCTAAAACAACCACCACGAAAACAACGCCTAGCAACAACTCAAGCACTCTACCAAGTAAGTAAAGTCCTTAAACATGTTTAAGCTCTGCTAAACCAAATAATTTGATTCTATATCATGGTTCAAGAGATCCGTAATAATTTTGGACAGACATGGTAGAGTCATCTAAAAAAAAATCTTTAAGCTACTTCCAGTTTTTTACCTGGGGTACCAAGTACGACAAGAATAGCACAGCAACATAAAAAAAAAATTGATATTCGCACCATATTTATTGTTCTTAGGGTCGCTGAATCCGAATCGAAGGTCCACAAATTTCAGAGCTCTGATGTAACTTATAATATATATATAATTTATGGTTCTTCGAGGTTATGTCAGTATATTAAATCCCGGACCTACGAAATTTTACGAATTATTCTTTTGTGTGGCTGTTTTATTATTGCAAAGAGTGCTATCGAACTTGGTATCCTGGGTATATTAGAAAAAAGTTTATTTTATATTTTCCTCCTCCCGTCTCCCATATGGTCATTATAGAGAACGTAAAAACCAAAAGTTTTAGAGGCATAACTAGTTTGTTAATGAAGAAATCGTTACCAAATTTGACGTTTTTGAACGAAGAAATTTTAATCAAATTTGATATCGTAAACAAAAGTTTCTTGGAGTATCTTATCACTTTACCCAATTGGATCGGAATTGGTTGATTTTTTAATTTGTTTATTGCGATGCCCTTCTTTAGCGTCCGCAAATTTTTTATTCGAAATAAATATTAAGCCAATCGTTCTTGAAGATTGAAAACGATTTTTCACAGAAACAGTTCTATAGTATATAACTAAATTTTTTTTAAAAGTGAATTTCAATTTGGCCTGTATCTCTCGAAGGTTCGCACTGAAGATCTATTCTGTTCAAGATTGAATATTAGGTTGCATTTTGATACAGTTTTTTGGGTAGGGTTACATTTTTTTGCCTATATACTTTCGATCTTAATTACTTTAATAACATAGAGCAACCAACATTAGTACAGGAAGATCAAATCTTATCAAAGACATCTTGATATCTGATCTGCATAATTCTGTTGAAGTGTGATACGATCTTTAGCAACAATAGGATATAACGAGGTCTCGGGACCGTAAGAACTAGACAGGTGAGATAGAGTATATTGAGAGGTCGTACTATGTTAATATCTGACCCCTAAGGATGTATTCATTTATTCTTAAGAAAGATTACAAAGCTTAACATAACTTTAAATGGAAGCAAAAGGCCTTCGTTTTTCCTCTAAGGATAAGCCGATACGGTATTCAAGGTGAAATACAAAATTTTATTATGTAGTCATTTGCGTTTTAATTTTCGAAAGACATTTCTTGAGTACTCTAAAATGTCACAAAATATGATCGGCTTAATACAAAACGATTTTCAAGGGGCTAGCTGCATGAGGTATCGAATACTGCCCAACGATTTTTTTTTTGGGAAACAAATAAAATTTTTGGCAACATGAATCAAATCGGTCAAATGAAAAAAAAAATTTTATTATTTTGTCAATAGAAGTAAAAAATTACTGTTATTATTGTTTTTAAATTGGGGTACAAAATTAATGATATATTAAAAACAAGTTAAATGACACATAGGAAAACGTATAAACGGCATATTCGGTCAAGTTTGATATCTTAGAAGATTTCAGAATAGTTTAAAAAATTGCTTAAAAGAATATTTCGCGCTAAAAAATATCTAGCTAGGGCTTTAGCATTTTTATGTTATTAAAAGTAAAGATATGAAAAAAAGTTGGCACTTAAATTCAGTTGTGGAATAAAGAAAATTAATATGCTTGACAAATGCTGATTGCTACGAAACTCATCTAATCTTTATATTCTTCAGCCGAACCTTCACCACACCATCGCTTCCATGAAAAAACTTGGCAAGTTAGTCCCAACCAGCTTGAGGGAGTTCTATACGATGAGCAACCGAATCATTCCCGAGGTCTTTTGCTATTACTGTTATGCATTGTGCTCATTATGTGCCTAACCACGGCGATCTATCGTTGGAGACAGGCCCCAAACAGCAATGGAGTGCTCGGAAATGTGGTCAGCTATAGACCACGTCTTGCCCAAAGCCTTAAGGCGAATACTCAAGCGGCTTTAAGCAAAATCAGAAATGTGGGTTATCATGGTTTTGGCACTAAAGATGAACAATCCACACCACTTTGTCACGATGATGATGATGCAGCGGAAGATGATGGCGTGCAATTTGAAGAAGTACACGAATCTGGCAATGCTATTAGACTTAATAATAATGTCTCCGAGTTGTAAGTGGATCTCGCTCGATCTTATTCTCTACTTCTTTGTATAAAAAATCTTTGGTTTATCAACTCTTTTCTCTACGAGCGACTAAACTAGCCAAAAGAATTACTTAACACTGATCTGTATGTGCAAATCTTATGTATATATAACTGGAAATAAATATGGCTTATTGATATAAGCAGTTAAGTACATTTTTTTCATACTCGAGTTATCACAGCGTGAACGTTTTCTCGCAAACAAAAATAAATGCGATGCTACTTTTTATGATGAAAATATGAAATTTTTTTAAATTTGTCAATATTTTGTGAAAAATTGAGATGGGTAAATCACATGGTTATGCCAGAAAAATGGATTTAGAAGCCATAAAGATGTGAGAGAGTCTCGAAAAATAACCAACTGGTTCATAAATTTGTTATAGTATAGAGTCTTAACATGTATAATATATTGTTGTGGCTTCCAGGCATAACCAGTTGGCTTAAACTTATTTCCTTTTTTTTTTGTTATCATTTTAACGTGAAAAAAAAATTGAGTTCATGTTTATGTATTCACCGGTAAAAATAAGTGAAGCGCATCCCTATTAAAATCAATATCTTTATTTTCAATATTAAAAAATTGATTTTTTTCAGTGAAAAAAAAATGTTATATAACAATTTTTTTCTTAAAAAAACATTTTTATTAAGTGAAAATTTGCATAAGCCCCAGGGCTACCTTAAAGAAAATTTTTTTTTTTATAACAATTTTGCCAAGGCCAATGAAATTTGTCATAACAAACACTTAAAATTTTAAAAAAGTCGATTTAATTAAGAATTTATTTTTAAAAATTAGAGCAATTTTTAAAAAAAATTTATACTTTATATTTCTTAAAATTTTTTATCACGCATTTAAGTGAATTCAAAAAATGTGATCATTCTAATCATTTAAATATTTTTTAATTTCAAAATAAAAACAAAATTATTAACAAATTTCGAAAAAAAAACTTTATTTTTTCGAATTTTAAGTTTTAACTTTCACTGAAAAAAAAATTTGGAATTAAAGTCGCTCTTAATATGCAGCTATCATAAACTCAATAAATAATCGTCTATCACATATGTAAAAATGATCAATATTTAGGAGTTAAATTTCAGAAGTGGTTTGCTCCACTTATTTTTGCTGATGTATTATATGTATATAAAAATGAGATGGTCTTTAGAAGCAGGCAAATCAACATTCCGGTATAAAAAGGAGGGCGAGCTATTTTATATAAATAATTTATTCAAATCGATAACAATAAAATAAATTATAATCGACTGATACATATGGACTTAACTGGCTAAGCCGTAAAGAATGATAAGAATGGTTTGTACCTAATATACGTCTGTTGGCGGAAGCATCTCTAGCAGAAACGTCAATGAACCAAAGCTTAATAAAAAAAGATGGCGTACGTTAAAGTCGGGCGCAGACGACTTTGGGATACCCTGTACCACCACATTGCAATTAAGTCCGACACATTGCTTAAAACCTTCAAAAGATATTTTATTCGGCAAATTTGGTTACGATATTTTCATAAAAAAAAAGAAATCAGTCGAATTTTGCACCAAACAATTTTTTTGACCGATCGGTCCTATGGGGACTATATGATATAGTCAACCGATTTTGATCAAATTTAGTACACTGATTGGGAACTATAAAAAACTCCCGACAGCCAAATTTGGTTCCGATATCTTCAAAACCAAACGAAACACAACGAATTTTGTAAAAAAGCGTTTTTTTGACCAATTGTTCCTATGGGAGCTATATGATATAGCCAACCGATTTTGATCAAACTTGGTGCAGTGCTTGGGTACTCTAAAAGACTTCTTAATGCCAAATTTGTTAACAATATCTTTACAAACAAACGAAACGCAACGAATTTTGTAGAAAAAACGATTTTTTGACCGATTGGTCCTATGGGAGCTATATGATATAGTCAACCGATTTTGATCAAATTTGGAACAGTGCTTGGCAACTTTAAAAAACTTCTTAATGCCAAATTTGGTTACGGTATCTTCACAAATAAACAAATCACAACGAATTTCGCACAAAACACGTTTTTTGACCGATTGGTCCTATGGGAGCTATATGATATAGTCAACCGATTTTGATCAAATTTGGAACAGTGCTTGGGTAGTCTAAAAAAACTTCCTATTGCCGAATTTGGTTCCGATATCTTCAAAACCAAACGAAACACAACGAATTTTGTACAAAAAACATTTTTTCGACCGATCGATCCTATGGGAGCTATATGATATAGTCAACCGATTTTGATAAAATTTGGTACAGTGCTGGGGATCTCTAAAAAACTTCCGACTGCCAGATTTGGTTATGATATCTTCATAAACAAACGAATTATCCATCTAAAACTTTTGCTTTTTTTCGAGGTCCTCTGAAACACCCCTATGGGAGCTATACTATGTAATCCCGATATCAAAAAAATAAAATAAACTTGTCTCCTATGGATTAACAAGGGATCTTATCTGAAAGTTTGGTTGCTCTAGCTCTTACCATCTCTGAGATCTAGGCGTTCATACGGACAGACGGACAGACGGACAGACGGACAGACAGACAGACGGACAGACGGACAGACGGACAGACGGACATGGGTATATCGACTTCTCGAGTCACACTGATCATACTTTAGGTAACTTTGGGGGGTCTCCGACGACTCCTTCTGTACGTTACATACATTTTCGGCTTGCACAAACACAATATACCCTTTGTACCATACGGTACAGGGTATAAAAACGCACTTAACTGGGCCCAGGTATACCTACACCACGATATTATGCCTATAAGCCAAACTATGTGCGATCTTTTAATGAAATTGCAGTCCGGCCACACACCATGGTGGCTGGTGTCACTTACCAGCCCCTTGTGGCACAGCCGCAAAGCCCTGAAGCATGCAACATTGGCTGCCACAAAGCCGCTCGGGGTACGCTTGCAGCACGTGTCTGTCTGGCAGGCTGTTTGGCTGGCAACCACCAAGCCGTCATTGGTTTGGGATAGCTCATGTTTTAACAACGGCTTTTGGGTTGTGATTTAGTGGCGGGACCAGGGCTTAACGCGTTTATTACAAAACAGCAACCAGTAGCAGCAGCAGCAGCAGCCAACCCTCAGACTGAGCCATTTAGCGTTGGTATTTGCAACATTTTGTGGCGTAGTCAGCATATTTTTGGGCATTTCATGCAATTATTGGAGGGTGTTGCTGCTGTCTTGCAGTTTGTCTGCTCGACAAATTTTCACAAGATTTTAGATTTTAGGAAAAGCGTTTTATTGCAACACTGCCGCCCCCCCTGGCGTACTTCGCATTGATTGCACGCAGTTGCTTTCAAAACGTGCAACAGCTTTTTAACTTTCTTTTTTAAAACTGTCAACTGTCAGTTGTGTGCTGGGCATGCCAAGCAACCCTGGCATTATAATAACTCAAATTGTGTGTGCCACCCTTAAGTTTAACTGTCAGCATTGCCTTCTGCTGTTTGCCATTAAGATTTGCCACTGCCACCAAATCGACTTGCCACACATCATTACAACGCTTTATGTTGAAAATTTTAATTTCTCGCTTTTTTTTTGATTTTTTAATTAAAAACTCATTGCGTGCTTTGAGCAGCTTTTGCAGCATTTAAATATGCGCTTAGAGCCTTAATTAGATATGTGTGGGGTTTAGTGTCTATATAGACGCCGCAGCTTATCTAAATTGGCAGCAGGCAGGCAACTGGTAACTAGGCGCCAGTTCCGGCTTCAGCAACAGCTCCACATGCTCTACAGCTGATTGAGTTTGTTGCTGCTTGTACGTCTGGACAGCATAAAAATGTTGCAGGTTGCTTATCTGCTGTGGCAAGCCCACAACACACACACCATGACGCACCCTCCTCTCACACACACTACAGCTACGACTCTCACCGGATTTGGCCAAGTCAATGCAGGCCAGTTTGTAGCTGCTACAACACTTATCGCAGCAATAAATCGCATTAATTTATTGTTGTCGCCGCATATTTGGTTGAGTTAAGCCCCACATGCTGAGCCCCACATGTTTAATTTAATGGGCTTGTCCAGCACTTGGAGCAGGCTTACTTCTATTATTGTTTTCCATTCAACACTTTTTGTCGTCGCCTAAAACTATGCAACATGCAACATGCATACACAACTAAGCCAAGCCTTGACTTTTTTTTTGCTTTATGTTTTTAAAGCCTTGACAAATAGAGTAAAAGGGCATATTAATTTCATCCAATTGTATGTTACCAGAAGGTACTATTAAAGAGGCAACTCCAGATAAGTATATCCGACTAAGACTTTTTGTGCTCTCAATGAGTTTTTGCACAGCTTAAGAGCCAGAGCCATCAAATTTCACCAAAACAGATGAAATTTTTTAAACTGAGTTGATATCTGTTTTCACCTGAAATTCCATCTCAGAATTTCGTTGCTTGCGTAACAAGGAAGAGGCTGTTTAGGTACTATGGGAACTCTGCATCATAAATTCCAATGATTAAGAGGTGCTATATTGGCTTCCGTTGTGAACTCGGCTCGCCAGAAATCGTCGGAAATATCAATTTAATAGGCTGTAGACATCTTAATCCTAAATCATATTTTGTATGAAACTTCGAAGATGAAAGAGCTATCCGCGGAATGTATTCTGTGATGGCTGAAGCCCGAACATAAGCGCAACCGTAGTCATCATGTCAAGATTCTTTAAATTGGCATCTCTTTTCTATGCCATCAACTATACTCTCCAGATCTGACCTCAAGCAAGTATTTTTTTGATATGACGCCTATTTTGAAGGCTTTGAGAAAACATATTATTTGAAAAGAATTTAAAAAAAATAGAAAAGGGTTGACCTCGATTCAAAAAGCCACAAACTTTTTTTTTTGTTTCTGAGTCTATAATGCAATACTTGAGAAAAACAAATTAATCACTTCACCGTAAACAAAAATATATGATTTATTGAATCTTCCAGAAACTCAGCATCGTTGCCTATGACCCGTTAATTGGAACTGATTTTTACATTTTCGTCGTATTTGCCGCTTAGGTAGCTTTTGATTTCGCCTAAAGAAGGCAAAAGGTCCGGATAGCTGATTTACAAAGGTTAACAAAAATTGATAAAGGCTTACATGGTACTCCAGCGATTTAAATAAAGTGCCGAGCTGTGACGTCACAATGTTGAAGGCGTTTAGGCATTCTATTAGAATCTACCCGATTCTTATCCAGTTCATCATAGTACTTAGGTACTTCAAAACACCTTCGATTTAGACCTTTTTTCCACATATCGGTTCAATTAAGGAAATTTGGTGTAGTGTTTGGAAATTATGTCCCGAAAACTTATTGTCTGTTTCAAGGTGCTTTGTAATACTGCTAGGGAAGCTATATAAAATAGCGCAGATACGGCATATTAAGGAATATCATCCAAAAGTTTGGGTGCTCTAGCTCTTTTCATATCCAAGATCTCCACATTCAGATGGTCGAACATATCTTGATCAACTTCTTTTATTCTTCTGACTGTATTAAAAGTAGCTTTTGGAGGTCTCCGGAGCCTTACCAGGTCCGAGCTTGGGATACAGTTTCTACAAAATCATCATCAGCTGCGCCCAGTTTTGGAAAATCTGCGGAGTTTGAAAAATAGATCGTGTAAATGGCTTTGATTTTTTTTTTTTTTTTTGAGAAAAAGTCTATATTTTATTCGCACAATAAGCTCACACACCGGACTTTATGGCTGCAGTTTATATAAGTATTAAGATAGTTTCAGAAAATGGCATTTGGTTTTAGTTTATTGATAAGGGACTTAAAACTAACTAAACATTATTGTATTTATTGAATTTTAACCGATTTTGTGGCAAGTTAAGTCCAGATGGTATGAGAATAGGACGTGAAATTCTGCCAAACGTGTTTTTTGTCAAATATCAATGTGGATTGATACAAAAGTACCATTAGGTTGTAAATAAGGCTAATTTTAATTATTCATAGTATAGGCTTCTACATATATTTTCATAGAGTTTTACTGAAAACGAAATGAGAACAGATTTATATGTTTAGGTCAGTGGTGGGCAGTCTGCCGCAGCGCAGTCGGCACATGCATGAGCGTAAATGTAACAATTCTCTCTCTCGTTTTTGTTTGATTGCCGATCTTGCGCTCTTTTACGGTCTTGCTAACTGCGCTGCAAACTCATACAAACCACTAGCTTAGGTATTGTGATATTTCAGCTAAAGTCTTTAAACTCGTAACGTAGCCTTATGTTAGATATATAACATGAGTGTTATAACTTAACACTCACCAACACAATACCTAGAGTGACCGTATTTTGTTTCCACAGTCCTAATCATACGAACTTGCAATTCGAATTTTTTATAGTATTTTCTGCTAAAGAGTCTTAGGTCGATTAAACAAGGATTTTTATAGGATATTCGGATTTAACTGCTTGCAGAAATAGATTCTTTCCAAATAGAGTACAGAGTATCCCAACGTCGCATTAGGGGTATATCCTAGTCGTTAACTCCCGTCTTTATGTACGCAATTTTTATTTTTATATTTTTTTGTGATTTGCTCGTTTTATCTGCGTCAGCATTTCAGTTTTAATCTGCATACATTGGTCATGTGCGAAATTGTTGGCTAGATGCTTATCAGGCAGGGCAGTCTGGACGGCAATGTCCTGGAGGAGCGGGCGTAGCCCTGTTTGGAATATTTATAACACTACAGTTGCAATTTATTATGTAGAGCCAACAGCTGGCTGGCCGGGTCTCTCCCTAGTCGCTTGGTTGGTCGGCTACTTTTAGTCACCAAAGATGTCACCTTGCGCTGCAGGCTAAAGCCAACAAGATTTATGCACTCCAGTTATGGCGGCCTGACTGTGTCTCTAGGTGTGTGTGTGTGTGTGCGAGTATGTTGTATCTATGTGTGTGTTCGTATCTGTGTGAGACTGCAGCTTTATCGTCTGCACTTGTTGTTTGTTGCCTGTTTTTGTCAGTTTGACCATATTAAGTTGTCCTTAGTAGCAGTTGTTGCAGTAACTGCTGCAACTTCTATTTGCTGTTGTTTTAGGCGTTTCCTGTTGAAACTTGTGCTAGGCTTATCAGCCAAAAATTGTTATAAGGTGACATTTACGTTTCTATACTCTATAATAAGCCGCTAAATGCAATTTTTCTTCAACTAGATCATTTATCTTTCATTTCGATACCTTTATTGGCCAGTAAAATAAATACGGCATAAAAAAAAATCAATTTATAATTACAATATTTTTAATGTGTAAAAAATTAGCTGTCAAAATATACAATATGAGGTTTTAAAATCCAAAGTTCAAAAAACTTAAAATAGAGATCATTTGAGAAAAACGTTTTTAACGTTTTAGAATTGGAACAAACAACAAATTATTTAGTGTTAAATTATTTTAGTTTCAAAAATTCGTTCCAACCAATGTTACCATATAAGTTCAAATTTTGCTAAACTAAGTAAATGCAAGAGTATTTCAACTTCGCCAAGTCGAATGTGGCTTATCTTTCTAGTGCTTGTTCTTACTATTGTTGTCGTTTTTCTTTAAGAATTTTGCTAAGTCGTGCACATTGATAAAACTGCCCGCAACTATTTAAATTTAAAAAGCAACAAAAACAACAAATAACTGAAATAAAATGTATTATGCCTTTAGTTGTTTCTTGCCCCTTAAAGCGATAAGCGACCGCTTTCAAGCTGTCGATAAGAAATTAAAGGGAAAAAAGGCAAAAAAAAAACGGGAAAGAAAACCAATTATAAGGGCTAACCAAGCAACAGAGTTACTGAATAACTAAGTAACTGGGTATCCCTATATCCGTTTGTTGGTGTGTATCTATGTGTAACCGGGAGTATCTTGCAAAGTAGTCATGAGGCCAAAACTAATTAAGCATTGAATTTCACTTGCATGGACTTGATGCTGATTGCTGATGTCGAACACAAACACACACACAAACAAATTTACACAGATATAGCTATGCGCTTTGGGGATCAGCCAAAAAAAAAAACCGAACAGGAAATACTAAGAAAAAAAATGTAAATCAGGCGGTGGTTAACTATTGAATACACTGTAAAGTAGTTTTTTGAGCTAAATTTTGTATATTTATATGTGGGAATTTTTGTGGAAAAGTCAACATTTTGTTGCTGATGTGGCTGACATAGGTAGGTAGGTAGGTAAGGGCGGCTGATGGCTTGAAAAACCAGCACACTTAGGTCTGGACCGGCCGTTGTGACACCGCGAATCTCTGATCTTAAGTTAACTTTTTGTATGCACCATGCAGGATCAATAAATGCTTGTTCTTCACTTCGATTTCGATTTTTCGACTTAAAAACGCAGTTTATCGTGATGTAGTCGAGCTTTCCTATAACAAATTCCTTTAGAACGAACATGCCATGTTACGAATTTTTCGGACGACGCAGCTTTTGAAATATTTTTTTTTTTGTATCTGAATTAATAACGTCAGTATTTTGTCAGAAATAGAAAACCAAGTATCTACTATCGCTAACATTTTTATTGTGAGTTAACAAAGTTTAGGGACAATTTCGCAAAGAAGTTTAGAAGAAAGAAATCTCTCATTTCTAAATTAACGAAACTAAATATAAAAGTTTTATTAAAAAAAAAATCACTGATTCCTTTAAATTAACGTTAAAAAGCTTTAAAAAACAAATTTTCTATATAATGAACCAATTGTCTGCACCATGACGAATTCTTTATAAAAAAGTTCGACTTTCGAACGATTCAAGAGAAAAGAAGTAACGTTTCGCGTATTTTGTTTGAAGTATTAACATTTGAGAAGACTCTGTTGAAAAAAACAAAATAAAAAAAGGAAAAATAAAAATTTCCTCAAATAAACTTATAAATTTATTTAACGAATTTTGAATTATATTGATATACCAGTTTTCTTCTTCTGGCCGAATTAGATATAGGAAAATTCGAATGTGGTAGCACATATCACAAAATATATGCAGAAGACTGGAGAATAAACTAATATGTGCAATTATAACGATAAACTGAACTTTTATATCGGCAAATCGAAATTCGGATGCGAAATCCAAATGAAGCAAGATAATTAAAAAAAAAAAAAATATATTTAAATATTTTTTGGAAACCTTTTTTACTAAGAAGTGAGCACCTCTAATAGCAACTTTTCCAAGTTTTCAATAGCCTCTTTTGAAGTCGTTGGAACGTTGACCTACCAATTCATTCCTAACAGGCTGGCACAGAAAGGACTTTAGTTGCCAAGTCAGGGCTGCAGAGCAGAGCAGAAAAAAAGTTGAATCTTTCAAGAAAGATTGTGTAAAGTCTTATCCCTCTAAAAAAATATTATGGAAATGCCACAATTTTGGCAAAAATTCGATAATCTGGGCCCACTGTCCAGCGTTTTAAACCTTGCCTTGTTCTGGAGAAAGATATTCAGTCTTCGTCGGTTGGTCATTCTCAAATTCTTCACAAGCTTCTGGAAAAATGTTCTGAAAGGTAAACAACCATTTGTCTGAAAGATGTATACGGGTCATGTGCATTACAGGCCTGCCTTAACGGAAGAGCTGCCATATGAACAGTGGCAGTTTACCATAAAGTACATCGATAGCGAAACCTGTTCTTTAAGCCTGCAGATTTTTATGAAATATCGAATGGCTTAAAGGTTCCACTCTTTCCCAAAGATGCTTCAATCTCTTGGCATGTTACATAACAATCTTTCTCCGTCAGTTCTCAACTGGCATACTATAAACAATTCCTTGGCCCAAAAAAATTTGTGTACGGCCTTAAAGCAAATGACGGTTAAATAATAACATTTTTAGCGATCATGTACATATTTTGACATTTTTTTGGGTATTTTGGACACAATTTTTCCCTGCGGGCCCAATGTACAGTGGTTAGTACTGCTATCGCCAAAAGTAAGACGTAAGACCAAAAGTCAGACATATGACCTCAAAGATCTAAGTTTTCATAAGTATATACGAACGAAGCTCAATCGCTAACAAAAAATTTGGTTTGTCACTCCTGCTTTCTTCCTGTCACATAAGTTTCGCATATCTATAATACCCTTGACCCTATGCCGGTTGCAGGGTATACAAATTACCAAAGAATGTTATATGAGTTTGGAGCGGAAATGTGCAAAGAGTGAAGCCCAGAAGCGCTGAAGATTCGCTACTATGGCAGCTGGAACGAAAATGTGAAATCGAAATATAAGCCAAATAAATTTTCCGTTGCCAATGCGCTTTCATAATTAATATAAGCCAATTACAACAACAGCGTTCTAATGGAAATGAAAACGAAAATAAATTTCTGTAACTTGGGCATAACTCTGGCAATGCAGCAGGAGCCGCAGCAGCAGCAGCAGTAGTGTGGCATCAATAAAAGTGGCAGGAGCAGCAGGGGCATATACCAGTGGCAACAACAACAAAGGAAACGGCAGATTGATGCGCATTACATAACGACTAAGCAGAGTTGCCACAGCAACAAATACAACTAAAAGAACTACAACAACAATGGTCATGGCAATAGCTCATGAAACACAAACACCAAACACAGCTGGAATGGAAAAGCAGCAAAAAATCATGAAAAGTGCAGAACGCGCAAAAGTGCTGGACAGCATTTGGAAAGCCTGTTGGGGGCAGGGTGTGCACTGTGCAAAAATATTATCAGTTTCTCGTGAGGATCAGTGTGCCGATAGTTCTGACTTAAGCAACAGTTCATAGGCGACTATAAAAATAAGTTCATTACTGTGCAATAGCTCATCTGGAATCGGAGTGAGGCGGTATAGTATAGTGCAGCCGTAAAATTATTGGTTCAACTCAATATTAGTAAAACTTCTGTACGCTACTCCTTCGCTGTGTGTTCTACAAAAGCAACATTGACACCTTTCCCACTGGAGC
The DNA here is from genome assembly GCA_018150985.1 of Chymomyza costata. NCBI lineage: Eukaryota > Metazoa > Arthropoda > Insecta > Diptera > Drosophilidae > Chymomyza > Chymomyza costata. Next base: position 1,168,217 of record JAECWU010000244.1, on the reverse strand, counting down.
TTCTTAGTCCAGAGTGACCTTCACTTCGCAATTTCCTACTGAGACCTAAGAATCATCGATTGCCAAGAGCCGTTCTATATTTGATCTTCAAGCTTTAATTATAATTATAAAACAATAATTATTGTTCGTTGTTGACATGATCCAACAATTAGAAGGTTACTCAATTGACGGGTCCTTAATTCGTGTCTCTCTCAAAATGAGCGTACAGGTTCAGTTTATGTATTTTAGCTATACGCAAATAGAGACATAAAAACACATAAATACATGTTAGAAATTTTTCCAATATCGTGACCTAATATTTGTCAGTTGTTTATTTTTTATTAGTCTAAATATTTTTGTAAAGTTTCATCAAAATTGGGCCACTATTTCATATAGCTACCATACAAAATTGAACCAGTTTTCTGCGCAGCGAAGCTCACAGACTTCGGCGGCACCTTGTAAAATTCTTTGCATCACGAGTGCTTGACCTTATCAAAATAAAAGCTCATAAGCTATATCTCTTTTTCTGATCGCTACGTCCTCTACTGGAAGATAAAATATATTTAGGGCTTATTTACTTAGTCAAAAAGGAAAATCTCGCAAGGGAGTTCTCTATTAGGTAACTGTCTTATGAAACATTTTGAATCAGACAGCTGCGCAATATAGTACAAAGATTACATTTTCATCACTTAATTGATATTCCAAATTTTGCAGAGCTTATTTGCAAAAATTTATAATTTTAAGTCAAATTTTGCAATTTGTTTTCTCTCTCAGTGTAGCAAAGCAGGCAAAGTAAAGCAAAGTTGAGCCAGTTATTACTCAAACTTCTACTAGCTCATGGATGCCAACGACAAGGAAGTTGGTTTAGCCAATGCCAGATAGTAGTAGAGAAAACATATCGAAAATCAAACAATTGTCTTTTTTACAATGGAACAACATTCATTGTGTTGAACACCAGCAATTGATGTTGTTTTTGTTGTTGTTGTTTTTGCAGCAGGAAAGCAGCAGGCGGTGCATTATTCCATGGTTTAATCAGCAGCTTACAAGAGTAAACAATGCCCTGGCAAGATGATGCCAAAGCCAAAGCCAAAAAGTGCATTTGGACAGCCAGACAAACAGAAATCCCAATGCCAGAGACCTACCCATCCATACCAGTCGTCATCATCATCGTCATAGTGGAAGCACAGTCGTTGTGCACACTCGCCGTGGGTTTACTTGGCCATTGCCAAAGTTCCAATATCAAACCGAAAATGCGATCCATCAAAATGAAATTGAAATCTTTTGCTCATTTTTGAGCTGTTCCATGGTTGGTTGCAGGCAACACCCCATCATACCAACATCGTTGGCATTGCATTTTCGCAGTTTGTCTTTGGCTTGACTTGCGAGCATTGCGCAGAATAAAGGATGCTGTGCAGGGTGTCCTTGCCTTGCCTTGGCTGTGACTGTGCCATGTCAATCAATGTCAATAAAACAATTACTGTCACTTGCAGCTGGCAGGCGGGGCACCCACTTGGGCAGTGTCATGTTCGAACTTTGGCAGTCGTCACAATTGGAACTTGCCGCTTGTGGCAAGGGGCTGGGGCTTTCAGCTTAAAGCCCAGCAGCAATGGCAGCGACAGCACTAGCTACTCAGTAGCAGTCCAGACTTAATGCAACGCCCACATGCTGCAAGAAGTCTGGCAACACTCACACTCCGTCACTATCTCTCTTTGTCTGCTCAAGTGTTTTGCGGTTGCTAATAAAACTCAATGCTGCCACATTTTACTTGCTTCTTTTGCAGCCAAACGTTGTGACAAATCATTTGTTTTAGACATTTTGTTGCCACTGCAACATAGCTGTCGTTTCTGCCCCTCTCTCTCATTCTCTCTCTGTTTGCTCCTGCCATAATCGCATAGTCATTTCAGTTTGCTCTTATTACACAACTCCCAGTTGTTGTCATCCAAAGCGCATCTACATTGTGTCTACTTTTGAGTTACATTTCTTACACATTGAAGCCATGTTGACAGTCAGTCGCAGTCGCAGTCGCAGTCGCCACTAGAGTCACAGTCGTCATAGTCCTTGCAATGTCTTCTACATCTCGCTGCATTTCTGGTTGGCTACATTTTGGGCCACATGAATTATGCATTGGCGAACTCTGGCACTCCCACGAACATGCCACAGCACTGTCACATTGGAACACATGTGCCAATGCTTAGCCACTTTAGTTGAAAAAACAGCACTGAGTGTATGTAGATATTAGAGATGACCGCGTGAGGTACAAATACTGCATGATTTTCACTTAAGCAGAGAGATGATGAAAGATGATGATGTCTAAGGTACTTTTGTAAAGAAAATAGCACATGGTGTATATAAAAATTAGACATAAACACTTGATATGGGCTTAATAGACAAAAAAGTTACAAGACATGTAACTGATCTGAGTGATGATGAAAGATGAATGTTAACATAACAATCAATGCATTGAATGTAGAGATGAAACCGTGACATAGGCTTTGCTTGTATAAAAGTGACTTGGCAAGATGATGCTCTTTTAGCACTCAGTTTTTATAAAAATTGAAGATGAAGACGTGCTAAAAATTTTTCAGGTACAAAAGTTGTGTGATTTGCAATAGATCAGAAGGATGATGAAACGAGAATTTAGTGGTATTAAAATGAGTGTATCGAGTATTGCGAGCCCGAGATATAGGCTTTACAGATTAGTGCTGAATATGTGATAAAAGCTTTAGCAGTGCAGGCGTTACATAGCTTTTAATTGAAAGATGATGGGACTTAATGCAAACATACAATCATCTAAATAATTTGACTGCGATATGAAAGATGATGCCCTTTTAGACACTTCTGTTGTGAAAACAGCACTTGGTGTATATAGAAATTTCAGAAAAACACATAATATATGCTTTAAAGATACAAAAGTTAAACGATTTGAAAGATATCAGAATGATGACGAAAAATAAATGAGAAAACAGGAACAACTTAGACTAGTAGAAACTCTTGCAGTATAAACGTTACATCATCTTTAATAAATCAGTGAGATGATAAGAGATGATGGCATATTATGCACAATTGCAATCATATAAATTATGTGACTTTAGCATCGTCTTATATTTGTTAGTAGAAACAAGAAGAAACATTCAGAACGGACCAAAATAAAGTTTTGTCTAAAAAATACGTATGAAAATGTAATCATTACCGTTCTTTAATACTGCGCCTGAGCTATTGCATCATCATCTGCTTATATCATCATCTCCCACAGCATCATCAATTTTTGGTATCATCTTAGCTCATTCATTTATCTATAGCTAAATAAACTCATAAGCGTGATTTTTTTTCTTGTGGTTGACCAATCGTATCCTCGGGTCATCTCTAACCAAAGTGCAGCCTAATCTGACCAAGAATGCCACCAGCAATTGTTGCATTATTCATGGGCTGCATTTAGTGGCAGACTGGCACGGCACATGAAATATGCAAGAAATGGTTTAACAAAAGAAACAACAAAAACCAATTGTTCATTGAACTTCAAATGAATAATGAAACTTTAGTTGTCTAACGCGCATTCAACTGGCCAATGATGTAGATGATAATGTAGATGATGATTGGTCGACTGTTTCCAACACTTGTCAAGATTGTATTGTGATTGACAATGTTTTGAAACAAATTTTAGAGCACAAAACTTGCCAAGCAACTATGTAAGATGAAAGACAAAATATTTTGTATGCTAAGCAAATTGTATTCGCATTTTCAGAAGAAAAACGAAAATCCAAAATAAAAAAAAAAAAAAAACAGACAAAGACGCGATACTAAAATAAGCCAAGAGCAATATCAAAGACAACAAAACTACGGCAACAACTAAGACCGTCAGACAGTCAGTCAGTCAGTTGATGTGCGCGCCATAAAGTAGACTATAGAAAACACACACACACACACAGCTGCTCAGTGAGCCGTCGCACAGTGGCACGGAAGCCGAAAAAACGTTGCAAAAATCATATTTTCTAAACCAATAGACATATTTTAATGAAATAAATTGTAGTTGAAAGACAAATGATCAGGCTTTTAAATAAGTACTCATACATGGTGATACGATATCTGAAAGCTGCGCAATATGTTGTGGAAGTTGGATTTTGTTGCTTTTGCACTATTTGCCATTGAAAAATACATACATATTTTTTTCATATTTTCTAAACCAATTGAAATATTTTTATGAATTAAATTTTAATTGAAAGAAAAATGTTCGGGCTTTAAAACAAGTATCCATGCATTGTGACACGATATCTGTGAGCTAGGTAATATGTTGTGGAAGTTGGATTTTGTTGCCTGGGCAACATTTGCCATTGAAAAATATGTACCTAAATATTTTTTTTTTCATTTATAAAGAAATTTTGCTGATAAATTTTTTTGTTCATTATTTTATATTTCAGTCAATAAATTTAATTTGACAATGCTTCTTTATTATAATATGTTATATAATTTGTCTTATCAGTAGCTTTTTGTAAAATAATCATCCACATTTACATTTGAAGGAATATCCAAAAGACTTAACATTTCTTTTGAATAACTAATTGTTAATTCTGTATTGGATCTCACTTGTCTAAGGGATGCAACTAGTGGATCTGAAGAGGCTGCTAACATATTAAAAAGATCCTCGTTTTCCCTTGATCGTGATATTTTACATGTATTCAAGGCTCTGAATTTCTTATAAACCTTGTTTCTCGATTCCTGGGCTTCTTCTGACATCTCCCCAATGGGTAGGCAATGATATTCAATTATAGTTTGGCCATGTGCCAAAATTTTGTGAAGCGTAGGAGTCAGTTTCTTTCCTGGATATTTTTCCATTAACAGCTCTGCAGTCTTGGTGGCATATTCATTATTTGCTGCCGTTAATGTTTTCCTTGCAGTTCATAATGTTTAAAATTACACCCAATCTTTTGATAATTTCATCATCTACTCCAGTTTTTTCTGTTGTCATTTTTTCTTCTGCAAAGAATTTTCGTGATGAGTTTCCATCGTTTGAGCTACCATATCCATATTTGGGGCGGTCGACTATCAGTCCAAGTCGATTAAAGAAATCGTCTTGAATTTTGCCTTTCCTGATATTTTGTTTTTCTTTGTCTGGTGTGTTGTCTTCAAAGGATTCGTTAACTTGCGGAAAAGTGTATGCAAGCTTCAAAATAAACTCCATGCATCTAATTCTGGCATGCAATGGTGAAGTACCAAATTCCAGATTTCCCTCTTTAAATAAGGAATTATCCAAATTTTGGAAATATTCAGGCAAATATATACAAGGTTTAATCCTTAATTCACAAAACGCGTAACAGGTAAAAATGTAGTTACATTAAATGTTTTTTAGTTGGTACCTAACATTATAAAGGGAAAGGTTACATCCCTATCCGTATGTTTTCGGTTCAACTACCTAAAAATGCAAAGAATTTGCATTTCTCTTAATAATAATTAATCTTGCTTTTTTGAAATGTCACAGGTAGTTGCTTTTTTATTGTCAAGTACAAATATAAGCAAACATCTCTTAATTTAGTGGATGCATCTACTGCGTGTTCTTCTTCTTCTTTTACCTGCGGTAGCATTTTTTTGAGTTGGGTTTCTGCACTTCTAGTGGCCTTACAGCCACAGCTGGATTAAGGCGGACACAAAATTTATAGAGAAGGTAAATAAATTGATAACAAACGTATTTATGTTAAAACTAAAAAATATAAAAAAAAATAATTTGAATTATTTTCTTCCAAAGTTGAAAAAGTGGTCCAAATATAGTGGTTCAGGTACACGGAAGTATTGAAAAAACCAGAAAAGATACGAAGTCAATTTTTTCTCTTTTATGTTTAAATTTCATATACCTTTTCATAGAATCGAAGAAAATATGGATTGGTTGCGTAGTTTTTTGACAAAACGATCTTAAACACGCACTTTTATTAAAAAAATTCCAATTTTTTTCAAAGTTGAAAATATACTACACTTTGAGCGGCTGTAGCTACTAAACTATTTATCCGAGTTGAATTTGAATTGAATTTTCTTGATCCCTGGGAAATTCTAAATAAGATGCATGTATTACTTTTGCAAAATGATTTCATCGCAAAATCGATTTTTGCAACGCTTTTGTGGCTGCCGTGCCACTGTGCGTCGTTGACACGTAAACTATTTGGCACGCAATGCCGAAGAGACACTGTAAGAGAGATGAAGAGCATTGAAGACAGTGAGATGAGCGGTGAGCGCAGAATGGAGGTAGTAGAGCGAAGCGACATGACGTTGATGCACATAAAATGCCAACTGTGGATACCAAAAACAACAAAGACGCCAAGCAATTTGCAATCGAATGCAGCTCATGAAAACAATGGGGCACACTGAGAACACTTTTGTGCTCATTGTTGTAATTCAAATTCTTCTCGTAGATTTTGTTGTTGCGGCTGTTGTTGTTGTTGTAGCTGAAAATGAAACTGGCAGCAGCATAATGCGATTTGGGAATTGATTGCAGCACTAGACAAATGTGAAAGGCGTCTGGCCCAAGGGCTCATGGCCCATGGTCACATGGCCGACCGAAGGAACCCCTTGGCATTCATTTTACGCAAATTACATTTGGTTTTTATTCTATATATGTACTTTATGTCTTTTGTGTTGATATGTGTGGGAAGTTTATAAGGTTTATACGATATTAATTTGCAATTTGTTGAAAAAAATTAAGACTCTTTTTGAACTTACAGCAAACTCAGTTCAAACAATTAAGAGCTTATAAAACGAAAGAAAAAAATGGATTAATTAAAAATTATATGCCAAATATGGTATTAATAATAACTTATATATGCAAAAGTATATGATATAGCTATTATATAAAACAAAAATAACACAGGTCTACAAATACCGGGGTCATGTCAGTTGTTGAAGAGCTAAGAGTCATTTCCGAAGTAATTTGCTGCGTAGAATCCGAAACCGGGGTCAGAATTGGACCATCACGTCAGGATTTTGAGATATTTAAGGTTAGGTACTCGAAAAACGGCGTTTCCCTACTTTTGAGGTTATGTACAGGTTGAAAAAAATGGTTGTGGTCATTCTAAGAATTTTCCAATTGGATTTTTTTTTTTTTGTGCAAAATGATGTATTTACCTATAAGTTCCGCAAATCTTAACCGATTTTGATGCAAATCGAAACTTTCGTTATTTAAGTTATTTGAGATACACTTACAGCATATCTCATTTTGTTACGTAACAATTTTATTATCACTTTACTCTTATTGAAGCCATACTGGATGCAATTGGTTGTACAATTTAGTTGCTCATTAAAAAATGATAACAATATAGTTTGTCGTACAACCAAACAAAACTTTATACGATAACCCCACACACGATGCCATAGCTTGTACATACTGCTCGATAAACAACCAAGTTGTACAACCAGTCGTATCGTGCATGACTTTGATAAAAGTGAATCGGTAACAAAATCGTCACGTAACGAATCGAATTAAGTATTGTCCTGGTTTATACAGCCAGTAACCATAGAGTTAGGTGCTAATAATTTTAGTGCGTAACAATTAATGATAGAGGGTTTACTCAAAAGCCAGAGTAGAGTCCGAATGTTTTATCAGCAGTAGAGGCATCTACAAGAATATCCAGATACATTAACATCTATATCCTAAATTAAGCACGGCTAACGCACAAAGAAATGCTAGGTAGGAGATAACCCCGGAGTAGAAGTTCTCTTAAGACCGACAAGCACTCATACAAATAATTCGTTGCTTTAACATTTTTAGATCATCTGATATTTTTTCGCTTCAACAGCAAAACATCTTATAATCCCAACCAAATTTATCTTCGAACAAAGTAATTGAAATTCTTTGGATTGAAAGCGCGCTTTGAGCTTGCCGGTAGTTTTCTCTCGACAGCCCACTATAGCCAGGAAAACCTGAACACTTATAAATTTAAAAATAGGGCAAGCGATTAAAATCTCACAAAGTTTATAGAAAAAGGTTGAGGAGCATGGAAAAAATTTATTGAGCCAGTCTTTGTCTAAATTGTCTGTTTTTTAAAGACTGCGCCTCGTTTAGTTAAAATTATAAAACACTGTGAGAGAATACGCCGCAAAGTTATGTTGCATGGAAAGTTTGGACAGTATCGCGGATGCGGAACTTAACTGTAAGACAAAACTTGCAAAAAATTTATTATATATTTTACACTATGGGCCTTGATTGCCTAAATTTGCTAATATATTTTCAAAAATACTTTGTCAAAATTATAAAAATTTTTTTAGCTATCATAATATTCTCAGGAATTTTGGAGACTTAAGTAAAATCCGTTCAATCGGCCGACCTCCGGAAAACGAGTCCGAACATTTTATTTTTATTAAAACGAATTGGTTAAATATGTTTAAATGTGTATTGGAAGCATGCGAGAACGTATCCGCTGACAGAAACAGCCCAGCGGGTCTAAGTTCAACCCTAACCTCAAAAAAATGCACACAAATTTTTTCGTGGCCGACTGTCTGTCGATGTTTTTTATGTGCTATTGGGATCGCTTAATCCCAAAAAGACCCGAGCACGCTGGGTCTCTGAGATAATCTCCAAAATATCTCGTTTTATCGGCTTATTTGAGGTTTTGACGGATTCCTAAAGTACTGCGTTTTTTTTTTAATTACTTAGTACTTAAAAATCGATTTTTTGGTGTACCCATAAAGAATATTTTTGGTATCCTTGTGTCCGATGATAGGTTACAAAAAAAGATTATGACTAAAGATTTCAACATAAAAGTGATGTCTTATTTTGCGTCAAAAGTAATAATTATTGTCATATTTCAAATTATTATTATTTTGATACAAAATTTGAAAAATTGCCTCAAATGCCTGGGTGAGATAATCGTTGTGACAGACCCCACAAGGCAGACATTTAGAATCAACTCTAAATAGTTGAAATTGAACCTAAGCCTGTCAAAATACCTCTAAGCCCATCGTGAACCCTCATTTCTGAAATTCGCAAAATGAAAATTGCAATTCTGTCCTTGGCACAGACCACACATGAGACTACTTTGTATATGTCTGACCCGGCACCCCTTAAAACATTTTGTTACACTTTTTAATATGTCATTCATCATGCGGACGATGACGACGATGTTGTCGACGATGACGTCGGCCACAACGACGTGGATGATGGCGATGATGCCACTTGTATACTGTTTGTAATCCTGTCATTCATTTTGACTTTATTGACATGGCAATGCCGAGGCAACCCAGCCAACCAAATAACTAACCAAACCGAGCAACTTTGCGACCCAGCGCATATACATATGTGTAGTCACGTGTCCCTTTCTGGCTTCCACGTCGAACAATTCAATTTGAAACATACCACTCATTCATTCATCTACTCCAGGCCGGTTGAGGGACAGCGGCATGCCAGCCGGCTAGTCTCAGTCAGTCACCAGCCAAGGATTGCCCACTTCTGATGGCAACATACTAACAACAACTGCCGCTGATTGCGTTGACAACATTTTGCCATTGTCTGACGATCCCTTCCACAATTCTACAGCCTTGGCCCTTCTGTTGCTGGGCCTATGTGAGACAGCTCGTAAATCTCGAAAATGTATGCACCCTTCTGTTGCTGCCACACCCACACACTGGCATTTTACGCACACTACGCACATTCGTTTACCGTCGCGCCCTCGACGCTTACCCAGAACGAGTACCTCCTGCCGTTAGCTGTTTTTAATTTTTTTTTTTCGAGCTGCCTTTGACATGGTTCCAGCATCATTTTCATTGTGTTTATGGAAATTCCGGCAAATCTCTACCCAAAATTGGGCTCTTGTAGACCCCCTACCATGTACGTCCATACATCCCAATCCCCTTATACTGCTTGCTTAGTGCGCCGTAATTGCAACAATTTTGATGGCACACGCGCTACGTCAATGCGTCGAGTTTTGGTCGGTTTCGGTTTCGCCTGATTTACTTTGTTTGGGTTTTGATTTCCGTTTGATTCTCCGTAGAAACAAACCCATCAAAATGCTCTACAGCGCGTTGTGCATGACAAATTTTGTTAAAACTTTTCATTCTGTCTTGATAAAAAAAGTTTAGTCAAAGTAATTGCAATGAATCGTTTTAAAATTGATGTTTCTGAAAGTTTTACAAGCAAGCTGGAGAAAACTATTTACCAACTAGTTAGGATACAGCTAAGAAGGAAATGATGCTGCATGTTCCCAGACAGGCATCCCCCCCGACAGACAGACAGACATAATGCGTTAAGTGCGATGTTGAGAGCGCTTTGTTGATGCATCGTTAAATGAAAGGAAGTTTTTATTTTTATTGGAGTCTACATTGACTATCTTGTCAAGTTGGGTTTTTTGGTGTTGGCAAGAGTTTTATTGCTGTCAATTTTTGAACTAAGTCAATCAATCTCCGTTGGTAAAAAAGTATCTAGTACTTTTGGAGACTTAATTTAAATATGTAGAGTTAAGAGCTATTTTTAGAGCACCCAACGATCTCAGTACTTTAAAAATTATTTAAAAATTCCAGTGTTTTTTGACAAAGGAAATTGCTTAAAAAAATGGTTAAATATAAAAAAATATTTTGTCAAAATATTATTATTAACTATTTCTACTGATTAGATATAATACATTTAATTTTATTCATTGACTTTTAATGTAAGTCTTTTAAATATTAAAAATAAACACAAATTACTGAAAAAATTAAGTAATTTCCTTCAAAAAAAATTGTTAAATATAAAAAAATATTTAGTGAAAATATAAATATTGACTGTTTCTTCTGAGTAGATCAAATTTTACTTTATTCAATGACTTGTTCATACGAAATCTACAAATATTACAAATTAAAAATTTATACAAAAACTATATTTTTCAATGACAGCAAAAATCTCAAGTGTAAAAAAGTTAAAAAATACATAAAATGTAAAAAAAAAATAATACTGTAAGCCATGCATTTTTGTTCATATAAAAAGAGAAAATCCATACATATTCAAAGCTCAATGGCTTAATTTACAAACGTCTAAAAAACGGGTATTCAGATTTATTAAATTTTTTTGTAGCCGAATTTTTAAAAGTTATTTGATGAGTGGAACAAATGGTTTTACTTTTTTGGACCTAAAAATAAAAATTATAAAAAAATTTTTCTATTTTTATTTTTTTCACTTTTGTTTCAAAATAAAAAAATAATTTTATAATAAAAAGTAAATAACAAAATTGGTCTACTTTTTTTTTTAATGCATTTACTTATTAAATTGAAAATAAATTCTAAATATATTATATTTTCATCCATAGGACCGTAATATGTATAATATTATTGTTTGATCCATTCTTTAAGACCTTTCCATTGATGCCTTTTAATCATCTTGAAGGACATTAAGGAAATTTAAATATCAATTGAACCAAGGTGCGTATTACAATTCATGTGATCTACACTTCAATACATTTCCATCGATGATGAATTTTTTTTATTTTCAGCTTATAAAATATAAATCTGAACAAAATTTTTACTGTCAATTTCCAATTAAAAAAAAGTTTTAAATAGGAGTAATTTCGAAATGAAAATAGGTATTGAAGTATTTTTCAAAAAATGAAAAATGAAATTTGGCTTCTAGAATAAATTATATACCATAATTTAAATTTTTTGGATAGATCTTTCAAATTCTTGCATTCATCTAAAGCAGTTACTTTCGCATCGTTTCTTTTTTTCAGTTTTTGAGCGCTTCACAAATCGGTTATAGAAAATTCTAAATATTTTTTCGGAAGTATGAATTTTGAATTTTTTGAAATATGAAAAAATATAGATGAGATTTTTTTTCCAAAATATTTTGCTTGTTTCTTACAATTTACAATAATCCATTTTTTTATACATATGTGTTTTTTTTGTTATCAAAATAATTTAGACAACAAAGACGGTAAGATCCTACAAAAAAAAAACCCCGAATTTTGGATCAAGCGGCTATTTTTTCTTTATGCTTTTGGGATCGCTAACTTTGAACAAAGGGGTGTAAAGGGAGTTTTAGAGAAGCTAAGGTAGCTGTTATCAGCAATCTAATTCCTCAATCCCTACTGTCACCTCCCAGTGGTACACCCTGGTAACCTGAGCAACCGTACTGAAGATGAGATAAACAACCCGCATGGGAGGTACGGTCAGGGCTAACGAGAGAGGGAGCTTCGGGAGGGGTTTCTTCGTCATGTATGATTTAAAGGTCCCCCAAAGTTTTGCAGCGTTTGTCTCGGAGCTAGCGGCTGCAAAAGGCGTCTGTTCCTCAGGTTAGAGGCGGCCTCTTATTATAGATTATCTGGTTATCTATAAGGTGGAGCTTACCAGAATTTCTTGTAACCTATAGAAGTTCTCCACTTTAATCGAACTATTTGCAAACTGAAATTTTAAACATGAGTGTAAACCCGTATGGAAACCAGGTCCAAGTGGTACCCACATTTATGTGGAAAATCCACCTGCTTTGGCAGCATGCACATTGGATTTGGAGGTGCAAAATTCATGTTCAAATGGAAATGGAAATGGTTCCACAATTGAAATTTCGAACGAGAGGTCCAAAAAACCCAAGGACGACAGGTTTCTGACATAAGCTCAAAGAACGCCACAAACGACGTATTTCCTCTGAAACGTATTTTTTACCTCGAAATACCAGGATTTAGCGAGGTTATGTGCGGACTATGCGATACCACTATATGAATAATGTGGAGTTTTTTAAGGTGAGGACTCAGCGCATCGAAATACATAAGCAAATATATGTCTTGTCCCCAGATGGCGCCACTTTGTTGTTTTTCATAAAATTGAGTATTTCTGCTTCCTGTTACAATCAATGTACAAATTTATTTAGCGTTTTTTTTTAAGTCCAAGCTTAAGTTTTCTCAGCAGGCAAATTTTTTGTTATATGGGATCTCTAAAAAACAAAAAGTTATATACGTGTTGCAAACAGTTTTCTTGAAAGCTTTTTTGATATGACTTTATTATACGATAAATATCTTTCATTTCGCTATCTAAATTTATTTCCTAAAACTTTTATAACACATTTATATTGTTGAAGTACGCATAACATTTATCAAATGCGGATTCTAAATTTTTTATAATACGACATTTTTTAAGTGTCGCAAATAGTTTTCAAACACACTTGTTCAATTTCTAAGAATATCGATTGCATTTTTTAACGTTTTCTCTCATATTTTTTTTTTATATTACGTTTGGAAAACACAAACAAGCCACTTTTACAACCTTATAATAATAAAAAATAAAAAACTAATCTATAAAGCATATTTCTCATATTAGCGATGGCTTTATTTTGGAGAGTATATAAATTTTGCCAATCCGTCTGCAGCTTTCTCTTATGGCATTTTTATGATCCGACTCAGACTTTAGTGCAATGCGTAAATATTTCAACAAAGCCACGGAAGCAACAACAACAATGCCAACTACAATACCGGCAAAACACATTTGGGCGCTTAATTATGCGCAGGCAGCTCCGGCATCATCATCAGCATCACCATCATCATCATCCTCCACAATCCCCCACAATCATCTCAACAAGCAGCAGTGCGCCCCCGGAGTGTGCCCGGAACGGAAAGGAACCCATAAACAGATTCAGACCAAGACCGACAAGCATTTACAAGCGTTCAACATTGAAAAATTTGCACAAAAGCTCAAAGCCAAAAACCCGTTGACGCGTCACTACAACAACAAGCAAAAAAAAACCCAGCAACAAAAGTAACAGCTACAACAACAGTTATAGCAAAAATAAAAAAATTGCTTATTTTAAAGTCGAATATAGACGGCTTTGAAATACACTTTAAGCTGTTTGGAAGAATTCTATCTTACTGAACGTTTCTAGTCCGAACTTTGAAAAGTTCAACAAATGTTAGACTTTTAGAGCTAAGCTGACTTGTGTTTGTTCGTAAAAATGGCTAGGCACTCTTAAAAAGCCTCAAAATGTGGGACTATGTCGTGCAAATTACCACCTTATCATTACTTCTCTTCAAAGGTACCATTGCTAGGTACGAAGTTTCATCCACGAATAAGGGAATGCGCGTAATCAGACGCTTAATCCGAATTAATATTTCGATTGATGGTGGCAGGGACTTGACATCTTTTGGGAAAAAAAACAAATTTTTTTCATAAATTTTTTTTTAAAAAACGTTAAATAATTTTCCTTTTATTTTTTTTTAACACTGTTCCACCAAATCGATTTGACTCATATTGACCCTAAATAAAGTACGCATGAAAAAACGTTTAAAAAAATTATTGATTGACATATTTAAGGGGCACATTTAAAAAAAAAAAGTAAATTGCAAATTTTTTGTTAGAAATGTTGGTTAAAAAAAATATTTATTTATTGGCAATAGCGCTGCCAATTTAAGCAAAGAAATAAATTGGTTGAAAAATATTCAGTAGTTTAGTCACAATTAAATCAAATTGAGAAACACCTTTTTTTTAATTAAGCCTTAACGCGTTATTTAAAAACATCGAACTCAAATTTACACCAAATTTGACAACCAAATTTTCGAATTAAGACTTTAGACCATGCTTAGTAGAGATCGTATACACTAAGGAAAAAAACCCGGTATAAGTTTATTTATTCAAAGGTAACAAAAAAGATCAGTTTATTACAAAAAAATTTTTTTTTGTAAATTATAGAACGATGAAATCGTAGTTATTCAACCGTGCTCCGGAAAACGAAAAAATCAAACCGAACAATTTTATTCGGATTCGTTTTTACGTGCTCCAGAAAACGAATTTTTTGGTCGATATTTCCCTTTTTATTTTCGATAAATTCGAATATTCCCATCATTTCTTCCGATAAGTTCTCATGTTTTGTTGACGAGCAAATATTTTTGTGTATCACAAAACAGCTGACATAGCTGCCGCACCTTTCTATTACCTACAATATGTTGTTAACATTTTATTTTCATTAAAATGTTGCTATTTCTTCGTTGTTATCGCACCTATTAGTCATCGATAAAGCAATGTGTTCGTGTATGATACGTGAATATACACGAATATAAAAAAATTAGATTCGTTTTAATTCCTCTTGCAACAAAACATACGGTTTCAACTCACATAAACAATTAGTTTTGGTGGAATTGGGTATTCTTAAATGGCTATGAAATGTTTTTTAATAGCGTTTCTTCAAAAAATCATTCTAAACATTCTACAGTAATGAATTTCTCTCAAAAAAAAGTGCTTAAATAAGAATTTTCATCGCCAACGCTCTTTTTTAAGTGCGAAATTCCTGTTTTTTTTCTCAGTGTATTTTAAAAACTACTTTACTTTACTAAATTTGGTTATCTCAAGTGGATTGGCACTTTTTCTATCGAAAGCTTAGGTCTCTTACAGAAAAACGGGCGGACCACTTTACCATAGGCCTAATAATATCGTCTTATCACGATTTCCATTTACTTCTTTGGAAACACACTAATGCCTTGGAAAACTTTTCTTCGAAGATCTATACTCTCTGGCAAATCTGCCTGTAACGCTCCTAGCTTTTTTAAGCAAATCACCAAAATGGTTCAGCGAGGAGATTAGCAGCGTCCACCAGCTATTCCAAACAACCTAGCAACCCTGCTACCTGTCTTTTCCCGAACCTCTTTCTTACTACCCCCTAACCCATAAAAAGATACATAAGCTGATCAGATTTGAAACCTTTTTCATTTTTCAAACCTTAGCACAAACTGAATATATCCGCTTACACTACGACTAAAGGGTATCAAAAAGAGTGAAAAAAAAAACTTGTGAAGGGTTGGCAGCACCACGCAACAAGCAACATCGTCGCATTGTGTTTGCTGTTGTTGTTGCTTCTTGTTGTTGTCCGCCATCTATTGAATGCGAAATGAAGCTGGCGAAGCTCTGTGACTCTTCCATCCTCTCGTTCCACTTATTTGTACCATCTTCGTTGTCGCTGTCGACGTCGCTGCTGCTACGTTGTTGGCGTTTTCCATAAGGACTTTATTACTTTTTCATTTCGTTTCATTTCGTTTTAATTTTATTATGAGCCAAAATGGCGTAGCATTTCACTTGCCAGCTGCGCAGTTGCAGTTGGCGTCGCAGTCAGCAACAGCTACTACACTGCCGCACTACTATGACATTCTACGGTTCTTATACTGGGGCTATAAAGTGATACAAGTGTACGAGAGGACAACAACAGGAACAACAACATCCTTACTAGTATATGCCAAAGACAAAGCCAAGTGTACGTTAGACCCCGACTCCGAAATGAGGGTTGTTTGGCTGCCAAGCGAAACAATTTTTAATTAAATTTTGTGTGTATTTTATACAAATATGAATAATTATTTATGGCAGCCCGACTGCTTCTGCTGCTCCTGCTCCTGCAATATCATCTTGTTTTTTTGGCCCTGCCCCAAACTAACATACAAATATGCGTTGGCAGTTAATGCCAAGAGATAAAAATATTTGTATTTTGTGTGTTGGAAAATAGAAAATGAACATAAGGCGCACAATTCTGGCATATTCCAACCGAGTTGGCCGATTAATTGTCGGCTAAGTCCTTTGCTACCAACAACAACAATAACAACAACTTGAAGTGTTGGTGTGCATTTAAATGGCAGATGATTATTTTAAATTTCTCATACAATTTACATAATGAAGGTCGGTCTGGTTGGTCGCTTCTTTGGTCGCTCACTCGCCAGTTGCCTGCTGCCAAAATTAATCAAACAAATTGCTTGCAACTAACTCTGGCAGGGGCAAGTTCTCTGGGTTCGAGGCCTTGTCAGCCTCTCTGACAAGGTCTTCTCTCTAAAGTAAAGCACTGTACTGGCATTCAATATGCCAGCCAAATCTAATTTGCAAAAATATTTGCTTTCAATAGTTGAACTTTTGTGGGAAAGGGTAGGGAATTTGGCAGAGAGAAAGCGGAAGGCAGTTTAAGTAAGCCAGATATGTGACTGGTACAGTGAGTGCTGACAAAATAAAAACGCTTGGGGTCAAAATTTATCAGATTTATTAAAGGCGTAATTATAACAAATTTTAAATTTAGGCCTATGCCGAGGCTTACCTTTGGTAGATACCACTTTCAGCCAGATTTTTTGCTTTGAATCAACTTGGCTTCTAAACAGTAAAGTAATTTTTTTTCTTCCACACTTATTACCTGTTTATTGGTCTTAGTTATTAGTAATTGTTTGATCTTTCTTGTACAAAATTTTGTATTGTCTTATCTGGCTTTTTTTGAAATTAGAACAAACCTTAGATAGTTTATGAGATTGTGCCTATGAAAAGCAAATGTTGAGAAAACGGCGCAAAATAATTTTTTGTTAAATTTTAAAACAAGTAAAAGCTGAACAGCTCTTTATGAATTTTCAGCAATTCTGCTGTGTCTCACAACTTAAATCTAAGAAGCTTCCAAATCTCAAATTTTGTACAGAAAGATGGACAAGTCTATACCGTTGTGCTGATCAGGCCTGTTGTTAGGGTGGGATTCCTTCTGCACCGGAAAGTTCTCTAAGAAGCGCGTAGATTACCACTAGCCGACGATGAAAAATCTCCAGAGATGAGACTTATATTTTATGTTAGGGTAATATTTCAGCGTTAAAAACCCGTTTTTTTTATCCTCCCATAGCTTAGTTTTTTTTATGGCATAATCAGTGAGTGAAAGTGAAGTGTATCAAAGTAAGTGCGAGAGAGTTAAAGGTTCATTACCCTATTCCCTTAGGAGAATTTGTCTTTGCTCCAGTATTCAAGTGTACTTATATTTAGTCGATTCGGCGGGGTGACTATTTTTGATTTATCTATATAGGCATCTCCTTGATGCACAGCTTTTTCTAGTTTCAGATGAAAATACCAAAAAGTAAAGCTGAATAATGCCAATATACAAAATAAAACCTTTAGTTATATGTTATCCGAAATTCGGCTTTAAATTTTATAACATTTTTTTATAAGCATAATTACTCCAGGAATTTAAAAATAATATTTTTTTTCAAAGAGTAAGATATTTCTTTATTACTTATCCTCCTTGACGATCACGACAAAAATTTCTGAAACATGGACTTTAAAGAAGGCAGAGAATTTGTATTTTATGATGGAATTAATTAATATTCAAAAAAATAACACTTACATGGCAACTCCAAGAAATACTGTGACTAAAAAAAGTGCCGTATGGTAGTTCATTTTTAAATATGCGCAAATTCACAAAGTTTCTTCGTTATATATAGTTTTTTTTTTTGAATTTTAATCTAAAAACACAGAACTAATTAAATTGTTTCCACATAAGTTTTGAATATGGGCATAGAAATTATAGTTTAAAAAAAAAAAAAAATTGCGTTAGTCGAGAGCTGCGCGATATTCTGATACCCTGCACACACGTCATACCAAGCTCTGTTGTAATGATTTTTGGAGAAAGTCAACATTTCGATACTTATAAGGTTCACATTATTTTACATATCAAATTTTTTGGCGCTAGTGTATTATACTATATTACACTAGTCGACAAGTTTAACAATTTTCTTTTCTCCAGAGAAGAGACTTATATTTTATATTAGGGCAATGTTTAAGCATTCGAAATCCGTTATCCTCCCATGGCTTGTATACTTTTGCTGAAATCATGAGATTTTGTGTACTCATAGTGATTCATTGAACTGCTGTTGTTCAATGGATAGTCCGAATTTCATGAAAAATTACTTATTTGAAAGATAATGACTACTACTTTATGTAAAAGTTCCAAATATAGAAAAATAAGACATTTTCAAGAGCTTGAATGCAGTTGAAAGTGACAAAAAAAATTCTTTCCAAAAAAATTTTTTTTTTTTTTAATTTTTACAAAAAATTCAGTAAATCAGTCATTTTGTTTCATGGAAAAACGACACTATACAGAAATCGCATCTACAATACCAATAGCATAAAAAAGGTAACTTTTCAAGTGTCAAAGACTTTTTCTGAAAGAACTAGCTATATTTGTAGGAAAAGTCACCAAAATGTTGTGTTTTTGGGGCTTAGGGCACACACTTTCGACTGTAGTTTTTTCTTAAGGTTACCAATTTTTGTGATTCGGGGCATTTTGGAAAGGCAGTCTACTCTACTTTTGAGAAAAAAAAAAATATTGAACAAATTCGAATTGGTACAGTTTTTATGAACTCATATGTGCAAGGAGGATAGCCATAAAAAAACAACAGTTTTTTAACGCTGAAACTTTACCCTAACATAATATAAGACTCTCTGTGGAGAAAAAAAAGTGTTAAATTTGTCGACTAGTGTTCGCTTTCTTTTCCTTTTTGGCCCTATTTTTCTCTCGATTCTCTAAGGCTGATCAAGAATAAATGTGCTCTGTAAAAGTCAGATTTGCTACCTTCATCTGCTAACATACATTTGCTTAAACTTAATATATTCCCTATCCCCTCATAAAATAAGTTAAGGGCATACAAAAGAGTAAACTGACTTTCAAAGGGTAAGACTAAAATCTTCAGTCAAAGAAGATTTCAAAAATATCTGTAGCAAGTTTTTACAATGGTTGTAATGTTGAGGAACATTCGATTAAACA
Organism: Chymomyza costata; assembly: GCA_018150985.1. Classification (NCBI taxonomy): domain Eukaryota; kingdom Metazoa; phylum Arthropoda; class Insecta; order Diptera; family Drosophilidae; genus Chymomyza; species Chymomyza costata. Next base: position 1,148,779 of record JAECWU010000244.1, on the reverse strand, counting down.
CAGTAAAGCTATTGCAAACATTTTTCATATAAGATATCTTTCATCATAGAAACTATTATAAGGTTCACTCATAATTTCCGGGCTTAAATCCACTTATAAAAATCACATTTTTCTGAATAAACTACCTAAAAGTTGTGCACATGTCTTCCGGAAACCACCTTCTTCTACCAAACGATTCAATCAAAAAAACCACAACAATAAGCTAAGTGCCATACTGATCATATATGTACTTTGACGCCACATAAAAAAAAACTTAAATATGTCTTTATATAATATTCATCTCGTTCCGACAGCAACCGTCAAAAAGGTCATTGACCTGACTCTTGTTTTTCACTCACTTTTGATGAGGTTAGCGTTGTTTTTTGAAGCAGGAACTTGTAATCATAATATATGAAAAATATATATATTTTTTTTAAATTACCCAAAAAAAATGACAACGGGTGGCTTAAGTAACAAAAAATGTGGTTTTGGTAACTATGGCGCCCTCTACCGCTCAAAGTATAAACTGCTGAGTATCACCGCTTATAAAAAAAGATGGCGTTCGTTAACTTTGTGATACCCTGTTCCATCGCATTGTTATCAAATCGGCTATACTGTCTACGATCGCTGAAAGATATTTCTTTGCCAAATTCGACTTTGGGGGCTATATGATTTTGTCAACCGATTTTCATTAAATTGGGTACAGTACTGGGAAAGTTCAAAAGACATCCGAATGCCAAATGTAGTTTTGAGATCTTTATAAACAAACGAATTATGCCCTAAAAATCATCAAGACGGACAGACGGACATCGGTATATCGACATCTCTAGCCAACCTGATCATACTTTAGGTATGATTTGGGTGTCTCAGACGACTCCTTCTATATGGGACATACATTTTCGGCTTGCAGAAACTTGATATACACTACCATACCGATCAGGGTATAAAAACGCATAGTTGAATGTTTGACATTTTGTTGTGTAAATAGCAGAGCTCGCAAAAAACGCTTAACACTTTCAGAGTGTCCAAAATAAACCGCTCTCTTACGAACACTTTAAGAGAAGCGATTGACAAAACACAATAGTTGTGTTTTTGCTCAAAAGTGTTCGGCTCAGAGCAAGACCAATTTTTTCGCTTCCTTTTTGGTTGTGTTTTTCGCGGACACTTTTGCTTGAGAGCGATTTTATTTTATTTTTTCTGTTTTGTTCGTGAGCCGACCGCATTTGATAAAAGGGTTGACAGTTTTTTGCGAGCTCTGGTAAATAGTCTCAAAAAAGGGGGAAGCCATCTTCATCATTTTTGCGGATGATGCTCAAAGCAATAAGCTAGAGAAATTGCAGTGTATAATTTGTTTTTAGGCTTTTGTTAGATCTCCACCCAACTAACATTTGAATCGCCTGGGAAGTATTCGAAAAGGATTATGGTTTCTTAAATGATAATGTCCTTATAATGTCTTATGTGCAATATGATAGATTTCTTGCCTTACGATGGATCCCAAGATGAACTTGTACTAAATAAAATTAAAATAATTTTTGCTATAATCTGAAATCGTATTTTTATACACTTTATAAGTAATGTAGCAATGTAACCATCCTAATTACTATATCCATAACTTTTAAACCAATCAGTCTACTGTTGGTCTCCTGCTGGAAGACCCACAGGAGAGTAAATCAAGCCTGGAAATCACTTTTTTTTTTTAGTGTTCAATTTTATCTCATATTTATCATATTTTTATATTGTCTATTGAAAACATAAATATAAAAAAAAAAAAACAAAATGTTTCAAATGTTTATCATAATTTAGTTTAATTAAAATAATTCATAAAAAACAAGATGAGTGCACCAGGCAAATAAATATATCAATAATATACAAATATGATATCAAATGCGTTTATTCATAATTTAGTTTTAATTATTAATTATAATTGCTAGTTAATTAAAAACATCTTCAATAATTTTGATGCATTGCACCAGGCCGAATGTATTTTCTGCCACATTTTGAAACATAGTGGCATTACTAAAATTAAAAGTTAAATGCCTCTATGTGCTATATTTTAATTATTGTGTCGATACAAAATTTCGTTCACGAGATATTGAGGAACAACAAAAAAAAGTGCCCTAAAACATGTTTTTCGAAAACATCTCGAAAACGGTGCTTAAGAAAAAAAAAGGTTGCCATTTTCGTGTTTCTCGACCCCAAATTACCCTAAAAAACAGTCTTTTAGGAGGGTTCATTTTTTGTGTAAACTATTGTTATGGAATTGTTTTATATATTTGATATTTTATATAATTAATACTAATAACAAATTAATCGGATTAATTGGACTTTGAAGAATGTATAGCATTTGTATTAATTATGGAACTGTCTTTATCTCTTTTTATTATTATTTATTAATTTATTGAATTATTAATTCAAAATTGAATAAAGAAAAATGGAACGAGGGAAAATTAGATATGAAGTTATTCGAGTCGCTAAGAAACCAGGGAATATTTATTCAAGTTAATTAATTATACTTATTAAAAAATAAAATGTTTTATACAACCCAACAAGAAGTATAGAAAAATTGCTTCCTATGGCTAATTATGTTAATATTTTTTAAGGTGTCTGAATCCTGATCATCAGTCACTTTGAACGCTCTAGGTTCAGGTTTTCCTTGTTACCTCAAAATACAAAAAAATTATTTAAAAAAAAAAAATTGTATAGATTTTGAAAATCATTGCATGCTTTCAGGGGCTGCTGCGAAATTGCTTTGAAATCCTATTATCTCAAATAATCTGAAGTGGCTGCAAACTTGGTTTAAGCGACATTAAAATTATTGAAAATATTGGCATGGTTTTATTTTATTTTCAAAAATGTGGGAAAATCTAATAAATGTGATGCATTGGACTGGACCCTTTACATATTTCTGCTATTTTGGTTTATTTTAAAATATTAAAACCAAATGTAAATCAAACCATTACTACGTTACATTATTTTTTATTTCAATATCATTGTTATTAATTAAATTTCTAAACGATATTTAATCGAAAGCTTAAAAAACATTCAGCTAGCAGTTTGTGAAAACCTTGATTTATGCGTTTTCAAATTTATGAGCATCTACTGTAGTTTGTGGCACTTGCTGCTTATGCAACTCATGCAACTGATTTCTTTAGAGCTTTGAGAAGTAAGAAGCAAAAAATAATTTGTACATATCAAAGGGGGAAAATGCAATGACGCTTTTATTAAGCAATTAGATTAATATGCGCTGCCTGAAAGTATGCAACATAAATATGCTTAATAATGCACATGCTTCAAAAAAAAACAAGCCAACAAGGACAACAAAGATGGCGGCCATAGAAAATGGAAGCAAAGAAACCCAGGCACCATTTTGCTTTGTTGTTGTAGCCTTTTCTTTTTTTTTAGCTGCGATCGCATTACATAACTATACAATGTAATACAATATATCGCATTTCAATTTACTTTTAGCATATTAATTGAATTTTTGTTTTTATATGTGTGGTGCTCTGTGCTGTCTATTGCAGCTTTGTGTACATTATATATACATTTACATATATATACATATAAATGAGTTTGCATGTGTGCGTGTATGTTCAGTAATTGAAATATTTATTTTTCATTTCATTTACAATAACAAAACCGCGAAATGTTATGGCAGAAGCGCAGCAAATTTGACCCCAAACCAAGTTATCTCATTTGTGCTAGTTGTCAGGCTAATGCTAGGTTTACACTGCCTTACGAAATGACGCAAATTAGTATAGACTCAGCTCAGTGTAAACAGGTAGCACATGTTGAATGCTTATTTTATTTAACTTAGGCTATAGCGGAGGAACAGCTTGCTTTTGTTCCTATGTAAATGTCTTATGTAAAACGTTCTTTTTATACGTAAGTTTAATATTTTGATATTTTTGTTTTGTTTTTATATTTACAAAGTAAAAGGTAGTTTTAGGATTTTTGATGTTCTTAGAAATTTGAGAATTTCTAAAAGATGATTTATCAGATAAGGGCAGTGAATGAATATAGCCGCCAAATTTAAATAATCATGTAAAATAAACCTAGATAACAAATATTTACGGTCGCAATTAGTAAGTTTTATAGAAAAATTAATATGTATTGCATATTTCTGATAAAAAATTATATATTTTTTGTATTACAGCAGCATCATTCAGTGGATATGGTGGCATATTTGGCTCATATGCTTTGAGAAGATTAAGGAAAGCATCAAAAAGCTCCCAAACTCAAAGCCATCAGGCTATGACAACATATGCTATGCTACTCTCCGTGCCTTGCTTGTAAAAACTCTCTTTTTACAATATTACATTGAATTTAAATGCTACAAATTTCCAGCCAAATGAAAGATGGTCTGAATAACCATGATCCCAGGTATTTAACAGAATTTCCTTACATGAGCAGTTTGTCCATACACTAGCTTAATACAGTGGCATATTAAAGCATAATATATTTTCTTTTTCTTAATAAAAACAGAATATTTAAGAAAAGTACTCAAAAAATCATACATACAAAAATTCCTTATATAACTTTTAAAGAAAACTTATTTTTAACTATGCATCTTTCTACGCAATGAGATAGTTTTTAAATATCTTTGAGGCACAGAAACACAACATAAATTAAGAAATTGTATTTATTTTTGAGAAGTACCAACCTTTTAAAGCTTTTGACATGTAAATCTTAAGTTAAAATGATCATTTCTATTTTCATTTTAGGGTAAAGCGCTAACAAATCTCTGGAGTTTCATTAAGAGTGAGTGAGTAAGAGTACCCGACTTTAAGCGGCTGTATTGTTATTCTTGGATACAGTCTTAGAAGTTTCATTATCCTTAAACTCTTGGCAATATAGAAACAGTCGCCGCCATTATTTATTTATTGGTCTAGTGTGGCCGCACTTAATATTTTGCCACCAAATGGCGTTTGATTTACCAGTCTTTAGCGCTAGATGGCGCAAGCAATTTGGTGCATAATAGTGCTTCATAATTTTATAATTTTTTGAATTATATATATTTAAATATTTATAAACAAAATTTGTAACGAGGCTACCTAGCCTCACCACAATAATGTTTAAACTTATATACATATATGTAGTATTAAGTCACAATATAATGTAGTTAGTATTAATTGTTAAACATCGATAAGTGAAAAGATCATAACATCGCCACGTCGGACTGCCAACCCAGGCTGCAGGTAGCCGGCTATCGGCAATACCGATAGGCGGATATCGGCAGACTGCGGTACGAGTCGGCGTCAACGATAATAAAAGTTAATTTGCACAGAGATAACACGTATAAGTGGACTATGAAGGTAACGAAAAGTGCACATGAGAGTAGTGGAATAGGTTAGGGAGAAGCGGTAAAGATTTTAGTAGATAGAAAGGAAAAAGTGACATTATAAATATTATAACGCTTAGAAGAAAATACAAGAGTCAAGTGTTGTGTCTATTTGGCATGATTTTCAGTGTCTAGATATCGTGAGAGCGGCAAAATTCCCTAAGGTATGGCGAGCAGTGTCTCAGCAAATTTACAAATTAGTTGTAAGTTGGCCCTAGGACAGACTGAGTTATACCCCAGCAGCAAAACTTCCTTACAAATTTTGTCAATGAATTTAAAATAATTTGAATGCTTATAATATATTGGCAAAAATAGAAACATTAATAAATACATATTTTTCCGTATATGCAAAATTTTTTTTTTTCTACATTGCACTGTGGGCCCAGTTTATCAAATTTTGCCCAAAACCCTGTCATTTCCATAATAACACACGTGTTCCTAAATGATTGAACTATTTTTCTGGGAAGTTTAAGCCTTCTTCGATTTTTTTGAAATATAGATAGTCCAGACCAAAATTGGAAAAAATTTAAAAAAAACCAAACCATTTTTTTAACTTAATTAAAAAAAAAAAACGGCTAATTGGAATTGGACCATATTTCACACAGAGCTCCTCATACATTGAAAAAATAGCCTTTACCCAAAATAATGAATGTTTTTGGAGTTATAGCCCCAAATAGTTTCAGCTTTCCAAGCAAATTACAGAAAGACGAAATCACCAATCCATCTGGTTTTTAAGTGTTATAATTTTTTTTTGCATGCTTTTTTAATTTTAGAAAAAAAATTTCAAAAATCTTTATTTCATTTTTACGCTTATTCGTCAAAATTTATCATTTTAACATTTTTAGATTTGCATCATTGTGAGTATGCTTTAAAATTTTCCAATTGTACATTTTTTATATATTTTAGTACAACCTTTGAAAAATTCGTTATTGAAGCATACTTTTAGGCAGCTTAGAAATTCAAACAATAGTAAAATTTTCTGCGGGTCGATTTTTAAAATTCAACTTTTAGATACAAAATTCAATTTCCGAAAATTGGGAGGAATTACATTTTGTTATAAAACATGTGAAGAAATTTATAAAAATTTTTTCGATCAAATATCGAGTGGTAGTCGGAGGTACCCTTAAAGCAAAGCAGCCAAATGATACAAAAACCAAAAAAATCTTTTTAACTACTCGAATATTTTTTTTTTTTTAAAACCGAAAAGTTTTTAAGCTCAGTTTTATTTTTTTTCTGAAGTTATACTTATAAACAATAAAGTGAATGAAGATTTTGTAGCTACATGTTTGCAGGTTTTTTTTTTCTGAAAATATTCGCGAAAGCTCATAAAATACAAAATATCAACTTTGATTGCCAATAAATTAAAACAACTAATTATAATTTACAATTTTTTTCTGCACAGGGATACCTTAATATGTGTTAAATAATATTAAATTGTCATTTTGTCCAAATTGGGATTTTCATCAGGAGGGCTTTTGGCCAAAATCTGGCCACGCGGGCCCATTGTGCATTGGTTCCTTACAAAGAGGCGAGCCTATATACTCTGTTTTTTTTTCTTCATTAACCTTTGAGTTTTTATTTATGTACATCTTAAAGCTTAATTTTCGATTTTTGAGATCAACCAAGTTTTGATGCTTTTGAGACACATGACATGCTTCAAAATGGTGGATTTTTCATTACTACAACTTTAATTTTTAACGAGCTCATCAGCTTATGTATTTAGCTAGTTTTAGATAGCATTTCTTACGCTTTCTCTGCATTGAAATAAAATATCTAATCTATTTCCTTGGTTACACAATAATAGTATAAAAACACTTAGATTCTTTTCCTGTGTAGCATCCGGACCCGAGGACACCACTTTGTGACACATTATTTTAGCAGCTTTTTGAGACGCCAGAAATACTTTGAGTTTGTGACAATCTTTGGCTCGTAAAGCAAAATTAAAAATTAGTCGAGCAAAGAAAGTTTTTTTCGATAAATAACATTTTAATGGTATTAAAAAAAGTAAATTTATTCAAAAAATATTTTTTTACGACCAACAACTATTTACTTGATTATTCGCACTCGTTTGGCTATAAAAATAAATCTTAATAGGAAAAATGGGGTTATAAAGTTTTGTTTACAAGTGGGTTGGGCATTCTTTGTCCTTAACAAAGGCATTCCGAAGCCGATAATTTATTTATTACCTCTCCTGCTACATGGCAAGTATTCTTTTTAATAATTCTTTGGTTGCTGTTTTCATTCAAGTTTTTCATTGTAAACTTAAGAATTAAGAATGTCCGAATAATATCTGTTTACATTGCATTTTGAAAAACTGCAACATGGCGTGCCAGTGTAAACGTATCATAAGCTTTAAAATGCCAATGGCATTCACATAGATGCAGTTGAGTTTATGTGTGTATGCGTGTGTGTAAGTGTGTGTGTAGGAATTTGCAAAACAAAGGTAATTGTCAGTCTATATGTTTTGTCTCTTTGTTGTCCGTCTGTCAGTCTAATTGTCTGTTTGCCAATTTACAAAACTTTTGCGTTAATTATGAGCCAAAATCAGCGAGCATGTATGTAGATGCTTATCATACAGAATATATATATATATATATAAATATATATATAAACACACACACACACACACCTTCTCGCCGATTTGTTTGTATTGTATTCATATGCTGGTTTTTCATACATTTGTATTCGATGAGCTGCAGGCGTTAAAGTCAACAAATCAATGTTACTCAAATATGTAGCAAAATTTTATGCTTTTGGCAAAAGGTTGCCAAAGTTCGTTCCGGGAGGGGTTTGGGGCCTTGAAAGTGTTGCTTCTAGATACACATACATGCATATATATATCCAAATGCCCTGCAGTGTAGCGCGGGCAACATAAAACTTCATTTGCTTTTGTTTTGTTTTGTCAATATACGAAAATTGCATTTGGGCGTAAATCGAAAATTTTCAATTAATTATAAACGCGTATTTTCATTGTGTCAAATATTTTGTCAAATAAGCTGACAAAGATTAACACAAGCTGCCTACAACTCTCCCGCACTCACCAAAATAACCAACAACCGAACAAAACAATTCAAATAACAACAATGTGACTCATGGAAATACTGACTGACAAACTGTATTTGATTACCAAGTGCTGTAAAAACATATAATGGCTAACATGAATTAAAAATGTGAAGAGATAACAATTTCATTAAGCAAGATATTTTGCCATAACTCTATTATGCAAAGAGAAAGAGAGTATGGCTGTAAAAGCAAACAAACTAAGTTCATTAGTGTGAGAGAGGCAAGCCATGTTTGTTTTTTTTTTTTTTTTCATATGTCTGTACTGCATACGCTGTGCAGCGCAGTTTTAACAATTTTTTTGTGGAGAAAAGGTAACGTAATTTTTTTTTGTCCTGAAAAGGTAACGATACGTCTTAGAGACGTACGTTGACTTTTACGTCCTTAAAGCATACTTTTGATAAAAATGTTGATAGTTTGTAACTAAAATCCTTTTCATATTTAATTATTCTTCACAATTCCACAAAAGTTAATGATTTTTTTCATCAGGTAAAGCACTTTGGTTGTTATGAAGGAAGATTTTTGATAGTACTGGCATTCTTCTTGTCATCCAAAGATTTTATGAGGAATGCCTTCACTACGCCACCAACGGCCACCAATATTTTTCTATAAGATCACTCTTAAATATCTTTTTCTACGGGAACAAACGTGACTAGAGAGCTATGAATGAAGGATGAAATAATTTATATGTCAGATTACCTTTGACTTGAAGGAAAATGTGGGATTTCCTAATTTGTTTAAAAACAAAGAAAATCAATTGATGTAAATGTAGCTATAATTATTTTATATGAAAAAAAAACCTTTAAAACATCTACAAAGTAAAATACTATACCTACTAGCTAAAACATGTAAAATTTTGAATTTTAAACAATCTTGTAATAAAAAAGACTGTAAAAACAAAATCTTTTCTAGCATTTTCAATAATATTGAAATAAGTTTTTTTTTGTCTCTTTTAAGAATATATTTTTGAATTTTTAGAATAAAAGCATTGCTTTTAAGACCAAAAAATCTTAAATATATAAAAAAGATGAAAATTAAAATTTTCAATAATCGCTTATCTTGACCAAAAACATATTTTTGCATATTTAACAAGCTAGAAGTAAGATTTTAAAAATCGTTAAATATATTATAATAAGATTTTCATTATCTTCTTTCAACTGTATATTTTCTTGTTACAATTTGTTGTCTACTTCTTCAAATACAAAATTTTTGTGTTTGATTATAATTCAAGGCATTTAATTTTATTTTAAGAATTTTTGAAGAATAAAATTTTAAAATGCAGAATCGCAATTTAAGATTTTTATACCCTGTACCGTATGGTGCAAAGGGTATATTGTGTTTGTGCAAGCCGAAAATGTATATAACGTACAGAAGGAGACGTCGGAGACCCCCCAAAGTTACCTAAAGCATGATCAGAATGACTAGAGAAGTCGATATACCCATGTCCGTCTGTCCGTATGTCCGTATGAACGCCTAGATCTCAGAGATGGTAAGAGCTAGAGCAACCAAACTTTCTGATTAGGTCCCTTATTAATCCATAGGAGACAAGTTTATTTTATTTTTTTGATATCGGGATTACATTATATAGCTCCCATAGGGGTGTTTCAGAGGACCTCGAAAAAAAGCAAAAGTTTTAGTTGGATAATTCGTTTGTTTATAAAGATATCATAACCAAATTTGGGAACCAGAAGTTTTTTATAGACTCCCAGCACTGTACCAAATTTTATCAAAATCGGTTGACTATATCATATAGCTCCCATAGAAAAACGGATTCCGGTAAAACAAATTAAAGGAAGTTTTTTTAGAGTTTTACTAAATTGGTCAAAAAAGTTGTGTAATTCGTTGTGTTTCGTTTGGTTTTGAAGATATCGGAACCAAATTTGGCACTCGGAAGTTTTTTATAGTTTCCAATCAGTGTACTTTATTTGATCAAAATCGGTTGACTATATCATATAGTCCCCATAGGACCGATCGGTCAAAAAAATTGTTTGGTGCAAAATTCGACTGATTTCTGTTTGTTTATGAAAATATCGTAGCCAAATTTGCCGAATAAAATATCTTTTGGAGGTCTTAAGCAATATTTCGGACTTAATTGCAATGTGGGGGTACAGGGTATCCCAAAGTCGTCTGCGCCCGACTTTAACTTACGCCATTTTTTATTATAAACTTTTTGAAGTCAGTCAAGTTGGCAGCCCAAAAATGCTCAGACTACTCAAGCAAGCAAAAGCGACAGGCCCAAATCGTCCGAGTGTTTGTGTCGCCAAGTGCTTTGGCTAGGCGCCAGACTCTTAAGCGCAACAGAGAGCACAAAACAACACACGCGCTTGTCTTCTGTCGCTGTCTCGTCTGTGGCAGACAAAATGGTGGGCGTGCTTGCTCGCTCTTACATGTTAATGTGCCCAACTAGGGCCAGACAGCGATGCCTGTATCCCAGCGTCGTCCTTGTCTTACTTGTCAGTGTTGTTATCATTTCTCTTTGAGTGCAAAGCGAGCAAATGAATTGTCATTAATTTGGCAATGAATGTGGATGCAACTCTGTGTTGAAGGCGCCTCTCAAGCACTTTGCCACTTTTGTGCAATTATGCGACGAGTGTAAGCAAATTGTTATTAACATTTTTTTTTTCAGCTATAATATTTTGGGCTGCATTTTGTGTATCAGTGAGCGAAAGTGAAGTGTATCAGAGTAAGTGCGAGAGAGAACAAGGTTCGTTATCCTTTTCGCCTAAGATAATATGTCTACACTTCAGCACTCAAGTATACATTCTTCTATTTAATCGGGAGGGTGACTAGTTTATTTTGAATTGGTATAGGCATCTCCAAGACGCACAGCTTTTTCTAGTTTCAGATGAAAATTCAGAAAAGTAAAGCTGAATATTGCCAATATACAAAATAAAACCTATAATAATATGTTATCCGAAATTCGGTTTTAAATTTTATTACATTTTTTTAGAAGCATATTTACACCAGGAATTTAAAAATAATATTTTTTTTGCCAAGAGAAAGATATTTCTTTATTACTTATCCTCTTGGTTTACATTTACCAAACGCACATGGGCTGTAAAGGAAGCAGAGAGTTTGAATTTTATGATTGAATTAATTCATATTCAAAAACAAAAAACACTTACTTGGCAACTCCCATAAGAAATACTGTGACTAAAAAAAGTGCAGTTTTGTAGTTCATTTTTAAATATGTGCAAATTCACAAAGTTGCTTCGTTATATATAGTAGTTTTTTTTTTTTGTCTTTTAATCTAAAAACACAGAACTAATTAAATTGTTTCCACATAAATTTTAAGTATGGGCATAAAAATTGTAGTTAAAAAAAAAAAAATTCATTAGTCGAAAAGTGCGCGATATTCTGATACCCTGCACACACGTCATACCAAGCTCTTTAGTAATGATTTTTGGAGAAAGTCAACGTTTCGATGCTTATAAGGTTCACATTATTTTATATATCAAATTTTTTGGCGCTAGTATATTATATTATATTACACTAGTCGACAAATTTAACACTTTTCTTTTCTCCAGAGATGAGACTTATACTTTATGTTAGGGCAATGTTTCAGCATTCAAACACCGTTTTTTTTTTATCCTCCCATAGCTTGTTTTTTTATGTCTATTTTAGTGAAAAAGGACATTTTTCAAAATACGGTTGCACATATGAGGTCATAAGAACTAAACTACCTCGAAATTTTTCATTATTTTGATTTGATTGAGTAGACTACCTTTCCAAAATGCCCCAAATCATAAAAATTGGTAGCCTTAAGAAAAAACTACAGTCGAAAGTGTGTGCCGAAAAAAAGTCTTTGACCCTTGAAAAGTTAGCTATTTTATGTTATTGGACATGATATGTAGATGCGATTTCTGTGTAGTGTCGTCTTTTTATGATAAAAAATGGCTGATGTATTCAATTTTTAGTAAAAATTAAAAAAATATCCTTTTTTTTCGAAGTAATTTCTTTTTTTTTGGTACTTTTCAACTGCATTTAACTTTTGAAAAGTGGTTCACTCTTCTATGTTTAAATTTTTTATAGATAGTAGGAGTCGGTACATTTCAAATAAGCTCTTTTTCGTGAAATTCGAAGTGTGCAATGCATCACCATAAGTATACGAAAAATCATGATTTCACCAAAAAAATACATTTTTTGTTTATAATGGTGCTTTCGTTGAAAAGAACAGACATACATACTGGTAGATGGGCAAACTGACGAACAGTTTGACGAACATAAGACATAATAAGTTCAAACATAAAGTTGGGTTACTATAGCTCCAATTGTCTCGACACATTTTTTTCGTACTCCTGACCATATTGGAGGTAATTTTGAGGAGTCTTCTGGGTCTCATTTTCTATCTAATATACAGTTGCACAAACTTAATATGCCCCATACCCTAAGGCTCAGGGTATAAAAAAGTGGAATGTGGTTAAAGTTTATAAAGAATGAATGGCTTTTTTTTAAGAAATAAATAAATTTTATTTAAATGTATAGCATATTTTTTTGAAAATTTTTTCGACTTAACTTACTTAGTTATATAAAACCCGAACTAAAGTATAATAAGATTAAAATTCCATCACCAAAACGAGGTTCATTAGCAACACTAATAATATAATTACCACGATACTTGGTGTTTCGAATCAATCGCACCTGCGCACTGTGGTCCCAGATTGTCTTTTCATGTCCAAAAATACTTGAACTTCCATAATAGCTTTTATGACAGATGATGCTCAACATAAAAATTTGCATTTCTTTTGAAGCAGTGGTGGGCAGTCTCTCAATTTACATAGCTCGCAAAGATGGGCAACAAAATCTGCCGCTGCGCAGTCGGCACACGCACGGTCCTAGTGTGTGAAATCGCTCTCTCGATTTTGCTTGATTGCGGTTCTTACTCTCTCGTGCGGTTTTGCTTACTGCGCTGCTTACTCATACAAAGAAATGTTTTTTTTTAAAGCAGGCACAACACGCTTTCTTGTTCCTGAGATCTGGGCGCAAGGTAAAATTAGTTAAGGTAGAGTAATGCTGCCGGCGTCGTCACCAATTTTAGTGAGAGCAAGAAAAAGCAAGAAAGAGAGAACGCATACATATAAAAATAATATGCGTAAAGACAGCCTACCTCATGTGCAGATGCGTAATTATGTCAGGGGAGACAAGTTTATTTTATTTTTTCGATATCGGGGCTATAGTATATAGCTCCCATAGGGTTGAGGACCTCGAAAAAAAAACAAAAGTTGTAGATGGATAATTCGTTTGTTTATGAAATATCATAACCAAATTTAGCACTCGTAAGTTGTCTAGAGTTCCCAAGCACTGCACAAAATTTGATCAAAATCGGTTGACTATATCATATAGCTCCCATAGGGCAGATCGGCCAAAAAAACGTTTTTTGCACAAAATTCGTTGTGTTTCGTTTGTTTGTGAAGACACCGTAACCAAATTTCTCATTAAAAAGTTTTTTAGAGTACCCAAGCATTGTACCAAATTTGGTTTAAATCGGTTGACTATATCATATAGCTTCCATAGGAACGATCGGTAAAAAAATCATTTTTGGTTCAAAATTCGTCTGTTTTTGGCTGTTTATGAAGGTATCGTAACGTAATTTGGCAATTAAATGTCTTTTGCTATATACTTCTTACTGACGCTTCCCAAAAAAACATAAGCCACTTTATAGATCTAATGTCTAAATTAAATTTTATCAATCAAATCTATAAAATAAATTATGTATATATAACTTAATCTATGTGATACAAAAAAGAAAATATGTTACTTAATTGTATATACCACCCAGCCTGAAGGCCTATGTTGCTCTGGCTTTAGAACTAATTTTGTTCCCTAGAATTAATTCTAAGTTACAATTTTTAAATAAATAAAAAATAAACAAATAAATGTCTTTTGCTGTTCTTAAGCACTATACCGGATTTTATTGCAAGCAGTGGGTACAGGGTATCCCAAAGTCGTCCGCTCCCGACTTTTGCGTTTAAATTGTAGTCTTGAAGTTGATGAAATATCCAGCACGAAACATCGGATACCTTTCGACTATTGTCATTCCAGATATTGAGCAGCGTTGCATAGCAGAACTTTGGCAATACCCGAAAAGCCGCAAAAACCTACAAAAAGCATAAAAAGGGTGAATTAGTAAGTACTCATTTATTTTGTACTTTAATGTTACATTAATACTTTTTTGCAGAAGCTTGCAGAAAGTTAGTTTTTATTCCATAATTGACGGGCAAGTTGGTTAAGTTAATTTAGGACAACACAAAACAATACATATATATAAAAAATTAACAAATATAAGCAAACACCCTTTTAACATAAACATTCTACATACCCGTACCTTTATTTCCCATTATTAATATTAACTTATTATTTAAAATTATTAAATATTCAAGCTCGCAAAGCTAGCAAAAATTTTCGCGCCGTTTTTACTGCCACCCACAGGGTCTCCTAAAGAGAATCCTTAAGTAAATGTATATAAAATCTTCAATAATAATAATGTTAAGTTTTAGTTATTAGAGAATATTGTAATATAAAGTTGTTGTTATGTTTGCTTTTAGTCATTAATTATCTTTTATTTTTATATAAATTATAATTTGATAAAGCTGCCCTTTTATGTAGAAGCAAGCAAATTTTATATTATTGTTTAATAAAATATACAAATTTTTTAACAAAAAAAATGTAAAGCGAGCAAATGGATTGTCATTACTTTGAATATGAATGTGGATGCAACTCTGTGTTGGCGGAGCCTCTCAAGCACTTTGCCACTTTTGTGCAATTATGCGACGAGTGTAAACAAATTTTTATTAACTTTATCGTCAGCTATAATATTTTTGGTACACCATTGCCATAAAACGACACCTTCTTTATGCTAGGGCAGAATCAGTCATTACCCTATTCCCTTAAGAAAGTTTTGTCTTCACTCCAGTACTCAAGTGAACTTATATTTAGTCGAATCGGCGAATCTCCAAGATGCACAGCTTTTTCTAGTTTCAGATGAAAATACCAAAAAGTAAAGCTGAATAACGCCAATATACAAAATAAAACCTATACGGGGGTGCCACAGAAATTTTTAACCATTTTTGCAACGCTTTCAAACAAAACCTTTGAAAGGTGCCACAGAAACCTCAAAGATTTCATTTTTCGAATAATTAACTTCGAATGTTTTTTGCTTTTGCAAGAATTCGCACCAGAAGAGAACCATTTATGATGTAATTAACCAAGTGAGGCTTATGTCGATTAAATGTCATAAACATACATTTCAAAGGTTTAAGTTCAAATGGTTAATAGAACACCAGTTATAAAGAGAGTTTTAATCATCCTGAAGTAAAAGATGCGACGTAAAATCATCAAACGAGAAACAAAGTTTAACACATTTGGCAGATCATTTATAAAAAGTGTAAAATACAGAGGACCTAGATGACTACCTTGCGCAACACCGGAATATATATACTTGAACAATTTTAGAAACAGTAGACCTAACTATAACTCTTTGGGTTCTATCAGCAAGGTAAAAAGAAATACAATTAAGAAAGTTGGTCGCAAATCCTAAGAGTCCAAGCTTAAAAATAAGGAGCTTGTGGTTAACAGAGTCAAAGGCCTTACTAAAATCAGGATAAATGACATCTGTTTGAAGTTTATTTGAAAATCCTTTAAAAACTAAGGATGTAAACTCGAGAAGATTTGTAGAGGTAGAACGACCATTCATAAATCCATGCTAGCATGGGCAAATAAGGGACTTACAAAGATGCAGCAAATGAGCCACTAAAATTTTTTTAAACAGCTTGGGAATTGATGACATTTTGGCGATGCCACGATAATTGGAAACATCGGATCTATTACCCTTTTTCTGAAGTGGGACAATAAAAGACGATTTCCAAATGGTAGGAGAAGAGGCCGATTCAAGTGACAAATTAAATAGTTTCAGCAAGGGTACATGCAAGTGCGCAAGCTTTGATAACACAGATAGGAACGTTATCAGGACCTGGCGAATAAGACATTTTAAGTAAGCAAATACCAGAAATGAGGTCATCATTGCTAATAAGTGGAACAAAAAGACTTTTACCGGACGAAATATTGAAAGGATAAGAAGTAGAAGACTAAGACGTTGCAGAGTAAGTAGATAGAAAAAAACTACCAAATAAGTTAGAAATACCTGCGTCAGTCGAGGCTACTTCACCATTATGCACGAGTGTAGAAAAAAATAGATCAGACTTACGTTTTGAATTTACAAAATTAAAGAATTGTTTCGGATCAATAGAAACTTGTTCACGGCAACGGGATAAATAATTTTTATAGCAATTTCTATTTAAAAGGATAAATTCA
Source organism: Chymomyza costata (assembly GCA_018150985.1). Classification (NCBI taxonomy): domain Eukaryota; kingdom Metazoa; phylum Arthropoda; class Insecta; order Diptera; family Drosophilidae; genus Chymomyza; species Chymomyza costata. The sequence goes on along the minus strand of JAECWU010000244.1, from coordinate 1,132,092 downwards.
CATCGGGCATACGAATAATTCAAGAAGTCTAGATTAGAGCCGGTCATTTTAAATTTCTTGTAATATCTAGATTTTAAATTTTTTAAATGTGACAAATTCCGAGTGAACCAGGGAGGTTTAAGCGAAAAACACGCATTTGACGAAGGGACACACGCATCAAATATAATGTTTAGCGTATCATAGAAGACTGTCACAATAGCAGGATCATTAGCCAAAACTAAATCAAGGATTCGACTTAAACAGTTTCGAACGGCATTTATTTGCGGTAATGGTAAATCGAACAAGCCGTCCAGGAATTCGTTATAAGAGGATGGAATATCGGACTTAGAAGAAGGCGACGAAACCTATGAGATGGCTAGAAGATTAAAATCACCTAAAACTAAGAGATTGTCGCGATTATGTAAAAGCGAATGAACAAAATTAATTGCAGCCAAGTGTTGCAAATAAATTGCAGTATCAGATGAAAGAGGAATGTGCGAACATGTTATAAAACATGAAGAGTTATGCAAGCTTATTTTGACGCAAATAAATTCAATATCCAAGGAAGTATCTACTAAGCTAGAACAAAGTTTTGCATTAACCGCAATAAGGACACCACCACCACGGCGGACAGAGCGATCAAGCCTGTATACTACAAAGTTGGAAGATAGAATTTCGTGGTCAGAAAGTGAAGAGTTTCATGTCCTGATAAAGGTGATAATGCGGGCTCCAAACGCAGGAACAATATTCCAAGATTGGACGAACGAGAGTAATATAAAGAAGTTTGGTTGTTTAAGGGTCGTTAAAGTCTTTAGACCAGCGCTTAATAAAGCAAGAACACCTCTGGCTTTATTCACGATGTTGCAAATATGATTATTAAATTTAAGATTATGATCAAACAAAACACCAAGGTCGGACACACTTTCGGTGCGTTCTAAGGTAGAAGAATCTAAAGAGTAAGCAGCCAAATGAGGAGCAGAACGATAAAATGTCATAACGTTACATTTGTCTTATTGAGAAAAAATTGGTTGATATTGCACCAAGTTTGCATGCTATCAAAATCTTGCTGAAGAAGTAAGTACTTTTAGTATTGGAGTAGGACATACAAAGTTTAACATCATCCGCATACAAAAGAATGCGAGAAGATGAGATTACTTGAGGGATGTCATTTAAAAATAATTTAAAAAGAAGGGGCCTAGATAGCTACCTTGAGGTTACCCAGACGTGACATTAATTTCAGTAGATTCGCAGCCTTTAAAAACAACCTTTTGGACTCGGTTGGATAAATTGGACGATATCCAATTTACAAGGCGAGACGGAAACCCCAGACGAGACAGTTTAACAAGGACTATGGTTTACCGAGTCAAATACTTTACTAAAGTCAGTATAAATGACATCGTTGTGTTTTTTTTCGTAAAACCAAGATTAATAAAAGACGAAAGTTCTAAAAAGTTAGTAGAAGTGGACCGACGTTTTACAAACCCATGCTGGAAATCAGACATTAAAGAACGAAAGTAGTGTTGCAATTGAGAAGTGACAATCCTTTCAAAACTTTTGGAATTGATGAAAGCTTGGCAATACCGCGGTAGCTCTCAATGTTGTCCAAGTCCAAGTTTTTTATGAATAGGGATAATGAAGGATTCATTTCAGATGGCCGGAAGACAGGAATATTTTAATGAAGTGCGAAAAATAATAGAAATGCTTTTAGACAAAACGAGGAATGGCAACGGGGCCAGGGGAGAAGGATGATTTAATGGACAGTAGGGATTGCAACATGTCGGGTTCAAGGATTTGCGGATAAGCAATAAGATTTGAATGAGGTAGGTCATAGGGATAGTTAAGGTCAATGTTATTAGGGTTGTCAGAATAGGTAGTTTGAAAACATTACGCAAACAAGTCGGCGATTTCAGAATTATTAGTAGAGCTTACATTTTTAAAGTATAGCGATGCAGGTAACAAGGAAGATTTACGTTTAGAATTAACAAAAGAGAAACATTTTTTGGGATCACTAAAAAAGTTCAGCCGACAACGGGAAAGGTAATTATTGTAGCAAATTCTGTTAAGAAGAACGAACTTGCTGCGTAAAATAGAAAACTTATAAAAGTTAACAGGAGATCCAGATTTCTTAAATTTTTTGTAAGAAGAAGACTTACGATTTTTTAAAGAGGACAGAGTAGTAGTAAACCAAGGCAGCTTTAAAGAAGGAGTCACGACAGAATAAGGGACAAAGAGATCAAAAGCAGCGTATAAAGCCCGATACAAATTGGCCCGAAAATGTATGTAACGTACAGAAGGAGACGTCGGAGACCCCCCAAAGTTACCTAAAGTATGATCAGGGTGACTAGAGAAGTCGATATACCCATGTCCGTCTGTCCGTATGAACGCCTAGATCTCAGAGATGGTAAGAGCTAGAGCAACCAAACTTTCAGATTAGATCCCTTATTAATCCATAGGAGACAAGTTTATTTTATTTTTTTGATATCGGGATTACATTATATAGCTCCCATAGGGGTGTTTCTGAGGACCTCGAAAAAAAGCAAAAGTTTTAGATGGATAATTCGTTTGTTTATGAAGATATCATAACCAAATTTGGCAATCGGAAGTTTTTTAGAGAGACCACTGTTCCAAATTTGATCAAAATCGGTTGACTATATCATATAGCTCCCATAGGAACGATCGGTTAAAAAAACACTTTTTTTACAAAATTCGTTGTGTTTCGTTTGGTTTTGAAGATATCGGAACCAAATTTGGCAGTCGGAAGTTATCTATAGTTTCCAATCAGTGTACTAAATTTGATCAAAATCGGTTGACTATTTCGTATAGTCCCCATAGGATCGATCGGTCAAAAAAATTAATTGGTGACTGATTTCTGTTAGTTTGCAACACTTTCTGCTCAACTCAACAGCAAAAAGTAGACTAAGCTCAGGGTTGAGGAAAAGTTGAGTTGAGAGTTGAAACGCAGGGTTGTATTTCTCCATACATTTTGGTTTTGTAAAAGTCCTTAACTCCTAAACTGCTCAACTCAACACAAAGCGTGAATACCCTATATATTTCTATGCTGTTAAATGCACATACATATGTTAGTTAACATATGTTGATCAACGCAATAATGTTGTCTGCGTACAACAGTGAAGCGGCATGCTATTTTTAGTTGTTTTTAGTCACGTAAGAACACCGCGAGCGGTCAGTCAATGTTACTCTGAATAAAACCAATACTATTGACATTCACAACCATGCGTAAAACGTCGTACATTGCCACCTTAGTTGCCACCTTAACTATGCATTAAATTCGGCGCACTTCATAACGAAAAATTAGTTCAAATAAGAAAAGCAATTTTTTAACTTTCATTTAACATCAAAAACATCTATTAATATGCCAAAATAATAGCTTCGAATTGCTATTATTTAGTACAGCAACTAGGTTGCAACTCCTTACCACAAAAAGATTTTGCACGTTGACACAGAATGTTCCAAAGGCTTTAATAAGGATTTCGCAATAATGATCTTACATTAAAATTGTCAAAACATAAAGATACAGAAAACTCAGAAATTAAATACATTTTCAAAATATAATATTTTACAGTTTCTTTGAATAAAATAGGTTTTGTTGGTGAAATTAATCAAATCTCATGTAATTTTGTCAAAGATTTTGAAACCGTTGCAAATCATGTCTGTGGCACCTCAGATGATTATATGTTATCCGAAATTCGGCTTTAAATTTTATTACACTTTTTTATAAGCACTCCAGGAATTTAAAAATAATATTTTTTTGCCAAGAGTAAGATATTTCTTTAATACTTATCCTCTTCGACGATCACGACAAGGACTTTTCATACATGGACTTTAAAGGAAGCAGAGAGTTCGTATTTTATGATTGAATTAATTTATATTCAAAAAAAAAAAAACACTTACTTGGCAACTCCAACAAGAAATAGTGTGACTAAAAGAAGTGCAGTTTTGTAGTTCATTTTTTAATATGTGCAAATTCACAAAGTTGCTTCGTTTTATATAGTTTCTATACCCTGTACCGTATGGTACAAAGGGTATATTAAGTTTGTGCAAGCCGAAAATGTTTGTAACATAAAGAAGGAGACGTCGGAGACCCCCCAAAGTTACCTAAAGTATGATCAGGGTGACAAGAGAAGTCGATATACCCATGTCCGTCTGTCCGTCTGTCTGTATGAACGCCTAGATCTCGGAGATGGTAAGATCTAGAGTGACCAAATTTTCAGATTAGATGCGTAATTATGTCAGGGAAGACAAGTTTATTTTACTTTTTCGATATCGGGGTTATATTATATAGCTCCCATAGCGGTGTTTCAGAGGACCTCGAAAAAAACCAAGAGTTTTAGATGGATAATTCGTTTGCCAATGAAGATATCATAACCAAATTTGGCACAAGGAAGTTTTTTAAAATACCCAAGCACTGTACCAAATTTGATTAAAATCGGTTGACTATATCATATAGCTCCCATAGGACCAATCGGTCAAAAAAACCAGTTTTGTACAAAATTCGTTGTGTTTCGTTTGTTTTTGAAGATATCGTTACCAAATTTGACAGTCGGAAGTTTTTTATAGTTCCCAATCAGTGTACGAAATTTGATTAAAACCGTTTGACTATATCATATAGTCCCCATAGGACCGATCGATTTCTGTTTCTTTATGAAAATATCGTAGCCAAATTTGCCGAATCAAATATCTTTTGGAGGTCTTAAGCAATATGTCGGTCTTAATTGCAATGCGGTGGTACAGCGTATCCCAAAGTCGTCTGCGCCCGCCTTAAACGTACGCCATCTTTTTTATGTATTTTAATCTAAAAACGCAGAACCAATTAAATTGGTTCCACATAAGTTTTGAATATGGGCATACAAATTGTAGTTTAAAAAAAAAAAAAATTTCATCAGTCGAGAGGTGCGCGATATTCTGATACCCTGCACACACGTCATACCAAGCTCTGTTGTAATGATTTTTGGAGAAAGTCAACATTTCGATACTTATAAGGTTCACATTATTTATTTAACAAATTTATATACTATTATATATGCAAGATAGTTTATAACTATCAGTTTATTTATAATGTTTAATGTGTATGTTAATAACAATGATGTACAGGAATTTAAAGTGAAGTTAAAAAGCACAAACGCGACAGCCTGCGTTTAGTTATATTTTCAGCTACACTCGGCACTGCACAGCACAATCAACCGCTCTCGCTCAACTCCTCGCTCAACTGCTCGCTGCTCAAACTTCTCAGCCGCTCTCTGCTTCTCTTACCGGCGTTACTGCCTACGCCGTTGTTGTTAGAGTGACCATCTTACATATATTATTATATACAAATTTAAATCGACGTGTGTAAACAAATTTTAATTAACTTTTTTTCAGTTATAAAATTTTTGGTACACCATTGCCATAAAACGAGACTTTCTTTATGCTAGGGCAGAATCAGTGAGTGAAAGTAATGTGTATCAAAGTAAGTGCGAGAGAGAACAATGTTCGTTACCCTATTCTCTAAAGAAAATTTGTCTTCAGTCTAGTACTCAAGTGCACTTATATTTAGTCGAATCGGCGGGGTGACTATTTTTAATTTATCTATATAGGCATCTCCATGATGCACAGCTTTTTCTAGTTTCAGATGAAAATACCAAAAAGTAAAGCTGAATAACGCCAATATACAAAATAAAACCTATAATTATATGTTATCCGAAATACGGCTTTAAATTTTATTACATTTTTTGAAGTAAAACTTTTTAGGCGGCGTTATGCATTTTTGGATTTGTTGGGCATTTTTCTATGGGAGTAACTTTGAAATTTTGTTAACCCAAAAAACGTTAGCTGCTTTTGATGTTCTCATTCGCATTGCGACGTGGTCATGAGTCATGACTTCGTTTCTTGTTGAGAGAGCAACTTTTTAGGCGGCATTGTGACTTTTCGTAGGGAGTAAATTTGAAATTTTGTAAATGTTAGCTAAAGCACGCAGCACATGTGTATGTGTGTAAACGAAAGAATTGTTTTTGTATGCATTGCGTGAACACAACACAGCGACATACATACATACAAGTGCCAGTGCTAGCCATTAGCTTGTGTGCCAGCTGTGCGGCATTGCGACTTTTCGTAGGGAGTAAATTTGAAATTTTGTAAATGTTAGCTGAAGCACGCAACACATGTGTATGTGTGTAAACGAAAGAATTGTTTTTGTATGCATTGCGTGAATACAACACAGCGACATACATGCATGCATACATACAAGTGCCAGCGTTTGCCATTAGCTTGTGTGCCAGCTTGTATTTTTGCTTGCTTCTCTCTCTCACTCACTTTTGTTACTCTCACAGCAATGCCGTGGCCTTGGTGTTGTTTGGTGGTTGGCTACAAAATAAGATCGCGCTGCGCAAAGAACGATGTTGAAGTTGGTGCGGGGGAGGTGAGAGTTGCACGAACAACAAAGCCAAGCAGCAATGCACGGCAGTTACATTGTCTAATTCTTTTTCTTTCTCTATTTCTTTTTATGCTGCTTTCTTTCGCGCTCACCGCAGAGGAATTACCATTGATTTTGTTCTATTCGCACTACTTAAAAAGTAAAAGTGATGCTAAAAGATATTTGAAGCTACACATTGAGCTAACTGTATTTTCAGTTGTAATATAATAATATAATAAAATATAAATACAAAATATATGTATTATTTATATTTTTTACATTGACAAGTTTGCAAATTTGAAGTCACTGTCACGTTTTGTTAGTTAAGCAGTGCAAATAGTATGACATTCATAACGTTTTTTTGGGCTGAGCGCCTAAAAAAATCGTACAAAAAGCAAAAAGCAATAGCAGAGTTAAACAAAATTCACGTGCAGTACAGGCTCGCGTTCCTTCTCATTCATAAGAAAAATGTTATATTTTTAATATTAAAAAAATATTTGTTCTATCATGTCTACATCAAAAGTTATGTGGCTTCAAAAAATTCAAAGTGTCCGAATAATTTTTGTACTCTGTGTACATACATACAAGTCCCAGTGTACATGCATTAGCTTGTGTGCCAGCTCGATTTTTTGCTTGCTTCTCTCTCTCTTACTTTTTGTTACTCTCACAGCAATGCCGTGGTCTTGGTGTTGTTTGGTGGTTGGCTACAAAATAAGATCGCGCTGCGCAAAGAACGATGTTGAAGTTGGTGCGGGGGAGGTGAGAGTTGCACGAACAACAAAGCCAAGCAGCATTGCACGACAGTTACATTGTCTAATTCTTTTTCTTTCTCTATTTCTTTTTATGCTGCTTTCTTTCGCGCTCACCGCAGAGGAATTACCATTGATTTTGTTCTATTCGCACTACTTAAAAAGTAAAAGTGATGCTAAAAGATATTTGAAGCTACACATTGAGCTAACTGTATTTTCAGTTGTAATATAATAATATAATAAAATATAAATACAAAATATATGTATTATTTATATTTTTCACATTGACAAGTTTGCAAATTTGAAGTCACTGTCACGTTTTGTTAGTTAAGTAGTGCAAATAGTATGACATTCATAACGTTTTTTTTGCGCTGAGCGCCTAAATAAATCGTACAAAAAGCAAAAAGCAATAGCAGAGTTAAACAAAATTCACGTGCAGTACAGGCTCGCGTTCCTTCTCTTTCATAAGAAAAATGTTATATTTTTAATATTAAAAAAATATTTGTTCTATCATGTCTACATCAAAAGTTATGTGGCTTCAAAAAATTCAAAGTGTCCGAATAATTTTTGTACTCTGTGTACATACATACATACAAGTCCCAGTGTACATGCATTAGCTTGTGTGCCAGCTCGATTTTTTGCTTCCTTCTCTCTCTCTTACTTTTTGTTACTCTCACAGCAATGCCGTGGTCTTGGTGTTGTTTGGTGGTTGGCTACAAAATAAGATCGCGCTGCGCAAAGAACGATGTTGAAGTTGGTGCGGGGGAGGTGAGAGTTGCACGAACAACAAAGCCAAGCAGCAATGCACGACAGTTACATTGTTTAATTCTTTTTCTTTCTCTATTTCTTTTTATGCTGCTTTCTTTCGCGCTCAGCGCAGAGGAATTACCATTGATTTTGTTCTATTCGCACTACTTAAAAAGTAAAAGTGATGCTAAAATATATTTGAAGCTACACATTGAGCTAACTGTATTTTCAGTTGTAATATAATAAAATATAAATACAAAATATATTATTTATGTATATTGTTTACATTGACAAGTTTGCATATTTGAAGTCACTGTCACGTTTGGTTAGTTAAGCAGTGCAAATAGTATGAAATTCATAACGTTTTTTTTTGCGCCGAGCGCCTAAAAAAATCGTACAAAAAGCAAAAAGCAATAGCAGAGTTAAACAAAATTCACGTGCAGTACAAGCTCGCGTTCCTTCTGTTTCATAACTATGTACATATGTTTTATAATAATTGATTGTTAAGACACCGTTTGAACTCCACTACTTTTATTTTTTTGTAACAATATTAAAAAAAAAAAATTACACGTTTTTTCGATTTTGGTTGCTTGTAACTTCTATAATTTGTTCTTAACCTGTACATAATTATATATCACTGTGAAGAGCACATCAATACCTTTCGATCTAATTATCTTTTATGTCGATACAAATTTTGGCTCACGAGATATTGACGAATAACTGAAATAAGAGCCCAAAAGCATGTTTTTCGAAAATATCTCGAAAACGGTGCTTAAGAAAAAAAAAGAAAAAAAAAGGTTTCCATTTTCGTGTTTCTCGACCCCAAATCACCCTAAAAAACACTTTTTCACGAAGGTTCATTTTTCGTGTAAACTAGTGTAATTGTTTATCTCTTTGGTTACTGCAATATAATAGTTATCTATTTATATATATTTATTTATGTATTATAATGTGTACGATTCTTGGCAGCGCTGCAACCCTTGCATTGCCGTCAGCGTTCCAAGATCAAATTAGTCTTTGCTAAACATACGGTTGTGAGGTTATGTGCCGTCACTGTAACCTATCTTACACGGTTTCGTGACAACAACAATACAATAAAATTTATAACGTTTAGAAATACGTTCGTTTCATTTCATTTATATAAAAACAATTAACTAAAAAATATTAGTTAATCCAACACCTTTAATATATAACTGTCAAAATGCTTCATCAGAAAAATAAAATATGCATAGAAATTATAATTTGACGTGTTCTATCTTTTAGCTATACATTTAACAAAAATTGACATCACATATATCAGATATCTCTCTGGAACGAGAATTCCTTTACTTTCATTATTATTATAATACATAATTGATTGTTAAGACACTGTTTGAACTGCGAAGTAATGTTAAGACGGCTAAACTAAAGAAAAAAAAAACAGCGTAGAGTTTTACTTCTAACGCGTGCTTGTACTGCACGTGAATTTTTTTATAAGCATAATTACTCCAGGAATTTAAAAATAATATTTTTTTGCCAAGAGTAAGATATTTCTTTATTACTTATCCTCCTTGACGATCACGACAAAAATTTCTGAAACATGGACTTTAAAGAAGGCAGAGAGTTTGTATTTTATGATTGAATTAATTAATATTCAAAAAACACAACACTTACATGGCAACTCCAAGAAATACTGTGACTAAAAAAAGTGCCGTATGGTAGTTCATTTTTAAATATGCGCAAATTCACAAAGTTTCTTCGTTGTATATAGTTTTTTTTTTTTTGGAATTTTAATCTAAAAACACAGAACTAATAAAAATGGTTCCACATAAGTTTTGAATATAGGCATACAAATTGTAGTTAAAAAAAAATTGCGTAAGTCGATATAACCAAGCTCTGTAGTAATGATTTTTGGAGAAAGTCAACGTTTCGATGCTTATAAGGTTCACATTATTTTATGTATCAAATTTTTTGGCGCTAGTATATTATATTATATTACACTAGTCGACAAATTTAACACTATTCTTTTATCCAGAGATGAGACTTATATTTTATGTTAGGGCAATGTTTCAGCATTCAAACACCGTTTTTTTTTATCCTCCCATAGCTTGTTTTTTTTATGGCTATTTTAGTGAAAAAGGACATTTTTCAAAATACGGTTGCACAAATGTGGTCATTAAAATTGTACTAATTCGAATTTTTTCATTATTTTTTTCTCCAAAGTAGAGTAGACTATCTTTCCAAAATGCCACAAGTCATAAAAATTGGTAACCTTAGGAAAAAACTACAGCCGAAAGTGTGTGCCCAAAACCCCAAAAACAACATTTTTATGACTTTTTGTACAAGTATCGTTATTTCTTTTAGAAAAACTATTTGACACTGAAAAAGTTAGCTATTTAATGTTATTAGTCATGATATGTAGATGCGATTTCTATATAATTTCGTCTTTTTATGTCAAAAAATGACTGACTTATTGAATTTTTAATAAAAACGAAGAAATAACATTTTTTTTCGTAGATAAAATTATGGCCAAAAGAATCTGGTGGTTTGTTACCCACAATAACCTATTAAACCCAAATCAATTCGGCTTTAAAAAAGGCAAATCGACCTCGGACAGTCTACTCTACGTAGACTATCTTATAACGAAGTCACACAAACACACCTCACTCATCACTCTTGATTTCTCAAGAGCCTTTGATCGAGTAGGCGTGCACACCATAATCGACCAGCTCCAGGAATGGCAAACTGGTCCCAAAATAATTAACTACGTAAAAAACTTCATGCTCAATAGAAAAATAATTGTCCGCGTCGGTCCACACATATCAAATCCACTGCCTTTACATAACGGAATTCCCCAAGGGTCACCCATATCAGTAATTCTGTTCCTCATAGCTTACAATAAATTATCAGACATCTTTAACGCATATGCCGACGACTTCTTTCTTATAATTAATTTCAATAAAAACAAAAACATAAACTACAACCTAGACAACCTTTTACACAACATAACCAACTGGGGCTCGTACTCAGGTGCATACTTATCCCTATCAAAATGCCAACACCTTCACATCTGTCAAAAACACAACTGCACTTGCACCATAAGCTGCAACAACATCAATATTTCTACTGTGACTACATTGAAAATTTTAGGAATAACCATGAACAACAAATACAAATGGAACACACACATTAATACACTTCTACCATTGCTAAACCAAAAACTTAACATTATAAAATGCCTATCTAGCCTCAAATTTAATTGCAACACACACACACTGCTCAACATTGCGAAAGCAACTGTCATAGCTAAAATAGAATACGGTTTGTTCCTATACGGACACTCACCCAAAAGCACATTAAACAAATTAAAAACACCATTTAACTCCGCAATACGTTTAGCCCTTGGAGCCTTCCGCTCCACTCCAATAAACAACTTAATTTACGAAGCCAATATTCCCTCTATTGAACTTAAACGCGACCTGCAAACAGCAAAACTCTCCAAAAATCTTATTAACTCTAACAACACACCTATCCACAAATTCATAAGACACCGGAAAACTCAAAAGAAAACCCCATCCATCATAGACCGTACAATAAATACATGCAAGGAACTTAATCTGCCCTACGAACCACAAAAACTCCTTAAGTATAAACCACACTGGGACCTCCCAAATCTCATAAACACAACGCTGCGAGTACACAAGAAACAAATAACACTCCCCGAATCATATCGAAAGATGTACAAACACATTCAAGACAACTTAAAATCACACCAGTTTATATTCACAGACGGGTCAAAAATAAATTGCACAATATCATATGCCATCACAACCGAAACAAACATAATAAAATATGGTATTCTACCCCCTTACTCATCAGTTTTTACAGCCGAAACAATAGCCATTCTCGAAGCGATCGAATATTTTAAAAACAGAACAGGTAAATTCGTTATCTGTTCTGACTCTCTGGCAGCAATAGACTCTATTAAAAACATAAACAATAACAGCTTCTACCCAAACAAAATCAGATCGATAATAACACAACTAGCCCCTAAATTAAAAATATTGTGGATTCCTGGTCATGCCGGCATAACAGGAAATGAACTAGCCGACCAAGCTGCAAAGTTAGCAAATAAAATGCCACTTATTTTCACCCCAAACTTAAACTCAACAGACATAAACAGATACATAAAAATAGAATACACGACAAGACAAAAACAAAGCCTCAGACACTGCAGTCAATGGTACCGAAACATAAACTTGGACAACTCTCACATAAGCGACTTTTTCAGCTCCACCCAAAAATTTAATAGACTCGACCAAACCAAAATAATCCGACTTCGTCTAGGCCACACTAATCTTACCCACTTACATTACCTTAACCGAAATCAACCATCTTCTTGCCCATTTTGCCATGAAAACAACATTACCATAGCCCACCTACTAAATTCATGTCCAACTCTCATGCACATCAAACAGTCAATATTCAACAACACCAACCCCTTAAACCTCCTTAGCAACCTTAATCAAGATAACGTACAAAAAATCTTACTCTTCCTGAAAACATCCAAAATATACTACAAAATCTAAAAACGCCTGTAAATAAAATAATTCATAGCTCAAGAACAAAATAATATGTGTAAAAAAAAAAAATATACAAATTACTTAATTACTTATTATTAGGCTAGAAAAGTTAATATACTACCTCAAATTCTAAGTCAACCAACATAGCCAAGGCCCCGCAGCCAGTGCTATACCACCTAAGTTAGTTTAGTTTTGTAAACTTCTCTATCTATAACAATAATAATAATAATAATAACATTTTTTTCGAATAATTTTTTTTTTTTGTCACTTTCAAGTGCATTTAAACTTGAATAAGAGATTCACTCTTGTGTATTGGAATTTTTTATAGAAAGTAGGAGTCAGTACCTTTCAAATATGCCCTTTTTCGAGAAATTCAAAAACTACATCACGATAAGTACACGAAAAACCATGATTTCACCAAAAAAATACGACTAGTGTAATCAGCCGTGCTCCGGAAACCGAGAAATCCAAACCGAATAACCTTATTCGTATTCGGTTCTGCGTGCTCCGAAAACTGAATTTATTGTCGATAATTTCCCTTTATATTAAGCTTGTGCAAGCCGAAAATGTATGTAACATACAAAGGGAAACGTCGGAGACCCCCCAAAGTTTCCTAAAGTATGATCAGGGTGACTAGAGAAGTCAATATAACCATGTTCGTCTGACCGTCTGTCCGACTGTCCGACTGTCTGTATGAACGCCTAGATCTCAGAGATGGTAAGAGCTAGAGCGACCAAATTTTCAGATTAGATGCGTAATTATGTCAGAGGAGACAAGCTTATTTTACTTTTTCGATATCGGGGCTATATTAATGTAGCTCCCATGGCAGTGTTTCGGAGGACCTCGAAATAAAAAAAATTTTTAGATGGATAATTCGTTTGCTTATGAAGATATCATAGCCAAATTTGGCACTCGTAAGTAGGAATGATCGGGCAAAAAAACATTTTTGGTTCAAAATTCGTCTGTTTTTGGTGGTTTATGAAGAAATCGTAACCTAATTTGGCAATCAAGTGTTTTTTGGTGTTCTTAAGCAATATACCGGATCTCAATTGCGTGTTTTGAAGAAAAAAGAAAGCGTAAAATTATGTTTACCCCAGCAAGAAATATTTTTTTTTTCGCATTAAATTCGTTTGATTATATTTGTATGTGTTTGTTAGCGCGAAATTTTTTTTGTTTGATACAAAAAAGCTGACACGGCTGCCGCAGTTTTGCACCTTTTTATAAGTACATGTTGTTTACATTTGACTTTCATTAAAATAGCAATAGTTGTTTCTTATTTTGAAATAACATAATAATATTAACTTAGCAACAATATTTATTGAAATTATTATTATATAATTATTATAAGGGAAGGGGGCGCGCACCAGGCCAAAAAGCCCAGAGATACGAAAAAGGAAAACAAAAAATAGGGAGGAAAGGAGTGCAGGACCAGGCTGCGGATTCGAGCCCAAACCGGATGATAGTCAAAAGCCGCCTTTTATAAGGAAAGTAATTTAAAATAATTGTCAATAAATATTCAACTTAAAGTTAGCATAAAGAGAATCTAAGAATATCAAAGAATATTTAAAAAATTATTTCAATATAAAATGCGTGCTTTTTTATTATTATTTCATACTATTTTGGTGATTTGTTTTTATTCCACTTGCAACAAATCATTCGGTTTCAAAGCACATGAAATATTCGGTTTGGTGAAAATAAAATATTCGGATTCGGTTTCCGGAGTACTCCTGAATATTTTTACTTGATTTAAAGTTAAATTTTTAGTATTCTAGAAATCTTAAATGAAGATTTTTGTCTTTAATAAAGACGTTTCATCTTACTTTGAGATTATTTGGTAATTTTTAAGAATTTTCGGTCATGATTTAATAATCAGCCGTGTTCCGGAAACCGACAAATCCTAGCCGAACAATTTTGTTCGGATCCGGTTTTGCGTGCTCCGCAAATCCGAATTTTTTGTTGATAATTTCCTTTTTTATTTTCGATACATTTGCATATTTCTTTCATTTTTATGGATAAATTCACATATGTATATTGTGGTGTAACCAGCTGACTGCCTTTAGTTAAAGATTTGTAAACATTGCAAAAATTCCATTTATTTTCTCAATTGCTTGTTTTAAAGCCAAAAGAATTAATTTTATTTATAAGTGTTAAAGTTGCGACAAAAAAACAACAGAAAGCGATATAGTGGCTACTTTACCATCTATAAATATAATAAATAAATAAATATTTTTTTGTAGCTTAAAAAGTTTAATATTTATCTATTTAAAAAGCTGTGCCTATTACAGATATCAAAAGAAACTCAATCATAAATTGTAACAGACTTTTATGAGCGTTCACAGTACATATCCTGTGTAGATTGCCACAGGAATTATGACGATTAGATTATTACGCATACTTCACAATTTTAAGCGATTAAATAAATACACATATATTATATATCTGTATACAAGGAAAAAATCTTAAAGGAAATGGAAAGGGAAAGAAACGGGAAGTGAAGTGAAAGCCACAAATAACAAACGGCGCAGGCAAATGGAAAATGGGAAATGACAGCATGCTTGCAATACTCTGGTAACTCCTTACCGGGGGTTGCCGTCTGAAATTGTTATTGTTGGCCATGCGGTGACATCAAAGCAAGCACCAGCTCAGTTCAGTTCAGTTCAGCCCTCTCTGATCCGACAGCCTTCGACCAAGTTTTATAACCCAAATGCCTGAGCCATATTAAAAAATGCCAGGCAGTAAACCAGCACAAAGATCCAGTCAGTCCAACTGTCCCGTAGTCCGTCAGTCAGTCAGTCAGGCTCCTGGTCGCATTCGGGTCAAATCATTTTCGTGGCACTTTTGAATTGTCATCAAATTGAATGCTCGGCTAAGCTGCAACGCGTGGCTGCCTCACATTTCTTTTTGCAACTTTCTCTCTCGGTTTTTTATTGCTCGCATTTATAGCGTCATAATGGGCCGCACACAGCCATAACCCACAAAAAAGAAATAAACCCTTTTTTTGTCGGTATTAAAGCAAATCAATTTGGGACAACTTTAAATGAGGTCAATATTGGTCTCTACACGCTCATAATTAAGAAAAGTCGCTACAAACAGAAATCTTAACACGCCTTGCTTTGGCCTCTCTCTCTCTCTCTCTAGAGACTGCAGGCTACAAAGTTCCCCTTGGCATCAAGCGCACTTATTTTGGTGCCTTGTGACGTCACCGCGTCGCTTTGTCGTCGCTTTTGCGCCGCTTTTTGTTGCCCACGGCATTGGCCATTAACGGCGTTCACTTTTGTGGCCTATCAAGAGCAACAGCTCTTATCCTAATACACTATACCATGGAGTATATTCACGTTCTTGTAAAGTTTACAAAGCGCAAAAAAATTGATACTTGAGTTTCCTTAGTTAATTAATTAAAAATGGTTGTCGTAAAACCTCTTTTCTTGGATTAATAGAGGTACTAAGGGAGGCGGACTACTTTATAAATCGATCTATTCGATTTTTATTATTTTGAAGTATATGATAAAGATACCTTTCAAAATGTGCATTGTTGTAGGCCAATTTTTGAAAATCGGTTGAAATAAGTGAAGCGGATCACTTTTTTTCTCGACCTCTTCGATTGTGATGATTTTTACATATTTGGTCAAGCTATTAGCCAATAGTGACCGCGTCAAATAATATTAAAAAATTCCGATTATTTATCGCATTATCGATAATTGAAAAAATCATTTTTAATTTTTACACTTTTCTTTGACAAGTCATATCTCCTAAACAAAATAAAATTTATTTTTTTTTTAAATTCAAGGTTTTTTAATTCAATTATTCAAATTTGTATCTTTGTCCTATGCGTTTATGTATCAGAAATAAAAAACGATAAAATTAATATTAAAAAAAACAACCAAGACGTTTGTAATTCAATCTTTTATTTTTATTGAAAATAAATTAATGAAGTATCATTCAGTTATAACCAGTTTTAAGCCTAAATTTGTTTTTTTTTTTTTTTTTTTAAAAAATCGCAATTTTGCAAAGAAAAAAGTCTAGTATAATAACTAAAATTTTAAGCAAAATTTCGATTATTTATCGAGTTTTAGTTAGATAAATATTCAGGTAGACTTTTCATTAAAAAGCCGTATCTCGAAAGTAAGCAATGTTGCTTAAAAATTTGGTTTTTATAAAAGAAATGACAATTACTTTTAAATAATAAATTAGATTTTAAAAATTGATTTTTCATAATTTAAAAAAAATCAAAATTTGATTTTATTAATTTTAAAAACTTTTTTTTTTTAATTTTAACAATTAATAATCACATGATTATATTTTTTTTCATCATAGCGACTCAAATAGTTCAGCGCCAAGTAAGAGTGTACTATAATAGAGAAAACTCAATTTTGTATAAAAGATTATTTTACGAAATTTAGAAAAAAAGATGCCGTACGTTAAAGTCGGGCGCAGACGACTTTGGGATACCCTGTACCACGACATTGCAATTAAGTCCGACATATTGCTTAAGACCTCCAAAAGATATTTTATTCGGCAAATTTGGCTACGATGTGTTCATAAACAAACAGAAATAAGTCGAATTTTGCTCCAACAATTTTTTTTGACCGAATGTTCCTATGGAAGCTATATGATATAGTCAACCGATTTTGAACAAATTTGGTACAGAGCTGGGTTACCCTAAAAAACTGAAAAACATCAAATGGTTATGATATCTTCATAAACAAACGAAACGCAACGAATTTAGTTCAAAAACGTTTTTTGCCGGATCGGTCCTATGGGAGATATATGATATCATATGAGTCAGACGGACAGACAGACAGACGGACAGACGGACATGGGTATATCGACTTTTCTTGTCACCCTGATCATACTTTAGGTAACTTTGGGGTCTCTCCGGCTTGCACAAACTTAGCTGAGCAATAGAACTGTAATACCTTAAAATTTACGACCAACAGATACTATTTTCTTAAGTTTAGTATATAAACAATTTAACAACAATTAATATATACACAATATTAAAGACTTCTTAAGTTTAAGCAAATTATACCATCTAATTAAAAAAAAAAAATAATGTAAATATTTTAGGTCAAAAAAAAAAACTTAGCTGAGCCACAAGATAGTAAAGGTCAAAAGTAAAAGTTCTTGCAAATAAAATTTTTGGCACGTTTCACAAGAATTTATGCTCTACAGTTCTCGTTCCCTACAAAGTCGGTTTACAAGAATATCTCCAAAAGATTCCCCATGATCCAGCGTGAACAAAAGAAAGATCAACCTTTCATTTTGGCATTAGAGGGTATTTTTTTCGTTTATTGGCTCACATCAGGCTGCATGCCCTGTTTAGTTGATATAGCAAATTTTTTTAATGTGTGCTGAGAACAATTTCTAAAGTTCATAGATAACTTCCTAAGGGCAGATGACTTTCTTCTTTTTTTTGTTGTGCGTCAGAAATTAAGAGGAGGAAAATAAATTTTAAATAGAAAAAAAAAACTATCTAATTTTATTAATATAATAAATTAGGTTATTAATTAAAAATAAATTGAGATTTTCT
Source organism: Chymomyza costata (assembly GCA_018150985.1). Taxonomy (NCBI): domain Eukaryota; kingdom Metazoa; phylum Arthropoda; class Insecta; order Diptera; family Drosophilidae; genus Chymomyza; species Chymomyza costata. The sequence goes on along the minus strand of JAECWU010000244.1, from coordinate 1,114,116 downwards.
GGGCAAAAGCACATTCTAGGATAGTAGCGTCTATGACATCTTTATCTTTAGCTGGCTAGAGTATTCACTATTTGGCTTTTGTTTCTTAACTTTTTTTTTGTATATAGTTGTTGCTTTTGCTTAAGTGTGCGTTTAAATTGCATAAGTTTTGGTGTTGCTTGAGGCGTGTGAATAAATTGAGATGTCGCATCGAGTGACTCTCATAATTATGTCATTGATTGCTTAATTGCAATGCATATCAAAAGGGCGCGGCAAAAATTTAATTGCAAGCTTAAAGCACATGGCACACACCGGCACACACACTCCGGTACACTTTTATACTACTACAACCATACACCGTACTCACCACGAGCCACTTGTGTGGCCGACGGCAGGCAAAGAGAGCACTTGGCACTTTGCTTGCATTTTCATATTAATTTAATTTCAGATGTTTTTCGCCTTTCATGTTACTGGCAGCAGCAGCGGCAGTTGCAAGGACAAGGGAACACGCTGCCAAGCACTTGAGAGTGTTGCATGTGTGGCATGTGCAACAACTTGAATTATGCATATGAGCTGTATAAGTAAGTGGCAATGGCGGCCAAAAAGCAGCCTGTGTGTATTTGAGTGCGTATGTATGTGCGTGAGTATCTATGTACGCTGAAAAGTATGCTAGATGTGACCTTCTGAAAATGCATAATGGCATGCCAATTAAGCACGCGCCAATCAGCCAATAAATTTGACAATGCTTCACGCAGATATACAAAAACCAACGCCAGTGGCGTAGATAGGGCTTTAAATTGGAGGTCACTGCACCCAAAGGAAGCTTACAAATTGATTGTGCGAGTTAAAATGCGCTGTATTTGCATAGAGTCTTCAAAACGTTCTACATAAGTGTAGAGGGGTATATTAGTTTTCTGTGTTTCCCTATTTTTATAAGTATGTATTGTCGTTTTTAATTTTATTATTTTTAATGTTCTGAACTGAGTTGATGTCGTTTTTATCCCATAGCTTAAAATCGTTTATTTGAAAAGTTGCTTTGACTTCTTTATGCAGATATAAAGTTGTATCATATTGTGCTGTTCCAGGGTATCTCTATGTCGACAACACCTAACATTTTTCTATAACATCTCCTTTGTCTACAGCTATTTGATGGTAATCAAAAATTATTAAACTATTTTTGGAAACAGAATTTTATAACCCAAATAATTGGAAAACTTCGTTTTATTTATTATTTACAAAATTTAAAACAATATTTTGTTTCGATGTTAATTCTTTATACTTTAAATTATTTTTTTGTTAAAATTTGTAAGAAAAAGTTGTATATAAGAATAATTAAAGAATTCAATTTAGTAAAATTAATATTCTTCACATAGAAATAATTCTTATCCATATAAGATAGGTGTGACCAAAGTAACTATGTAAAAAAAAACCAAAAAATTACCTTAGTAAAAAACACTTAAAAGCATATAAAAAAGCCATACCCATAAACGCAAAATACTCCACCGATATTACAGACATCTTACAATTTGACTGTTGCGCAGTGTTGCCACACTAAAGTTATACAAATTTTAACTATTTTGAACGCGTTCTTTCTATTGATAATAAAGATTATACGATTCATTTAAAACTTTTGTGTTTTTTTGCATTTAAAAAAAAAACCTCAACATTGATGACCCTTTACATAAACGAGTTTTAAAAGAAAAAATACCTAAAGACATGTAGAATCGTACAAACCTCAAACGATTAAAAATTTGGTACAGGTGTCGCCCTAAACAAAAAATAATAATTGTAACTTTTATGACAAAAAGCGAAAACTTTTTTAAAAAACAATATTAAAAAAATCTTTTAAAATTAATTTAATTTAATTTCAAAGATTAAACTTTTTAACAATCAAATTCGTTCCTAGCAAAAAAATTCAATTTATTAATAAACTGAATGCAAATCAAATTTGTAATTTTAAAAATGCAATGCAATTCTTTATTTACTCTTATATTCATATTTTGAATATGATTGTGAAAACTTAAATTAGTTGAGGTTCAATGTAATACTTATTTTTCTATTATGTATTTTTTTAACCTTTACTTTGTTGAAACATCCTTTTAAAAAGATACAAATGGTTTATTTTATTTTTTTGGTTTGATGTAAATATTTTCCGCGTCTCATATGACTCTAATGCTATTTTATATAGGGTGGGCCGTCTGTTGGCTTGCTTGTTAAATCGCATTTTATTCGTATATTTTCTATGTAATAAAATTGAGCAAATGTATATACCAAATGCAAGTTTGAAACTACATCTAGGTAGGAAAAATAATATTGCCCAAATGACCGCCCGTATGCGAACATCGAAATTTTGGATACATTTTTTTTGACGAAAACTTATCTGGCTGTTTTCCCATTCCTTGAACGAATAGCACCGCTTATAATGGTCCGTGGGCTTAAATTGTTGCGTCATTTGAATCTAGTAAGCGTGTAAATGCAGTTCCGCATGCAAAGTGTAATACTTGCGAACGATGGCCCACCCTATATAATCATTACGATTTAATAACCAAGTGAAAAAGGTAAGTAATTAAGCTTGATCCCTTAAGAGCATTACATTCTACTTGTATTTCGTATTACTTAAATAAATAAAATTGAATTTGCAAAATAAAAAGTTTATTTTTTTTAGAAATATAAATAAAGTATTATAATAGAAACACAGTACTTATAAAAAAAAAATAATATAAGAGATTTTAATTTTTTTTTTGTGTGAGAACTTCAGTGTACTTGGTACAAACCCACAAAATAAACCTTTATGAAGTTTTATTTATTTTCATTGAGTTTGTGCTTACGCATGGAGACAAATATGCATTATTGACCCCTGGTATCTACTATTGCAATCAGGTGGATTTCTTTTAACTCCAAGCTAACTGTCCAAAAACATTTGCAGTTTCTGAATCTAAGCTTCGGTGCCATTAGGCAGTTCAATTTTTCACTACAACCACATTTTTGTGCAATAATGTGTACCATATGCTTACGTTACCTTATGCTACTTATTAACTTGTTTCTTTTTTTTTAACATACAAAAATAATTTCCATAATGCGTTTGTCTTGCAACAAAAAATATTTGTAATATAAGTTCATATCCCTAGGCAAAAGCTATCTACGCCACTGACACTCATCGACAAACACTCAAACTGATGGCAATGGGAATCGTTCATCATCGTTACCAACATCAGATTTCATGGCATTGCCAGCTAAACATTTACAAAATTTAATTAAGCAAACACCAATACACTCCCATGCATGCATTGATGCCACACCTGGAATGTGGCATCGTTAGATGCAACTGTCGAGCAGGTGCTTTGTCAATTAGTTGACTGACTGACTGTCAAATTGGCGTTTGTTCAATATTTTGCCACATATGATTTCAATTACTGAACTGGAGCTGCCTTTTCAACACTGGTTGAGTGTTGCACACACTCACGCTCCATCATATACATACGTTTGGCACATATTTGGTTTATTAAATAATTATGCTCTAATTGCAAAAGTGGCTGCGGTTCTTGTCCTGACAACAACAACAACAAAAACAGTTGATGTTGCATCTACAACTGCGCCCATAAATAATGTTATGACGCAATCAACTTGATTGAACAAATCAATAAAAATAAAAAACAAGTGGAAAAATTAGTCGTGACAGTGGGTCAACTTTTTTTCTTTCCCTTAAAAAAATTTACTTCTGTATACTTTATTTGCGCCTATTTATGTCGTCCGTTGATATCATTTAAGGTGTTAGTGATAGTTTTCTAAAGTAAAATTCAAATGGTATTTTGTGTTCTGAGACAAAATTTAAATTAATTAACTTGAAAGATTTGTTTACTACATTTCTTTGAACATCCGACATCATCATCATCATGCTCCTCTTGCGACTGCCTTGTGGGTTCCAAAGAAAGGCTTCTCGACCAACTTCAGTAACTTCTTGTCACAGGGTGTGGCCCAGCCACCGCCATTTTCGTAGTTTAATATAGTTGGCCATTGGGTTCAGGCTAAATTTTTAAGATAGGTCATCGTTGCTGCTGACATTTGTCCACCACACCTTAAGAATAAGCCGGAGGCATCTGTTAAAAAGCTCTGAATTCGCAAAAAGCAACAACACTAAAATAAAGATGGCGTACGTTAAAGTCGGGCGCAGACGACTTTGGGATACCCTGTACCACCGTATTGCAATTAAGTCCGAAATATTGCTTTAGACCTCCAAAAGATATTTTATTCGGCAAATTTGGCTACGATATTTTCATAAAGAAACAGAAATCAGTGGAATTTTGCACCAAACAATTTTTTTGACCAATCGGTCCTATGGGGACTATATGATATAGTCAACCGATTTTGATCAAATTTAGTACACTGATTGGGAACTCTAAAAAACTTTCTAATGCTAAATTTGGTAACGGTATCTTCACAAACAAACGAATCACAACGAATTTCGCACAAAACACGTTTTTTTGACCGATCGTTCCTATGGGAGCTATGTGATATAGTCAACCGATTTTGATCAAATTTGGTACAGCAGTGGTCTCTAAAAAACCGATTGCCAAATTTGGTTATGATATCTTCATAAACAAACGAATTATCCATCTAAAACTTTTTGCTTTTTTGCGAGGTCCTCTGAAACACCGCTATGGGAGCTGTATTATAGTTTTAGATGGATAATTCGTTTGTTTATGAAGTTATCGTAACCAATTTTGGCAAACGGAAGTTTTTTATAGTTCCCAAACACTGTACCAAATTTGTTTAAAATCGGTTGACTATATCAGAAAGCTCCCATAGGAGAGATCGTTCAAAAAAAGTTTTTTGCACAAAATTCGTTGTTTCGATTGTTTATAAAGATATCAAACCAAATACAGCAATTGGAAGTTTATTAGAGTGCTTAAGCACTGTGCCAAATTTGACAAAAATCGGTTGACTATATCATATAGCTCCCATAGGGCAGATCGGTCAAAAAAAACATATTTTGCACAAAATTCGTTTTATTTCGTTTGTTTGTGAAGGTATTGTAATTTGGTGTTTGTCAGTTTTTTAGGTTTACCCAGCACTGTACCGAATTTGATCAAAATCGGTTGACTATATCATGCAGCTCCCATAGGACCGGTCGGTCGAAAAAATTTTGCTTGCACAAAAATCGTTGTGTTTCGAGTGTTTTTGAAGATACCGTGACCAAATTTGGTGTTCCAACGTTTTTTATAGTTCCGAAACACACATTTTGTAAATTTGATCAAATCGGATGACTATATCATATATGTAGCTCTCTCCCATCGGTCATAAAACGTTTTTTGCTCAAAATTCGTTGTATTTCGTTTGTTTTTGAAGATATCGTACCCAAATTTGGCAATCAATTGTCTTTTAGAGTGGTTAAGCAATATATCGGACTTTATTGCAATTAGTTGTACAGTCGTCCGCGCCCGACTTAAACGTACGCCATATTTTTTGATGATTTTTTTATATTTAAATGCTCCGACTAGGAGCGAAATCTTGTATTATAGATAATATCAAGGAAAAAAACACGTAGATATTTTCTAGATTTACTTGTCTTTACTGAAATATCACGAAATATCTCAGGTTAGAAATTATTGTCCGAAAGTTTCTAAAACCTTTAAATAAAATAAACACTAAAGCTGTAAAAAAAAGGAGGGTGTGTGTCGAGTCTCGACTTGATAGGTGGATTTGGGGGAGAAATATGAAAAAGTATTGCGGCGGAGACTTATATACACATAATGTAAAAAAGTAAATCACTTCATATAGCCTGTTTTGGGGTCAACTTTATGAGGAGCTAAATTTTTTATTCTTTGCTGTTTCCGTTTCTCTTCAAGTTCATCATCATAATCTTTCTTCTCTTGGAAAATGTTTTCTTTTCCTGCTTACAATTTTTGCACCACTCATCGGTGAGCTTACATAGAGGTAGAGGGTATAAAAAAAAAAGGGAGCATGCGAAGTTTGAAAATTCAAAAAACTGGGAGGAATACAATTTCATTATAGAGAGAGATGAATCTAAATGGGAAATCAGCACCTTTGCTTGTTAAAATATCGTCGCTCCAGGAATATAGGTCATGAGCATTTTTAAAGCTCGTTTTATTAATAAATCAGTTTGTTTTACAAGTCCTTGTTTCTCATCACTAAAACTCAAAATGGATTTATACTGAACTCGCTGTTCCCCTGCATAGCTGCATAGCAAACCTATATCCATACAGGATGAAGTATGGCGTCAACCTTATTGTACAAGCCAAGCTGGGACCTTCACCCCAGCGCTAATCTATTTTTTTGTTTTTAGCACTGAGCTGCCTTGTTTGGCATTAATATGTCTTTCTTGTAAGCATTCGATCAAAGCGAACCCCAAGGTACTTAACAGTATAGCTTTCTGGAATCGTACAGCCGAGCTCTGACCCCCCCGAAAGTAGGAAAAATTCTTGCGAGCTCTGATACACTGTGATCAAATTGAATGGTGCATTTTCTTATATGTATTTTTAAAATTTGTATTTATTTATCTAAATCTATTTCATTCCCTTCAAAGTAATCCCCTTCGGCTACAATACACTTATGACAGCGAATTTTAAAGTTATCATAGCACTTGGCTAAGTCCTCCCTCGGAATGGCCTTCAGAGCCATCTGCGATTCAGCTTTTATTTTAGCAATCGAGTGAAAACGGTGTCCCCGAAGCGGTATCTTGAGTTTGCCGAATAGCCAGAAGTCACACGGAGCCAAATTAAGCAGGTTGCGGAACGATATTTGTTAAATTTATGGCGAAATGCTTACAAAGAACCAGTGCTAACACGACGGACTCCTCTCAAGCACAATTCGTCACTCAAACTATAAGCGATGTCTTTAATAGTCAATCGGCGATTTCCAAGCACCATTTCTTAGACTTGTTTGACGTGATGTTCATCAGTTGATGTTTTTGGGCAATTGAATACCACATTCTTCTCAACACTCTTGCGGCAGGTCTTGAACTTGTTATATTACCTGTAAAAATTCATTGAAAACAGAGTCTGATCCCCAAAGGATATCTGCAGCATTCTCAACGTTTCCGCGGCCGAAATTCCATTCCGCAAGCAAAATTTTACGCTGCTTCTTTGTTCAATAAATTAAGACATAGTAAAAATTTCCGAATTCGCTTTTAACACCTCACACAACGAAGCGTATCTCAAACATTAATGAATATTTTGACGTGAAGCTGTCACTAACAGTGCTACCAAGTGACAGAAAGAAAAAAGCTGTCACTAACAGTGCTACCAAGTGACAGAAAGAAAAAAGCTGTCACTAACAGTGCTACCAAGTGACAGAAAGAAAAAAAATAATCGATTGGAAAAACCCTGGAAGCTTAAATTAAAAATTCACCTTCGAAATTACAAACCCCCTATGACCAAATCCTGAATCAGCGCCTGTTTGGATTGAAGAATCCGAGGCGAGCGCCAACCGACTTTACAACTTCTAAAACTATATTTTTATATGCAATCTGTGTATTTTTGAAACACCCCTCGCATGAAACCTAATAGACACATTTAGTCAAATTGATAAAGTATATGTACAAGGGTATTCTCTGTAGATTTGGTAACGCCAACTGCTATGCACTTCAGCCATTGCACCCCCACCATTGCATATACCATCATAGAGGCGCCGCATGTACAAAAGTGCAGTCAGCGATCCTGGCTAGCTCCCGCCAAGGGTATTGGGTAACATACTACTACTGCTGCTGCACCATACTACCAATACATTCTAGTACATAGAAGGCAGACGTGGCCATAATTAAATGTCGACATGCAAGCGCTGCAAAGTATGCTATACACGTTAGACGTGAATTTGATAGAGAGTTGTTGCTTTTGTTGTTGTTATTCCTGATACTGCTGGCACTGCACGTAATGATGTAATAAAATCATTTCACACCTCATGAAATGTCGGCAATTTCCGTTGAAATTCGATTGAACTTCCGCCGACGGGTGCAAACCATTGGACTAGGCGCAAGGTTTAGAGCCATGCACGGAGCTGCTGGCAGTGCTCAGCTCTTGCTGCATGTACGTGGCCTGTATACCATTATAAGACTACATCAGCAGGCACACACAGATACACACAGCTATACAAATATAAACACCCAACCACACACAAACAGACACACACACATGTGCTGACGTTTTAATTTTATTCAAAGGCAGCGAGCGTCACTTCCGGTGCTACTGCTGCTGCGACGCTGCTCCGTTTCGACCAACAGCCAAAATCCTTCAACTTGAAATTGATTGAAATGATATTGCAAAGGCGTGATGAACCCAAGTCCCGAGTGTTAAAGCTCTTGTTGTATGTATCGTAAAAACGCAGGAAATCATTTCGTCATTCCATAAATTGTTATGTCGTAAATCTCCGCAATCAAATGCACACGCACACACACACACAGTGTGTCTTTTTATTGCTAAGCTGTGAGTGTGTGTGTGTATCTAAATTGTAGCGCCATTTTGTTGCCCTCAAGTTCATTGTATTAGTGTCACATACGATGTCGCACTGATTTGGCCAACTAACTGTGACCGGTGCCACATCACCCGAGGCAACTTTTGTACAACTTCAAAACTAAACACAAAACGACAAGCCTGTCAACTATGTATAAGGTGTCAGCGGCATTTGTTGTGCTGATTTTTATCACGAGAGTAGTTTGGTAAGTTGCTGCTTTTCTTAGTTAACAAAGAGGGGGCTTGTGTAACTTGTGTTAACTAACCCACCAAATCTACCACCCACTTTCCGCTTTCCACTCGCGAAATCACCTCTTATAATACTTCTAAAGGCGGAGCTGACGGGAAGAATAGATTTTCAGCTGTGATTTAAATTGTGAAGATTGCGTTTAGCGCGAAGTCAGGACTTAATTAGCTCTGCTGCCATGTTGCTTAAAGTAAAGCAATTGTCTTGCAAACTAAATAGGATGGCCTCTTAGGGCAGTAAATACTCACAAAAAGAAACACCTCATTGACTTATCAAACTGCCCTCGCACTACTACACAGTAGTTGTAACAGTTGTTATTGTTGATGCTGTTTGTTGCGCGTTGTTCATACGCCTCGTTGGCATTTGGTACACGTGCAGCTTAACCTCAAAAAGGCGATGCCAAGCAAACGGAAGCTGCCCGCAAATAAACACAAAACGGACGAACGCATAAATGACTGAACGACTGACTCACTAACTGAGAATGAATGCATGAATGAATGACGGACTAAATGAATGAATGAGTGGGTATGTGTGTGTGTCGGATGTGTAGTTCATAAATTTCGTCAACTGCCATAATAATATGGCGTCAGTGTTGCTTTCGATCTTAAGTTACTAAAAGTCTGAGCATCTTATAGGTGTGCGCTTATGTGTGTGAGTGAGTGTGCCTGTGTGTGGGAGTATGTATGTATATATGTACCGACTGCCATAAAAAATTGACTTGTCGCATGTCCAAAAATTACATAACATATCATTTTGGATGCGATGCGGCACTGCGACAAGGCTTCAAGTCTATGTGACACTTTTTTTTCGTTTTACTAGCATTCTTTCTTGCTAGCTCTTAATTTTTACTCTAACAAATGGTATTTGTGAATTCAAATGCTATTACAGACTGTTTGAAAGTTTATGCTTCGCGAAAAATCGGTCTTAACTAACATTTTATGTAAGAATATATTTCCTACATGCAAATTTTGTAAAGGCAACCAAAACTTTTTAGAAAATAAAATTTGCTTGGTTTTCAAAATTATATAGACATAAAGTATTGTTTTTCTGCGTATGGGCCAATACCAAAAACTTTTACGCTTTATAACATAAAAAATACTTGTTAAGCGCAGAAAAAATTTAAATTATTAAAAGTTTTTAGAAAATATTGATCTTAAGAAGCGAATGTCTTCATGGTTACTTTTGAAGTATCTTATAAAATGCTCGTTTGTGGCTGAACTTCAACAGTACTTAATGAAAATGCAGTTTAATGAAATTTCAGTTATAAAGATTTTTTAATATTGACGCCTTGAGTTCTTTGTTGAGGAATAAATACCTAACTAAAGATTAGATAAGAGTCATAATAACATAGTTCTATGCAAGGGTATTTAAGCTTCATCATTTCAGTAAAGTGTTTTCCATTATTCTTGTTTTTCAGTTGGGTGTAAAAAGAAATCGATGGATGCTGTAGCTGCTGCTGCTGCTGTTGCTCAGTCAACCATTGACAGTAGACAACAGAAACAACATCAAGGAAGTCAAGTCAAGTCATTTTTGTGCCTGACAAGCCCAAATCATAAATATTATCAAGCAGCAGTCGACACATAGACAGACTGACAGATGGCCAGACGGAGAGACAGCACGATAGATAGGACAGGTGAATTTGTCACAAAACCCAGACCCAAAGACCCAACTGCTGTCATATAGTCTGGACTGTGGTTGGCTGCTGCCGTTTGCTGCCAGGGCTGTGCACGTTCGCACTTTTCGTTGCCATTGTTGTTGTGCCAGTTGTTGTTGTTGTTGCTGCAATCGCACATATCCGGCCATTAGTCAAAAGTGTGACGGACGGACGAGGTGGCTACGGCGTAGTCGCAAAAGCAAACAAGTTGAAAGCACACGCTGACTAGGAAAAAAAAGGAACATTTTTCGAACCCTGCCACAATGGGCAGACAGTTGAGATCAGGCATTGAGTCCTGGCCATTAGGTGTTCACAATTTATTGACCTTTTTGTACAGTTTCAATATAACGGAACTATTAAACAGTTAAATGATAAATTATGCGTCACAATAACCAGCCAAGCCGTAGCCAAAAGCAATTGCCAAAGCGAATGCCATGAAAGCTTTTATGATGACGCACTTCCGCATCTGCACACAGACACATAGAAAGACACACGGATACAAACATAGTGACTGTGTTTGTCTGGTCAACCGCCAGCTGCCGGCTATAGACTGTCGTCGGACACTCGAAACTGAACTCCAGGACTTTGGCAGTGTGGTTCGCTGCGGGCGTGTGCCTCAATTGCGACTTTTATTGCACATCAATCGTGCCACTACCACAGCTTACACTCCTCACGTTCTATCCATGCTCTGCATCCCGTTTGGCTGCCGCTCCTTCTGCCGCACAAGCCGTTAACTTTTATTGATTCCAATAGCTTGGATTTTCACAGTGATTGTCGACTCAGGCGCTATACACTGAGCAGGACTCATAAAGTGCCCGTCAACGCCTTTGACTTAACAACATTGAATGTCGCCTCTGTTGCGCATTGTCTACACATTGGTAGCGCCTGGCCAGGTCATTAAGTCAAGCTCTAGCCATAAATAAAGGCATAGCAATTGGATTGCTTACTTCACGGCATTGTCCCAGCCCAGCAGCTTTAACATTGAGGCACCTGCCACTTGAAAAAATTCCAAGTGCCCTTTTATTTTGTTTTTTTTTTTTTTCTGTTATATTTGTTGTAAGACTTTAAGCTGCTTCAACTGCTCCAACTCCATTCAAAGTTGTTTTAAAACGTATAAACATTATTGTCAATGTGCTCTGAAGTGGACTGGGCCATGACTAAACGTTCTGTTTGGCTTTCATTCTGCTACTGCTGCTGCTGCTGCTGCATGTGCACCAAAAGTACCAACATTGCCCAAGCGGACTCCGAACTAATGCCCCGGCTCAGTAGCGGTCTGCGTGCTATTTGCCATTTAAGCTGCTACCTATAGACGGCTCTACGACTCTTGCCTGTTGACTAACAATTCCGGAGCTGCAGCTCCATCCCCGGCAGTTGGTTTGCTGTTTGTAATTAACGTGGCATTCAAAGCCGAATCTGTAGATTCTGCATGCGGTTACTGGCTGTCAGCACTGTGGCACAAGCATGCATATACACATACACTTGTTTACAGTGTGTGTGTGTGGCAGGAGGCAGCTTACTTGCACTACACCAAACCTGTGCGGAAGTAGCAGAGTTGCCACAGGCATGCAAGCCATGCACTTAATATGACTTGGGATAACTTATGTTGCCAGCACATATGAAAGTGACATGACAGAAAACTCAGAAAGAAAAGTTACCTGTACTAAAAATTTTGAACAGGGGAAACCTACTAATTTGAAGAATCCATTTACTTTTAATAACTATTATTTTTTTTGAAGGATCGATCCTTTGGTTGTTATGTGTTATAGTCACATGGTTTTGATCAAATTTGGTAAAAAACTTCCCAGTGCCAAATTTGGTTACGATATCTTCATAAACAAACGAATTATACATCTAAGCCATTTTATTTTTTCGAGGTCCTCTGAAACACCCCTATGGGAGCTATATAATGTAGCCCCGATATCGAAAAATAAAATAAAGTTGTCTCCCCATAATAGCGCATCTAATCTGAAAATTTGGTTGCTCTAGCTATTACCGTATCTGAGATCTAGGCGTTCATATAGACAGACGGACATGGGTATCTATTGTGCTCCCTTCTTGTACTAGAGCTCCTCCACTAGCCAAATATGCGAGACAAACTTAATATTGGGTCGTTCACTAAGTAATTTCGTTTTTTTTAGTGCAATTTAAACACGATATTTTTATTGTGTAAAACATTTTATGAAATTATATATTCTCCATTTTAATCCAATACCTTTTGCCATTTTTCGGGCAAGAGATTGATTCCACGCTCATAAAATTTTGGATCCTTGCAGGCAAAAAACTGGTCCAAGTGGTTTTCGACGTCCTGATTTGAGGTGAAGGTTCTCCCATCCAAAAAGTTTTGCAGAGACCGGAACAAGTGATAGTCCGAAGGTGCCAAGTCTGGAGAATATGGTGGGTGTGGTAGCACATCCCATTCAAGCTCCAAAAGCTTTTGGCGGGTCATCAAACTTGTATGAGGTCTCGCATTATCCTTTTCTATTGATCAATTCTGGCCTCTTCTGTTTGAGTGCATCACTCAATTTGTCCAGCTGATCATAATACACTTCAGAATTAATCGTGGTATTGTCGGGCAAAAGTTTAAAATAAATGATCCCTTTGAAATCACACCAAACAGACAACATAACCTTTTTTTGGTGACTATCGGTATTCAAAGTGGTTTGAGCTGGTTCATCCTTTTTAGACCATGATCTCTTGCGCTTTACATTCTTGTAAGCAACCCACTTTTCGTCGCCAGTAACAATGCGCTTCAAAAATGGATCACTTCTTTGACGTTTGATAAGCAAATCACAGTCGTTAATGCGACGAAGCAAATTTCGTTCTGTAAGAACATGAGGAACCCATATGTCAAGCTTAGAAATTAATCCTAGACGTTTCATGTGCTTGTGAACGGTCGCGTTAGACAAATTTAATCTTTCAGCAATCTCTCGAGTTATTCGACGATTTGCATCGACCAACGACTTTATTTTATCCACATCGGCTTCAAGAGGCCTTCCAGGACGTGGTGCATCCTCAAGATCGAAATCGCCGGAACGAAATTTTGCAAACCAATTTTGGCATTGGCGTTCGGTCAACACATCTTCTCCGTACACATCACATAATTTTCGCCTTGCATGAACTGCATTTTTACATTTTGATAGCAAAACAGTAAAATATGCCTAAAATGCTGTTTTCAATCTTCCATCTTCGATAGGGCACCAAACAAAAACTATTCCAAAAAATGTAACAAAATTTTTAACAAAAAAGCCTTACTTTATCAGCTGTTCAAATATATAAAGGTTAAGCGGTTAAGTGTGAAGTTGGCTGCGAAAAAATTCAATAAGATCAGCTGTTGTCATCAAACGATATTACTTAGTGAACGACCCAATAATTTGGACTGGGCTTAGTGGGGTGACATCATGCTTCTTCGGCAAAAGCGTCACACTCCGCAAGTATGGGTTGTGTTTCTTACTCAGTTTCATAAAATCTACATGGGTTCGAATTGAAGATCACAAAAGTACTCAGGTGTTTCCTAAGTCTGCAGTGTCCCGTAAGTAACCCAGTCAGTATTCTAAGGAAATGCTTGCTCAATTGGGATACTTTCTTGAACTTATTTAAGTTATAGGAACCAAGGTCGCCGTAGGACAAGCGTGCCGGTCCAGGCCGTTTCTCGTTTGTACTTTTCATTGTTTCTTAACAGCTGTCTGTTGGTATGTCTGCCAGTGCCACAGTAGTGTTAAAGCCCTATTAGTTGTTTCGCAGCACCATTTCTGGCCAGTTCATCAGCTGCTTCGTTTCCTGGAATGTTCTTTTGTTACGGGAACTATCTTAGGGAGATAGTTGAGTTTGGCTCTGGTTTTCCGAACCAATTACGATTATCTCTTTTAGCCATCCATCGCATTAATCACAGCTTGACTGCTTGGCAGTATAGCGATGTCTCTCTCTGTATATGGAATATTTTTAATTCCATAAGGCCTCTAATGCTGCAGTAGAAGAGGTTCTTCTTACTCAAACACCTGCTGTGTGCCTGCCCTACATTTCTTAGAAAACTCACCCAATTTCTGGAAAAACCTTTCTTTAAAGATTTGTGCGGACTGGTAAATCTGCCCATAGCGAATCTGTCAATGCATCCTCAAAATGGTTCACTAAGGAGACAGATTTATGAGTTTAGTAGCGCCCAACGGCTGTGATACCCATCCTACCTGCCCATCTTCCAATTCCTTTTTCTTATTCTAAGGTCAACTGAGCTTTGTTGTACCCTTTGAATAATTGAATAAATAAAAAAATAAAATTACTTTTTTATATCCATGTCACAAGCGTTTTCAAACTCTATTTGTGCCTTGCCAAACATTGAAAAGGGTGGCGTGAATAAATTTAAGCTTCTTACTTTTCACTTTAAAATTTCGACTTTTTCCCAAAAAACTGCCAATTTGGCGCAGTGTTGGATGGCGGGATTGACCAGCTAGGTTGAGAAACACGTTTCCTTTTAAAGGGTCATCAATTTTGAGGTTTATTTTTCAATAGGGTTTTTTTGATAAATTACGCGTGAGTACTGTCAAGTTGCCATGTGTTTTTTTTTCATTGCCATTTCATCATGGAAAGACTTACACCCGAACATCGTTTACAAATCGTACAATTATATTACGTAAATTCGCGTTCTGTAAAGAATGTTTTTCGCACGCTTAGGCCATTTTATGGAACCAATTCGGTGAACAATTAATTTCACACTCCGGACCGGTAAATTGGCCACCAAGGTCGAGTGATATCACATTATGCTTGAACGCGTCATCCTTAATTGGAACCTCCGCATGGACGAGCTACGGCGCAGTTGTGGCAAACATTTCAAAGGGATTATCTTTAAAAAGTGAATGGCAAGATTGTTTTTTTCTATTGGTAATAAAGATTAACCGATTCATTTGATATTTTTGTTTTTTTTTTTGCGTTTAAAAAAAAAACCTCAAGATTGAAGACCCTTTTCTACTCTAAGAAAGCTCACAATCATGCATTACTGATGGAAATCACTATGCAACCTGATGTTATTGCAGTACGAATCACTTTATAACTAGTGAAATCACTGGCGAAAAGGGGTGAACTAAAACCAAGAGTTACATAAAAGTACACACAACCTTTAAAGTACACACAGATACGTACTTAAACTCAGTTGGAAAGCAAGTTTTGAATGCAGGCAGAGTAATTCGCTCATGTTTAAATATTTGCCATGCTATTTTTAGTAGCTTTCAACACCTTTCAAAACTGTCTTAGTCTGTGCGTGTGTGTTTGTGAAAGATTTACTTTTTGATTGAGTTGATTTGTGTAGGCATGCAAGCCTCTTTTACACACGCATCCAAATACGTACTAATACACATATAAACACAGGGATAACTCAGAGGCAGCACATCACACATGCAACATGTCAATTAGTCGAGTTGCTTGTACAACAAAATGGCAGCAGCTGCCAAATTTAATTTTACACCCAGGCAATGTACAATCAAAAACATACTCACACACTGACTCATACGAGGGCAGAAGGAACAGTTTTCGAGACTACAATTATCGAGAAAAAATAAATTTTTTTTTCCAAATATTGTTTAATATCAAATCTTTCTCTAGCTAGCTTCTCTTTTTTAAAAAATAAAAACAAAAATTATTTCTGGTATGGTGGGTGGGTTTCACGGGTGATGACTTGTTCGCAACTGCAAAGTCTTTATGAAATAGACCTGTTCTTTTGGCCAATAGATCTGAATTAAATTTTCTTCTTTTCGTACCGCCACCTTGTTCAAGTGTTTTAATACGAATTACGAAACGAGTCAAAATATTATTACCGGCCATTCTGCCAAATGAAATCTTTTGCTTCGATTATGCCATTGTCTCTGGTATATTGGTATGTGTCGGGAGCAGCAGCTTCTCAATAAAAACATAGCATAACATAACAAAAACATAACATAAGCTCTTAAACCATATTACTATTTACTCTTAACTTAACACAACGGGCCAGTCTAGGCCTAAGTGTGCTGGTCTTAGCCAGCAGCCGCTTCAACCTAACCTACTCTTAACTTTTTCTCTCTTTGGTTAAGGCCCTTGCATTGCCGTCATCGTTCCAAGATCAAATTAGACTTTGCTAACCAATCCAAGCATACGGTTGCATTACTCTCTAGCGTCGCGTGTACAAGTCAATTGTTAACACTTGCCGTGACGTCTTTGTAAAATAAAACTTATAACGTGCTTAAAAATAAAAGCTGTTTCATTTCAATGACTTAAAAAACAATTGACTAAAAAATATTAGTTAATTCAACAGGTATGGTTTCATCGATATTGAGGACACGACACTAACAGTCCTTTTATCACAATAAGCGGCGCCCAATGCTTTCTTGAAATGGTCAATGACTCTTGATGACAACTATAAGCAATTCGGTTACTCATCTGGCGGAAAGCTTTCAAGTGTTATATGTATATATTTGATATTGGTGCCAACATACTTGTCGTTTACATGCAACCATTTCCTACATTTTGTCAGCTTTTCGGAGGAGGTGACTGCTCCAGAATGACATGAGTATTTTTCCTCAAAAATTTTTATATAGGATTTCTTTTCTACAAAAACAGAAATCAAATGACAGCTTTATTAAAAATAAAATATTATATATATAAGTGCAATTAAATTTAATCAAAAATCCAAACACTAAACTTTGTCAAAAGCTACAAACATTTTAAATTTATTACACTATACAATACCTTAAGTTAAGATTATAATAATTTATTGATTCGAAAAAGGATGTTTTTATATTATTGATACTGTAATTCTTGAGAGACCATTTGGGACTATTTGAATATTTTTTAATGTTTATATTTTTACCTTATGTTTATTATAGTTTTAATTTATATTTATTTTAAAAAAATAAATAAACAACAACAAAAAAAAAAGATTATACCATTCTGTTTTTATATGCATAATTACTTCAGAAATAAAAAAAAAATAGTTTGTTTTCAAGACATTACTTTATTACTCATCCGGCAATTTGAGGTGAGGGGGAGCACAGCGTCCTCTAAAACATGGCCTTTAAGGACAACAGAAAGTTTGCATATAGTGATTGAATTAATTTATATTATGAAAGACTTACATGGCAACTCCAATAAGAAACATTGTTACTAAAAGAACTGCTGACTTATACTTCATTTTTAAAATATGCGAAATTTTACGAAATTGCTTCGTTATATACTGATTTTTGTCTTAATTATCTCGACACGTTTAACTTGTTTAATTGGTTCCACACAAGTCTTAAATATGAGCGTAAAAACTAAAGTTATTAAAAAATTTGCACTGTGTCCGAAATACTCAGCACCAAATTTATATGAAGATACAATAGTGGATAAAAGTATTTTGACATAATTAAAAAAAATTGATTTGGAAATTTGTAATGATTTATTAATTATATAGCTTTATATAAATTACTTGAGAACTATCTTGAGAATTTCTTAAGCTGCTTAAAAGGCATAAGTTTATTATTGTTAATATTATAAATAGTTAAGAAAATTATAACGATTTTTCATAAATTTTAGTGGGCAAAAGTATTTTGACAATGCAAAATAGTTTGCAAGATGAAGAGAAAAAGCTGTAACTTTAGATAAAATAAAATGAATAGTAAAAAGTAAACCCTCCTTTGATGTCAGAGACTTTTTTCAAAAGTTCAGGAATTGATTTTACCAACTTTTTCTATGTTTCCTGTAAAATCTCCGTCCAACGCCTTTTGTCTCTTCTCGCGATCTTGATCAATTGAGGCATCGTTTTTTTTTTTTAATTGGCTTATGTTAATTAAACTTTCCTATTCTGTTAAGATCCAAGCTTTTAGTTGGCCAATTAAATGTATTGACTTCTCTCAAAAAATTGGATCATATGAAGCATTACCCTTACCATAATAAAGAATTGTCCTATAACTCTGCAACCGTAAGTAGAAGCACGGTGATTTAGGATGTGTAAACATTTGTCTTTATTCATTGTGGTATCATTTGGTGCCAAATCGTCCAAGCAAATGAAGCTTAAACATACTTAAAAGATAACGAGCCTTCACCATGAGTACCACACGTACCCATACACTCATTGTTTTTTTCCCAAACATTCTTTAATAACCTTCAATAAACTTTATTATTTCAATCTAGGATAGTCAAAAGAGCTTTATAGATATATAATTTGTGTTCCCAAAACGATAGTGCCTTGTTTTTATATTATTTAGCAAATGTTAACCTTTTAAGCCTATTTTTTGAAAAGCTACAGAGGTAGTAAAACTGGCCTCCTTTAGCTGTCTTCTAACTTTTTTTCTACTAATTATTGTTTTATATTGTTTATTGAATTCAATCGATAAAGCTTTTGGTGTAATTAAGGCATCTTTCCTAAATGTTCTTAGTTTAATGCGGTGCTCTATAGCGTCCTCTCGCGTGCTCTGTATTATTTATAAAATAAGTTTTGTTTTGCCTCATAATTTGTTAGTAAATAGTTTGTCCAGGGCATTTTGCAATATCTAATATGATATTCCGCCAGAAAACCGGCATTATATTTTGTGACTATTTCATTTCGAACAAGTTGACCGAATTCAAGTACTTGGCAAGAAAAGTGGATATTATTTTTAAAAGTAAATAAAACAGCTTTAAAAATTGCCACACATTGTTTGTACCGCACGGGTTCAAAGAAATTGAAATTGATCGCAATATCAAAATACTTTTGTTCAGCCAAAAAGGCATCATCTCACATTTAAAATATATATAGTAAAAAAATGCAAATCGTTATCAGTGCAATTTTTTGTTCACTTAAAGCTAATAATAGATTCTATCTCTCATAACTTAAATGGATGCCGTTACATTTCCCACAGTGTTGTCAAAATACTTTTTTGTCCACAATTGTAAGTATTCGGCAGTGTTCCTGAAAACGAATCAGATTTTTTTTTAAATATTTTATTGGGAATCGAATCTGCACCACACATTTGGTGCTTCTTTTAGTAAAAACGAAGGAAGAGAAAATCATGGGGATCATGCTATACGAGGAGCTTTCTCCCGAACATAAATAATGGATTCAGTCGGGCCCTCAACTCGCCCATTCAAACTTGACACGAAAAAGGTATACTTCCAATCGTCTGCATGTATCGCCGCCGGTCAAACGCTATTTGGAAACACTTAATTGGGAAGTCCTATTTCATCCTCTGCCCCTCTAGATAATTACTGGGCTACAATGGTCTGTCTGAGCAGCGCTTTATTATTTTAGGATAAACTTGTATTATTACACCTCGTTCATATTTTTTCCATTATATTTTAAAATAAAGAACAAGTACAGCTTTTAAAGAATGTTTTCATCTACAATCCAGAAAAGCTTTAAAATTCATATTTTTTATAGACCTAAAAAAATGAATGGGGCAAAAAATTATAAAGATTTAATTGTTGTTTTCAATTAGGATTTTCCAAGACGCAGTCTATCCGATTATAGGTATGACCGGGCCCGACGAGAGTGGTGGAAAGAGGAGGACTCCCCCGGGCTTGGAGTTTTCTCAGGAGCCCGGTGTCATTACTGTCGTACTTACAGAACACAATGATTCAAACTAAAGGTATAATGGAGGGGCCGGTACATTTTCCAACCCAGGCCCGGATTTTATCTCTACGGCCCTGGGTATGCCTATTGCAGCTCATCCATTGAACTGCTTGACAATAGCCGTTCCCCTTGCTCCAGGAGGGACCAGCCAAATGAAAAACTTATTGTAACCTTGCAACAAAGATGATAGTTCTCGGATGTACTTAAAAAAAATAAATCAAACTTTACAGCCTACCCTCGCCAGATGCAACAGCAGCGGTTCCTCCCACACTACGTGTCTTGTTGAGGGAATTCAAAGCATTTTCATGTCACAAAAAGGAGGCTAAAACTTTTCAACATGTGTTGGCAGGCAATCCAAAAAGCAACGAGCACCTACTAGTGTAAAAATTGAAG
Source organism: Chymomyza costata (assembly GCA_018150985.1). Taxonomy (NCBI): domain Eukaryota; kingdom Metazoa; phylum Arthropoda; class Insecta; order Diptera; family Drosophilidae; genus Chymomyza; species Chymomyza costata. The sequence continues at coordinate 1,093,831 of JAECWU010000244.1, read as the reverse complement.
GAAAAGCCAAAAAAGTAAAAGGACTTACAAAAAAAAAATAAAAATAAAAAACCGAAATAAGTTAGAAATAAAGTAGAAAGAAAACTCAACCAAAAGTTGCAGAAAAGAGCGAGTGCAACAAATAGAAGTAGAAAGCAAAAAAAAACAGAAAGAAGCCGAATGCCAAGTGGCAGGTAATAATCTATGCATGTGCAAGTGTGAGTGGATGCCCAACACTTGGCAGCACTATGCATTTATTGTGGCAGCCACGTCACGTGTGTCTGTGTGTGCGTGGGTGTGAGTTTGAGTGAAGGCGTAGGCAAGTGTGCGCGTGTGTGTGTTTGACTGCATTTGTAAGTGTCTGTCATGGCGGCGACGGCGCAGCTACTAACTGGCTCACTTGAGCCTTGGCGACATGGCCACAGTTTTAAGCTGTCTTAGTTGCTTATTATGCAGACCCCTTGCAGGCGCACTCACTTCTCCAACTCCACATTCAGCTGTCAATATAATGCCAAGTCATCGTGAGTCTTTTTAAGGCTAAAAGTGTTGGGTACCAGCGTCAACTTCGCGGCAGCGGAAATGAGCAGCTGTCTTTTGGGGCGTTGAAATGGCAAAAGCCAGCCATGTTCAAGTTTAAGCTTACGCTGCTCACACACATGCCCTTTCTGTCTTTGAACACTTTTTACCACCATTCTGGCCATCCTGCTGCTGTCCTGTTGCCTGACTCTTGCTACTTGCCACTTGCGCTAAGTAGTTGCAGCAAGTGCAATGAAATGGTTGCTAGGGTGCTCTATGCCAGGCATTGCCGGTAGGCGTCCTTATGGCAGCCATAGCTACTAAGTCAAACACACATACAAATACAAGTGCTTACATATGCAGTGCTTACACATACATAGCATATAGCAACAGCAGCTGCAAGCAGCAAAAGGCAACCATTTTTTATCATCATTTCCGTAACTCGTTGACAAACGGAAGCGCTGAGCCGTTCAGCAATGGCGCAAATAGTCTGCCATAGCACAGACACACACACTCTTTAACTCACACATGCACACACTCTTACAAACAGCTGGTAAACATATAGGCGCACTCATACTTATCGAAGGATACACTAAGCGGCACGGATATGACCAAAATAGCTAGCACTTCCACTTTTAACTCTTGTTCAAACTGCACTTTTCAACACTTAATATGTGTAAGTATAAGTGTAGCGAAGTTTTGGGTTGATTTTTTAGTACCCTACAGCTTAAGGGTTTTGAGTGAAAAGGCTTTAAAAAATTATAACTTTGTCAAAGATCTTCCTTAGGAAAGATTTTAAAGCAATCTTCTATAATAAGGTACGTTACGAACTCAACTATATTATATTTAGGTAGTATTTTTAATATATTATCATTATATATTCAAATTATTTCTTCTATACATATGTAATAATTTTAATATTGTACATAAAATTAATATCTTATTAAAAAAATCCACTTTCTAAAAAAGTTTAAGTTTAAGTGTCTCTAGTAGCTAACTAATACCATTAAAAAAGGAAACATTCTTTTTTAAAGTTCATATTTTGAAAAATTAATTTGCATTATTTGAAATCATTTAAAATAAGTTTTTCATTGAATTTTTAATTGTCAAAACCGCATTATATTCATTGTAACGTCACGCCAAGCATATGTTTGATAATTTCTAAAATATTTTTCGTAACTTGTTGTACAAATGGAATGTCAGCCAAAATAAATAAAGTCATATAATATACATCCCAAATCAAGCAGCAGAGATTAAAGTGGCTGGGGCATGTGCATCGAATGCAGGAGAGCTGCCCCACGAGGCGCGCTCTGTATAGCGACCCAGTTGGCGCTCGACGCCGTGGGAGACCGAAGCAGCGTTGGTTGGACGCTTTACAGAGGGATATAGATGCGCTGGGCATGAAAGAAGAAGAATGGAGGCGAGCGATACAGGCCTAAACCCACATCGTGCTCGAAATTTTAGAAAAAGAAAACCAATCTATTTTGTTCGTTTTCGTTTTTGCTTCTGATATTTCTCTCAACATTGTTGCCACAGCTCTACATTTTCCGATTATTTCATATCGTTTACAAAACATTGCTAGTGCTTTATTTTTTTCTCTTTCAAATTAATTTAATTTAATTAAAATTTTTAACAGCAACATTTATTAATATTAACCACGAATTAGTTATTTTTGTCGTTGAAACACATTAACCCTGTCATTCAATCTAGTAATATTAAAGAATATTTAAAAGTTATTTTATTTTTAAATACTCACACTTTTGAACCCATTTTGCCAATCCATTTAGATTTACCTTGCAATAAATCAGCCGGACTTAAGCCACATTAAAAATTCGTTTCCGGTTCAGAAAGAATCCGAATATTTTTCTTCATTTCCGTAGCATGAATGTACATTCCATATGAGGCATCAAAATGCACAAAAACAATGTGCAATATTATGTAAATATTTCCAAATAATCATCCATATCTTCACGCAACGATCAGTTGAATCATTTTTAGGGCTGCTTTTTTTTACGCTTCCAAACTTCTTATTATTTGTTTCTATGCCTAATTAGATTTCTAAACGTAGATCTAATAACCATAAAAGATGTTTCATTGTCAGAACTGGGATGTTTAGAGCAATGCTTAATAATATGCATAAAGTTAAAAATTGTATTAACAGATGACTAAAAATTAAATAACAAATTCGAGACCCTGCTGAAAATTTGAGTCGCGGCATTAATTTCGTGATACTCAGGAATTGCGGGCTCATAAAAAAATCCTCCCATCCCTCACGCTTGCTTATTATTTCCCATGACCACGTCTACAGCATTCTGCCGTCAAAAAATTGTACAAAATTTCGTTATGTTTTATTAAGACCCGTGCCAAATTCTTTTAGAGTTGTTCGAATCGAGGATTTGAATCAGTATTCAAAAATAAATTTTGATCATATTTGTTTTTTTTTTTAGTCCTGCAATATATACAATTTTCTTAACAGTGCAGACGGCTTTTTGTCATAGTCCTTCTCTAAGAGTATTCCCCATATCTTGTCGCGGTGCCACTGCTACTTGCTGCAGCCATTGGTAATATTCGTTGCATCCTTTTGACTGGTCGCTATCTATTGCGTCCTATGTATTTCGCTTGGTTTTTTCGCATTGACAGCAAGTTTGAAATGTATATCGATAACACAGACTACTTGCAGCGTTTTAGTGCCTCCATTTTGACCAACATTTTTGAGCTTGCAACGTCTAGTGGCACATACTTTACTGCTTACATGAATCCTTCTCTCTTTTCCAGTATTTACTTTACAGCTTTTCATGTGCTTGTATGCTCTCTTTCTTTCTCTCTTTCAGCAAGCTACGAATGTTTTTACTGCTGAATGGGTAATTTAGTATTTGGCAATTAGCTTTTGCCTATGTAATAGTTTGCCGTACATACATATATAGAGGGTGTTTTTTTTGAGAAGTTTTTGCTTATAGAAACGGTTAGCAATAACTGGAAGATGATTGTTTTTTAAGACTTCTAGTTTTTCTCTAGCAGTTAATAAATAAAAAAGCAAGGCTGGTGCTCAATAGTAGAAGACTCTGCACCTAGAAGATGCAATAATTTGACAACGTCAACAAAATGTCATAAGTTAGCTTATAACCAGCAGACAATCAAAACGTTTCCGACAATACCTCATTTGAAAATTTTTGATAAGCGGCTCTGAAGGAAGAAGAAGAAGGGAACAGATGAACATGCATTCGTACATATTCATACATGCACTTTTTGCTTCATCGCCGTTATTCCATCTAAACGCCCAGCAGTGCTATATGCCCCAAGAAAGTCGGCACCTACTGTAAGGTTAGGCAGCCAAATCTTGGGTATGGCCGCTTTCACGAATGTCTTACATCCAGATGTTCCAAATGGAACCTTCAGCCTTATTACAGGTTGCGAATGATATGTAAGAAATTCGGCCTTGCACAACGGCCAATCTGAGTCCGTAGACCGTAGATCTCCAAATCAACAAACAGCCAAACGCGATGAATTCGCAAATCAAAGAAAATCGCGATCACAAAAGAAGACAGAATCAAAGAAGACCCAAGAAGACCGTCCTAGGGGAGGGCTAAAACCCGACACAGATGGTTAAAGCTGCTTGGGATTAATTGACGATTTCACATAATTAGACAATTCCAATCAATAAGAATAATGGTATTTTTGAATAATTGCTCGGAGACCAAAAAAACATTACATTACTTGATGAAGATTCATATCGATATGTTGCTCCGTTCATTAGTTTTGTGATTTATGCCCACACTGTAAAAGAAACCCGCTGGATATTTGAAGCCATGTTGTAGACAAAACAAAAAACTCTTAAAAAAACACCCTATTTGTATATACTGTGCCTTTCGTTGTTGTTTTGGACCAGCATTCATTGCCACATGCTTCTGCCACAGTCTTCTGCATTTGCTGGCTCGTTTGTTTGTTTATCTGTTAAATTATGCAGTCGTCTATTAAGTGGCTGAGATTTATGTGACTAGCAGCAGCGGCAGCGGGAACAAAGCAGCACATAGGTGAAAGGGGGGTATTCGAAGAGTGGCAGAAACTGCCAAATCCTTTTAATTTCCATTTGTTAGCTTTTTGTTGTTATTGTAATTTAGTGTTGCTTTGGTTTGTGGCTTGCTCCGGCGGTGTTGGCAGAAATTTAAGATTTCTTTGTAACTTTAATTGATTAACAAATATTTGGATTAGAAAAGGTAAAGAAGGCAGTTAAAAAAAGAGTAGGATCCGAGTACCTGAGGTACCGAGTACCTTTTTTTGCATACTTATCAGGGTGGTAAAAGAAAACAATTTAGCCATGCTGTATCGTCCGTCCGTCGGTTCGCTGTCTGTGATCTATCATTCTATCACTCTGTCATTTTGTCATTCTATCATTCTGTCTTTTTGTTTTTCTGTCATTCTATCACTCTGTCATTTTGTCATTCTGACATTTTGTTCTTCTGCCATTCTATCACTCTGGCATTTTGTCATTCTGCTATTGTGTCATTCTGCCATTCTGTTTTTCTGTCACTCTGTTATTCTGTCATTCTGTCATTTTGCCATTCTGCGATTCTTTCATTCTGCAATTCTGTCATTCTGTCATTCTGCCATTCTGCCATTCTGTCATTCTGCCATTTTGTCATTCTGTCATTCAGCCTTTTTGTTTTTCTGTCATTCTATCACTCTGTCATTTTGTCATTCTGGCTTTTTGTTTTTCTGCCATTCTATCACTCTGTCATTTTGTCATTCTGCCATTCTGTCTTTCTCTCTTACTGTTTTTCTCTTTTCCTGTCTTTCGTTCTTTAAAATCTAAAATACCAAAGAATATTTTTTAAAAAATATTTAAGTTTAAAGTGTTGAAACTTTTGAACCTACATATTTTGGCAAATTTTTTTTTTTATAATTTTAGTTTTTACGCTCATATTTAAGACTTGTGTGGAACCAATTAAATAAGCAATAGTAGAAATCAATATATAACCATAATAAGTTATGATAGAAATCAATATATAAACAACAAATATCTTAAATGTTCGCATATTTTAAAGTGCATGTATTGGTCACTGTCCTCCTCCTTACCAACCAAAAATTCACGTATGAGTAATAAAGAAATGTCTTACTCTTGACAACAAACTACTGTTTTTAAATTAGGATTAGAAAAGAGTTCTTCCAAAAATGAAAACCATGAAATTATTTTAATGTAGGAATTCCTTGGAAGAAACAAAGTAATTTCAAAAAGCTGTCGTAAAATGTCAAAACGAATATAAATATGAGGTTTTAGCTGTGAAATTCTAAATGACTTCCGAATACTTAATTTGGTTACGATATCTTCTTAGGCAAAAGAAATACAACAAAGTTTGCACCAAACAAGGTTTTTTGACCGATCGGTGCTATGGGAGCTATATGATATGGTCAACCGATTTTGATAAAATTTGGTCACTGCAGGGGAGCTCCAAATAACTTCCGAATGACAGGGAAGGGTTTTCCAGCAAACGTAATTTTTGAGCCGTCGTACTAAGGGTATATAATGTCCGCGATGCTCCACTGTAATGATCCATTACATTGGATTTGTTCTTGCTGCTTTTGTTTTTGTTGTCATTTCATGTTGTTTACGCTTCATTAAATATTATCGAAATACAACAATTAATTGCGTAATTGTTATTTTATGTCACAACAACGGCAGTAAAGGCAAAAACAGCAATAACAACAACAAGAACAACAACAACAAAAACATTTACAACACATGCAACATCGGCCACATTGAAGCACTTTAAGCACTTGATACAACAGCCGCAAGCTTTTTGCGGTCTTTGGGTTCTGCGTCCGGAGGTCATTTATTCAGATACATGCTGCAAATTGCATTTTAAATTATAAATAAATATATAGTTGTGTGAAAATAATTGCAACTAATTAGCTCTTCAAAAATGAACAAGAGCGCATAAATTATGATATACATAAATCTGGTAGAGCAAAATAACAATAACTGATATTTAAAACAAATAATTAAGCTTTTCTTCGAAACTAATATTTACAATAGTATAAGATAGCAGAAATTTATTGTGAGATGCAAAGCTGATCGGGCAAGTCCGATTGCGAAGTCTTTTTAAAAATTCAAGCTGTTTATATGAATAGTAATTTTGAATCAGCAACATTGGAATTTTAAGTCCGATAAAAGTTGTCTTATCGTTAATCAGCTGGCAGCAGCATGGATGTACATATAAGGAGTTAGTGTATTTGTCAAACCAAAGATTATATCAGCATTTTCTTCTTTTTCACTCTCATAATATTCCCAAATCAAAATTTTCTGATTTTAAATTGGAAACATAGAAACTTGTTGACTTTTTTTCGTCTTGACGGATTGGCAGGAGAAGAAGAGCTGTTGTCTCTAGAAATACAAAGCGCGCTGGTAATATCTTTAGCGCTACCTTGCACTATCGCAACCATAGAAAGATCCTTAAGAACTATTGAAAAATGAAAGTGTTGGTTATTGTCAACATTCGTAATCGTAAATAGTAATCTGAAATGGATATCATTTTGTACAGATCTCACACATTTATTTTAATTTCAGAATTATATCTCTAAAGTGTACATCGAAGACTTAATAAAGCTTTTAACAATCTACGGCACAAATCCTACCTCATACTCGTATTCTTACTCAATAATGTTACACTAACTAATTACATATTAAAAATATTACTCATACTCCTATTTTAGGTCTTTAAATTATTTTTTTTTTTTTTTTCAATTAATTATTTTGCAATATTTAAAATAAGTCATGGCAGTTTATTTGATTAACATTTTGGGCAAAAAAAAACATATTAATTTGGAAACCAGAAAGTAAAAATACTTGCTTAGTAAATGTTGCTAAAATCTTGCCCAGCCATAGTTAAAATTGTGGGTACAATATTGAACCATAGTAATTTATAATAAATTAATTTATTTATAATAAATATCCATATATATAATATGAAGGGGGCTTTGCCACCTGCTCGTTCGCTCAGTAAGTAACATCTTAACCGAAAGATAAATGATGACGATGATCAGGACGATAAAAAAATATATTTTAAAAAAGATTATAAAGGGTGTTTTTTTAAGCGCGTCCGGATTTCTAACTTAATTAAAACATAGAAAAATTAATGTAGAGACTTCATATATGGTTTTATAAGATAAGATCTCTGGCATGTGACCACCACGCCTACGAGTTACAAGGCGCATCCTGTGGATCCAATTTTTGACCACACTTTCGAGCAATTGGGGCCGTATTTCAGTAATGACACGTTTCATGTTGGTTTCCAAGTCGTCAATTGTTGCTGGTTTGTCTACATAAACCAACGACTTGACGTGTCCCCAAAGAAAACAATCTAAAGGGGTCAAATCACACGACCGCGGCGGCCAGTTGGTGGGCGTATTTCTTGAAATAACTTTCTCACCGAGTTGAATTTTCAGTAAATCAATGGTTGCGGTCGCCGAATGGCACGTAGCGCCATCCTGTTGAAACCAGAACTCTTCGACATCGATGTCACGTAAATTTGGATACAAATATTCATTGATCATCGCTCTGTAACGATAACCATTGACGGTAACACGTTGCGAATCGATAAATTTTGATTTCCTCTACACTAGCCTCTACAACAGCGATATTTTCTTCCGACCGTGCTGTTCTCATTCTGATTGGTGGTCAGACATCGTGGAATGCCAAATGAGTTCGTACATGATCAAGAACCCGACGAATAGCATCGTTCTTATGGGCGATTCTATAAGTTTTTACAACATAACACTGATTTTGATTGTAAGTCTCGAAGATTTGAAGACGTTGTTGTGGTGTAAATCTTACCATAATGAATTGTTAGTCCTTACTGAATAAAATGAAATTTAAATTTGTCAAAAGTAATAACTGGTTTCGGAGATATCCCTTTTGGACATCCGGACGCTATTAAAAAAACACACTTTAGAACGCCGAGACTTGGACTAGTAGAAAACTCATTTACACTAAGAGAAAAATCTCATAACCTTAGTTATAGTAGCCTAAACGTATCTTGCAATGGCTTCCTTGCCGTATGGAGTAATTGAGCACGAATGGAGCACCTACTTTTATAATGAAACACACTCAATTTAGAAAATACATATTTTTTCAACCAATTATGTACAGCTTAACACGTGTACGGCAAATAAAATTGCACGTTTACTTTGTACAAAACACAAAAGTAACCCAGCAAAATAACACGCATACGCCAAGTAAGCCGCACACAATGCTGGAATGTTGAGCTATTAGCTGATAATTCACTCAGCACATTTAAAACGAAGAGAAATTACATTTCACATTTGAAATTTTTTGATTTAGTTGGACATAAAAACAAAATGGCACATTGCATTTGACTAAGCCACGCAGCAAGCACTAAATCAAAAGTACAACTCATATGGTCATTTGTCAAGTGTACGAAAGCGCTGAAAACTAAGTCAAAGGGCTGGCCTCCAACAGCATATATACGCTCTAGTGTTGGCAAAACAATTTAATTTCATTATTAAACACTGGGCGACAAAATGGCGGGTTGCCAGCTAGAGCTAACAAACTATAACAAATCAGCGCACTATGACGTTGCAGCTGGAGCACGCAATCACCAGGTGGGTCAGGTCGTGGTCAGCTTTGTGAAAAATAATTTCATGTAGGGCAACACACGCAAGACCAGCTTAAGCTGGGACAGCACTCAGGAAGCAAATAATTAAACATTATGACACAAAATTTATTGCAGCACTTGGACATTTGATGAATGCCACAGCTGCTTGCAGCCGGACACTTGGACACAAATAATCAGTAACAATATTTAAGAAGTCCATCTAATTTTGGCTAGCACTTAATAATGCACTCTCGGCATAATTCACAAAATGAAGGCACACTGTACGTAAAGCTCTAGTTGTAGAATTTCCAGACGCCTTCCAGTGACTAGCTAATTTATGCGACTCCATTAAAAAATGGCCGCAGGTAACGGCATAAGCCGTTTACATAATTTATTGGCGCTGCTTGTAGGTGCAAAGTTCGCCAGGCCAAGCCGTAAAATAAATAATAATCCAAATAAATGGGGCACGTGTAACGCGGGGATTGGTTGCATGTGTTGGTAGTATGGCTGTGGGCGGCCATGTTTTTTATGCCGGCGTTAATTGACAATCATTTTATTAGAGCTATATATAAATGATGCCTGGCAGAAAGGGCAAAATCTGCCAACGCTAGATGGCGCCAATATGCAGCTACATAAATTGTCAACAAATTATGCGCTTTTAATGAGCTGGAAACTCGTAAATTATTAACAGATTTTGGTTTGGTAATTGACTCTTGTGTTATTATTCTATTAAAAAACTAGGGGGCTTGCCCGCTGCTTTGCTTGCTGGCTCTGAGATATATGAATTGTTGCACAATATTCCCAAAAAGGAGCCATGAAAAAAATACTTATCACAATTATTCATGAGTGGAACGTAAAAAGTATTAGGATCATAAATTGGTATTCTAAACCTGATACTTTGAACTATTTTCGCAACCGTCCTATCAAACAACTGCTACCAAAATCTCCTGCAAGCGACATATGCAGATGATACCGTCTTTTTGGCAACATACCCCGATTCAAGTACAGCCTCAATGATTCTTCAGAATCAGCCTGACCTCATTGTTCCTTGGCTCTCAGCATGGACCATTGGTATCTTTAACGTCACAGACACGGTCCCACTGTTTATCCGAACAGTAACATACTGCCCACCCATAAAACAGTAAGGTACTTAGGTCTGGAATAAATGGCTGATCTGAAGACCTCATCTGGCAAAAGTAAGTAAGCAGCTTAAATCTGCATTTAAAGCCCTATGTTTCAATAGAAGATAAAGGAAATAATGTATAGATATATTAACACAAAACTAGAGAAAAATGGACTGGTTTTTCAGAATCATGTTGGGACTGAGTATGCTTAATAAACTAAGATTGTAGGTCCTGTTCGTACTAATCTGAACCAATGGAAGACAGATTTGGCGCTCGTCATGTGAAGTTCAGATAGAGACTAATATAAACATCTTCGAAGGGTTTCAGGCTAAGATTCTTACCAAAGTCACCAATGCTGAATGGATTGTGAGCAAATATGTGATTCACTGGAACCTAAGGGTGTCTACCATCTAATCCAGAGCACCAGCAAGGCGTACATCTCCCAGATCAAAGCACATGCTAACCATTTGCCTATCAATCCCTTGACCAAAAACTTGCATATAAGAAGCTTTATCTCTTTATCTTCATTTTAAACTCGCTTCTTTCTGTATAAATTTTAAAAAATAAGTCCAAGATTCCAAAGCCTCAGATTAAGAAAAGGTCCCTCGTGCAAAATAAGTGGCGAAAAGTAAATACTATTTACTTAACATAATATGGCGCCACAAGGTTCGATAGATGGCGCTAGCAGTGACAACAGCGTAACAAATGGCTCGTAGAGATAATTGTTGTGAAACATTTTTTAAAAATTGATGCAAGATTTAGAGATTGACGGTAATTCATTTTGTTTTTTATTAGTTTACTTCAGCACATACCAACGTTTCCCATTTTCTTTAAGAAACAGCTGATTGTAGTATGACCAGTTGCATCTCAACCACAACAACAAAATGCAATAATACCAAAAAAAAAACAGAATCCGACAAACAATACCATTATGCGTTTATATGTACTCACTGGTCATTACGGGATCAATTAATTAGGAACAACTTATTTATTTAGATTCTTTTTCTTATATTTTTATTTTCATATGCACTTTTTTATTTGGCATAACAAATTTTTTTTAAGCAGGATTTCTATATTTCGAAAAGCAATTCATAGAATTGAATATTGCAATTCATTAATTTGAAGTGTATATTGTTAATTCTACAAAAAACTCACGAAAGTAAAAAATTAAATCAGATATACAGAAAACACACATTTTATACAAAAAACTTTAACTTTCAATCATAACAACTTTACACACAAGCAATTTTTCGTAAACTAAGAATTAATTTTTGTGTTAAAAATATAATAGTTAAAGAAAAAAAAACTCCACAAAACAATTGTGTAAACATTAAAATTATCTCTACACAAAATAAAATAAGCAATTACTGTAAAAACAAATATTTTTAGCGATGACATTGGGCTTGTTAAAGGCTTTCAAGCAATAAATCAAACTTAATATCAAGATATTGTGTAGTGGCCATAAGTACTTTCTATATAAATAACAAACTTTTCAAGTCACCCACTTAAAATCTCATGCAGATCCGTTATCAAAGTTCTGCTCAGCTGCTGGATCATACGACAGTCCCAAAATATATATATATTGCGGTTAAGCGTAGCTTAACAATCGGGTGATAGAACAGTTAGGATTGTAGATAAAAGCTTAAATCAGATGTGATATAAAGCTCTTTGTCAGGCCACGCGATATTATTTTGAGATCTGCTGTCTATTGCACAAGACCCAAGTGAAGCAAATACAACCTAACCTTTTTTTTTCGGAAATTAAATTAACTTAAATATATTGACTGTTTAATTTAATCAAAGTGTTTGAAAGAAATTGTGTGTGAAACTTAAGAGAATCATCAATCATTTTGTGTGCCTCGAGATTTTATTTGGAAAAAGGTATGAATTTTCATAAGTGGTGTGCAATTTCCCTAAAAATCCATATTTTCAGGCGGCAACCCATGCGGTTTGTCCGTTCTTACAAATATTGTCTTGTGGACACGATAATCTCTTCCATATGGTCGACGACCCTTCTATAAATTTGGCATACAACGAAAATCCATAAATTCTTGGTGGGATTGGAAGACTACACTGCTGGAATGTCGTAGTCGCTTCAACACAGCCGGCCAAATTAATCTAAGCAAAATGCGTAACGTCGACTAAAAATACCAAGCTTATATATATTCATATTGGCCAAGCAAATATAGTAAATCGACCATTGCAGTTCAACTTTTTATTCAGCCATGAGTGAATGATTTTTGTCATTTCTTCTTCTTGATCAAGCTCGAGCGTAACCATGAGCTTTATTACAAAAACAATCTGAACGAAATGACAAACAGTTGATTTACATGGTTAACAATTATTATCTTTTGTTTACTGCTGCTTGTCTTATTGTGCAAAATATCTTTATATGCACTGAATAGTATGAATACTTATTAGATTTATACTTTGTATCTCTATTATTATATCTACTATTATATCTACTGTTAAACGCAATCTAACTTAGAAGTTAAATTTTTCTTTTAACATTGAATTAATGGCTTAAAAATATGAATACTAGGCGTGGTATTAAAAAAAAAAAAAAATGTGTGTATATATATATATCTGCGTCTTATATAACTAACTAATTTTGATTCAGGCAACAGCACATCGTTCAACGTCTGCTTGGGCCCAAGGATTCCGACGATGATTTTAAAAGCTACGTAAAATATTGTGAGTACTTAAAAAGAACCAGAAATTACAAAACCATCCCTGTTTGAGAGGTTTTGATAATTATTTGTTCGTCTAGATAGATATATAAATATATACACGCCTATACATTGAATTATTTCTTTTTGTAATACAACGTGCGCCCACGCATAAATATATATTTCTTAGTTTTGTAAGTGATAATGTCTGTGAGGTACATGATACCAATATAAAATGAATTGTTGATCATGGATCATTATAATATTGTTAAATTTTCATAGAAAGAATTGATTTCGATCATAATCATATCTGATACACTTTATTAATTTTTTTTTTTGCAATCTCCTACTATTATGAATTTAAATAAAATCTTAAAGTTTTTATAACGTATAGTAAAATGAATAAGTAAGCTTTTAATTTAACTTCTCCTTAGTAAAGCATGACTGTGTTCCAGCTAGGATGAAAACGTAATACGTTTTTATAAGGGTGAATCCAGACTGGCTATCTGTTTGGTTTTGCAACGGTAGGGTGGGTAAAGAAAGGGGCTTTCTAAAATCTTAGTCCCATTTTAGTCAGACTTCTACAACAGTACCCAGTGCAAAGTAACATATTTCCAAGACCTTCCCATAACATTTACAGATTTCTATATCTTTTCTTTAAATATTCCTTTCTTTTGGTTGATCTTATCTTTTGATTTAATACTCTATAATGTGCACCTAATTATTATGAGAGTGTGTGCATATGAAAATAGATAGTAGGAAAGAACCCCGACAATCCGGCGAGCTGGCAAGAGCACAGCTAGAGGTGCACACTCCGAAATCTTTCATATATATTGCTTGCAATAAAATCCAGCAAGAGCACCCAGCACACCACAATTGGTCGCCTTGGGGTCACCCCAAGGGATGCGCATCAAATGTCATGGGAATACAAATTGCAATGATTAATTAAATATGATATGGCCAATATAGAAGGTCGTTATTATGCTTAAAATCAGCTTGAAGCTTCCATAATCCACAATTGGAAAACAAAAACTAATTTTTAATTTCAATCATTGTTAAAACGTTCCAAATTGAACCTTATACTATAAACCTTCAATATCTGCAAACTTATTACTCAGCTAACCATAATAATTTATTTAAGTTGCTTTCAGTAACTTGAAGTTTAGGTTTATCATTCAAGTTGGTCAAAATGTTCTCCATAAAGGTCGCAACATTTTCTAAGCTTATTTTTCTTTACCGAAGGCAAAGGCAATATAATATTATAGCGAAATTTAAAAAGGACGTAGCCGATTTTAAGATTTCCTTTACTTTTACATGGCCACCGATAGCGTAGTGGTAGCGTACTCGCTTTTTAGCCCGATGGTCGAAGGTTGGTTTGCCTAGCACTGGCATAGCTACCAAAAAAATCTCTATTAATTCCGAACACCGCCGTTCGGATTCGACTATAAACTGTAGGTCCCTGTTCTCTTCGAAAGGTTGTTAATAGAGATCCCCATGCTCCACCTAGGGGCGACTGACAAAATAGTCAAGTCAGGAAATTATTACTTTTTCAACAGATAAATATTATATATAAATGAAACCCTTACAATGAAATTCAGCAAAGTACTTAGCTACTACAAAAAACTTGTGTCTGCCAAAATTGCTTTGGTTAGATCACTAATATATAGTATATGAATTTGAGTCAACCAATTTTGGCATGGGCACCCAAAAAATATTTCGATAAATTATGTGGATTAAAATCTTTTTTTGGTACAATTCTTGCTCTAGCTCACAAAACATTCGAATGCCAAAAGAACCTGTTCCTATGGAAGGGAAAAAATATGATAAACTTATAAGTCCCAAGTTTGGTTGCTCTAGTTCTTATTATCTGGAACTTAAAGAATAAGTCTATATCGACTTTTCTAGTAACCTTGATCATTGTTTTGACAACATTGAGTGGTCTCCTTCCTATTTATTTGATTAGTTAGTTTTTAAACTATATGTATTGTAGTGGCCATATAGAATACAAATCGATACGATCTAAAAAGTCGTTACATTTATTCATTTCAAAATAGGCATACAAGTTAAGCTTTAAAGACGAGCTTTCAAAACCGTTGAAGCTCGCGCTCTCATTCAGTGCGCTCGTTAGGGGTCAACGACCACTCTTAGATCAGGCGATTATGCTGTTAGTATTTTTGGCGCTAACAGCAATGAGTAGGTTTGAGCATGGGAGAGAGCGAGAGGGGGAAAAATGCATATGACTTGCGCTCTTCATGCACATAGTTAGTCTCTAATGTCGTTCAAAGCTCAGCTTAAGCGCTCTGGCTTAAAGTGATTTGAAAGGTAAAGGTCAGTCGAAGTTTAGCAGTGCAATTGTGCAATCAGTGCTTCTCTAAGTCATTACAATTTTTTCTTTATATGATATTTTATTTCAAGCAGCATATATATATATATATATAAATATATATCTGCTAATAAAAGTTTGTAACTACTAAAATTTAAAGTGAAAAATAATTAGTGCGTTCCGGATAAAATAATTATTTAAAAGTATTTTTCTGGAGGAAAAACGCAAGGTAATATGCCAAGTTAATGCATTACCTGAATTTTAAGGAAACTTGTCATTTTTAGGCCAGTTCCGTGCTACACGGACTAGGCGCCGCGCCGGGAGCACCACCAACTTCAGTTGCTACGGTCGCCAGCAACATCAAATGCATGTATCAGCGCCAGCAGCAACAACCACAACATTAAGAGCGCTAGCAACATCAAATGCATGTATCAGCGCCAGCAGCAACAACAACAACATTAAAAGCGCTAGCAACATCAAATGCATGTATCAGCGCCAGCAGCAACAACAACAACATTAAAAGCGCTAGCAACTTCAAATGCATGTGCAGCGCCAGCACAACAACAACAACAGTAAAAGCGCAGCATCACTACCTATAGCAGCAGCTTGAAGAGCTGCTTATTAACAAAAACAGCAACAACTACAGCAGCTTAAAGCGGCTGCGCACCCATACGCAACAACCAACATCGTTACATTGATTTGTTTACGATCATCAGGTCGTAATCAAAATAAAAAAACCGCAAGTAACAACAAACCATTTAAACAAAGGCAACGCACCAAGAATAGTGGTATAAAGCAGCTGTTACGCATTTTGTTTGTTTATTTAAGAGAATGGTCTAAAATCATTGTAGAAAATATGTTAAACCTTGCACCAAAAAGCTTATAAAACTCTCGTTCGCATAAGCTCTTATATTTATGTTTTTTTTTTATGCGTAAGCGAACGTCAGCTGATTAAGTTTTACAAACAATGCGCTAACAGCTCTTATAATGTATCTGTTTAGTTAAATAAGTAGAATTTTAAAAATAATATAGAAATCATAATTAAATGGTGCCAAAATGTTTATATGCATAATATATATATATATTTAATTTGCTTGATATGTATACTAATGAATTTGAAATTCCCTAAAAGGTACCTGCGAACATCGATCATTGAGCTCAACGATTCGGCGTATGGCGGTATAAGTGAGTCTTAAAAGGTCGAAAACGACCCGTAGAATTGATTTGTTTTATTATTTTCATGTAAACGTTTATATATATATATATTAATATTACCTAATGGCCCCTACCAACCTCAATTTAAAACCTTGTTAATACAAATAATTATGAAAAAAAAAGAAAAATTAAACTTTGCTTAATATGAATAATGTTAAGATTAAATTAAGTACACAAATTGTGAAACTATATGTTAAGGATTAATGTTAAGATTTATATTTACCCCCCACTTTCTTCTCTGAAATTTAAATGAATTATAACGTATTGAAAATGAATTGCTAATCAGTCTGGTGTTTTCTCCTTAGTAGAGCATGACGGTGTCTCGGTCAAAATAAAACGTAAAGCGTTTTCAAAAGGGTGAAATCAGGTTCTTTTAGATATATCTGTTTTTACAACGGTAGGGTGGGTATAGATAGGGCTTAGCAACATCTAGTCCTCCATCAGCAAGACTTGGCCAAAAGAGTACCCAATTAAAGTAATTAGCGTTGATAACCATTTCCCACATGAGTTTTTTTTTTGTTTCATATATATAGTTATATTTATGTTTATAAATATAGTTATATATATACAATTTTCTTTTATTGATTTTTTTTTTTTTTTCTTTGTATTTATTTATTTATTTATACATTGTTATTTCTCTCAAAATGTGCACCTAAAATATTATGCGAGTGTGTGCATATGAGATTAGGATAGGAAAGAACCACGACAACCCGGCGAGCTAGCAAGAGCACTGCTAGAGGTGCACGATTCCAAATCCACTCATATAGAAGACTACATTATATCTTACTTGCAATCAACATCCTGCAAGAGCACCCTGCACACTACAGTATATGCAACAAGCTTTTTAAGTTGATTTGCTCCGCAGATAACTGACTTATTCAAAACTAATCATATTACTTTATTTATTATACCCTGTACCGTATGGTACCATATTATTTTATGAAAAATGAAATCAATTCTAAATTATTAAGCGTTTAGCCAGGGCGCCATAGCCCTTCAGGCTTTGATACTAATCTTATATGTATTAGATAGTATACAAAGAGTCTAACTGGATAAGGCAAAAAAACTGCCAAAACAAAAATCGAATCTTTTACAATAAAATTAATTTTTGTGATAGCTTTTGCTTCTAATTTTAATTACGTATGTTTAGGTTGTTCCAATTTATTAATACCCTCTCTTTTTAAGGTTAAAACATAACTTACAACCGTAAGTTCTAAGTTTTTCAAACACCGAAGTAAAGCTTGTTTTAATGATCACAATTGTTATCCCCAAAAAGATAAAAACAATGTATTTTTTTTTATATTTAATTACTTTATAGAATTTTAAATAAACTTATTTTGTACTCTAAAACTTTAAGTTGGTGCTCTACTCAAAGTCTAGTTTCCACATCTTGTCTCTTTTAAACAGAAACCGAGACATTTCTTGTAAAAAAAACATTGTAGAAGTAGAGCCAAGCTTAGTGAATCATGTTGAGATAATATAGTTTAAGTGTTCGCTGTAAAATCTCATATAACATAAACCGCTCTGTGGCCATAATCCAGTTGAACACACACGCAAACATGCAACTGCAGACCATAAACTGTGAAGAATGTTTGCCAAAAAATTGCAAACCGTCTGTCGTATACAATTTTTGTTAGACATTGTCATGCGAGCTCATAAAATTTTATGCACAAAATAAATTTGCAAGTTGCACTTTTGAATAATCGTCGTCGTTGACAAAGAGACTACCAGCAGCCAGATAGACCGCCCCAGTCAGCCAAGTTGGCAGCCCAAAAATGCTCAGACTACTCAAGCAAGCAAAAGCGACAGGCCCAAATCGTTTGAGTGTTTGTGTCGCCAAGTGCTCTGGCTAGGCGCCAGACTCTTAAGCGCAACAGAGAGCACAAAACAACACACGCGCTTGTCTGCTGTCGCTGTCTCGTCTGTGGCAGACAAAATGGTGGGCGTGCTTGCTCGCTCTTACATGTTAATGTGCCCAACTAGGGCCAGACAGCGATGCCTGTATCCCAGCGTCGTCCTTGTCTTACTTGTCAGTGTTGTTATCATTTCTCTTTGAGTGCAAAGCGAGCAAATGAATTGTCATTAATTTGGCAATGAATGTGGATGCAACTCTGTGTTGGTGGCGCCTCTCAAGCACTTTGCCACTTTTGTGCAATTATGCGACGAGTGTAAGCAAATTGTTATTAACATTTTTTTTTTCAGCTATAATATTTTGGGTACACCATTGCCATAAAACGAGACTTTCTTTATGCCAGGGCTGCATTTTGTGTATGAGTGAGTGAAAGTGAAGTGTATCAGAGTAAGTGCGAGAGAGAACAAGGTTCGTTATCCTTTTCGCCTAAGATAATATGTCTACACTTCAGCACTCAAGTATACATTCTTCTATTTAGTCGGGAGGGTGACTAGTATATTTTGGATTGGTATAGGCATCTCCAAGACGGACAGCTTTTTCTAGTTTCAGATGAAAATTCAGAAAAGTAAAGCTGAATAATGCCAATATACAAAATAAAACCTATTATTATATGTTATACGAAATTCGGTTTTAAATTTTAATTCATTTTTTTAGAAGCATATTTACACCAGGAATTTAAAAATAATATTTTTTTTGCCAAGAGTAAGATATTTCTTTATTACTTATATTCTTGGATTACATTTACCTAACGCACATGGGCTGTAAAGGCAGCAGAGAGTTTGAATTTTATGATTGAATTAATTCATATTCAAAAACAAAAAAACACTTACTCGACAGCTCCAATAAGAAATACTGTGACTAAAAGAAGTGCAGTTTTGTAGTTCATTTTTAAATATGTGCAAATTCACAAAGTTGCTTCGTTATATATCGTTTTTTTTTTTTGTCTTTTAATCTAAAAACACAGAACTAATCAATTTGGTTCCACGTAAGTTATGAATATAGGCATACAAATTGTAGTTAAAAAAAAAAAATTGCGTAAGTCGAAAAGTGCGCGATATTCTGATATAACCAAGCTCTGTAGTAATGATTTTTGGAGAAAGTCAACGTTTCGATGCTTATAAGGTTCACATTATTTTACATATCAAATTTTTTGGCGCTAGTATATTATATTATATTACACTAGTCGACAAATTTAACACTTTTGTTTTCTCTAGAGATGAGACCTATACTGTATGTTAGGGAAATGTTTCAGCATTCAAAATCCGATTATTTTTGTATCCTCCCATAGCTTGTTTTTTTAAGGCTATTTTAGAGAATGAGGTCATAAGAACTGTACTAATTCGAAATTTTGTATTATTTTGATTATCCTTAAAAGTAGAGTAGACTACCTTTCCAAAATGCCCCGAATCACAAACATTGGTACCCTCAAGAAAAAACTACAGTCGAAAGTGTGTGCCGTAAACCCCGAAAAACACAACAATTTGGTGACTTTTCGTACAAACATCGCTATTTCTTTCAGAAAAAGTCTAAGACCCTTGAAAAGTTTGCTATTTTATGTTATTGGTCATGATATGTAGATGCGATTTCTGTATAGTGTCGTCTTTTTATGATAAAAAATGACTGATTAATTCAATTTTTAGTAAAAATGAAAAAATATCCTTTTTTTTCGAAGGCATTTATTTTTTTTGGTCACTTTCAACTGCATTTATCTTTTGAAAAGTGGTTCACTCTTCTATATTTGAATTTTTAATAGAAAGAAGGAGTCGGTACCTTTCAAATAAGCCCTTTTTTGTGAAATTCGAAATGTGCAATGCATCACCAACAGCTCAATGCATCACCATAAGTATACGAAAAATCAAGATTTCACCAAAAAAATACAACATTTTTTGTTTATAATGGTCTCGACACATTTTTTTCGTACTCCTGACCATATTGGAGGTAATTTTGAGGAGTCTTCTGAGTCTCATTTTCTATCTAATATACAGTTGCACAAACTTAATATGCCGCATACCCTCAGGCTCAGGGTATAAAAAAGTGGAGTGTGGTTAAAGCTTATAAAGAATGAATGGCTTTTTTTGTAATAAATTAATTAATTTTATTTATATGTATAGCATATTTTTTTGAACATTTTTTGATTTAAGTTACTTAGTTATATAAAACCCGAACTAAAGTATAATAGGATTAAAATTCCATCACCAAAACGAGGTTCATTAGCAACACTAATAATATAATTACCACGATACTTGGTGTTTCGAATCAATCGCACCTGCGCACTGTGGTCCCAGATTGTCTTTTCATGTCCAAAAATACTTGAATTTCCATAATAGCTTTTATGACAGATGATGCTCAACATAAAAATTTGCTTTGCTTTTGAAGCAGTGGTGGGCAGTCTCTCAATTTGCATAACTCGCAAAGATGGGCAACAAAATCTGCCGCAGTGCAGTCGGCACACGCACGCGAAATCACTCTCTCGTCTTAGCTTGATTGCGGTTCTTACTCTCTCGTGCACTTTTGCTTACTGCGCTGCTTACTCAACCGAAAAGAGTTTGTATGAGTTGTATGTGTTTTGCCAACAACATGGTAAAATTAGTTAAGGTAGAGTAATGCTGCCAGCGTCGTCACTAATTTTAGTGAGAGCAAGAAAAAGCACGAGAGAGAGAACGCATACATATTAAAAAAATATGCGTAAAGACAGCCTACCTCATGTGCAGTTGCAACGAAACTAAAAATTTGTAACTTTCGTAAAGCGACTTCACCGGAGTATGCTACCTGAAATAAGTATATCATGATCTGGGCGTACAGACGGAAGGACATGGCTCAATCGCCACCCGAGCTTATGTTAGGTAGGTATCATTGTAGATTACGTTTAAATAAGTTCATAAGCCAAATTTCGTGGCAGAGCTATTCTATATCAATAATTGAACATTGTTGCAATTTATGAAGAAAAACAAAAAAAAAAATCTTAAAGGTTTCATAAGGTCATGATAATTTTTGTACGATGCTAAGGTACCTTTCTGGTCAAGATTCTAAGCTGCAAAAATCTTTTTATGGTTTAAAGGCCTATATATCGGCACGAACCGACAGATGGTTTCCTTTTAAAAAGCCTAACTATGATGATGCAATCTCACCCAGATAATCTGTTGGTATTTGAAAGAATTGTAATCCATTTGATATATGACCAGATGGTTCTGTCGTATTATCCATATGCATACAGTTGTTTAATAGCTTCTGATAAAGTTTAAGTAACCCGTACTCCGACAACGGGTGGTTACGGTCGGTTCGTGTTAAGCACAAAGTGAGTAGTACTTAAGTTATTCGCAAAAGTCCAATAGTATTAACAGGGTCAATGTTATAGCACTCATAAATTGTATTATGCAAATAGCTTCTGTTTTTTAATTTCAAACAGAATTCTTTGGAGCATGCTCAACTGCTGTGCCTGCTGCTGTCCTTTGGCGCACATAAAATACAAAATTAATTTTTGTTGTTTTTTTTTTTTTTTTTTTTGCTGACAAGTAACTACCATAGAGGTGTCCCAATGTCAGTTGTCCAATTTGAGTGTGTCATAAAAATTTACACAAACTTTCGACGAAACTTTAAAAATTGTGCGCGTCAGCTGAAAAAATCTTCAACAAGCGTAAAAACAACAAAAACACAAAAACTTGATGCGCTCTATGAAAAGTGTCATAAAATTTGAACAAAATCTAAAGCTAATGGATTTACAAACTTACACTTACAGAGACATTTCCACATGCTGCCCTGCAGCGTATACTTAATAATAATAGTTGCTTACTGGTTCCACAAACGCTGACCAGCAGCCAGACCCGTCACTATTTGGTAGTTGCTCTTTGGCAGTGGTTCGTGTCGGGATTGGCAGCTTTTGTGGGTTGCTACTGGGTTTTGGGGTATTCCAGGCTAACAGCATGGACAGTTTATGTGACAAACGTGACTTAAGCGTCAATTGCTTGGCTTTTGCATCGATGTTCCAAAATCCAACAACTCCAGCTTCAACTTGCTCTTGGCCGAAATTTTATGGCCGCCGCACAATAAACCAAGCAATTGAGCGTCTTAAAGTGTCGCCCAAGTGCATTTAAATCACACACTTTGCGACCATTTGCCGTAATTTGACTTTAAATGTTATGTTCGGTAGTTCTGGGTGAGAGTGGCAGTGCTGGGTGCTCCCAGCTCAGAGCTAGAGATGATGACAGGCCAATGGGCTGGACATTTGTGTAAGCTATTTTATGGCTGCCTGCGTTTGGCTGGCCGACTGTCAGCTACATAAACTTAATATGTATAGTTAGTAAGTGTACGATACAGTAGAAACTCAGAAAGTTGAACCAGTCAAAAGAAGAAGGAAAAATAAATCTAGTTCTATGCTGTGGACTTCTCAAGGAGTCCAATAGTTAGCATTGGAGATTTTCAGAAATAGTTTCTTAAATGTCAAACATGTGGATGCGGTATGGTTCCAATTCTAGGGGATAGTGTTAGCTAAAGCTTACGATTTTTTTTTAATTTTCAAGCTTTTTTTTAGTTTTTTTTTTGTATTTTTCCTGGATAGTCTTATATTTTTTCCCATATATTGTATTTAGTTATTTCAATCCTATTTAGATATTTAAGATTATCGTTTGAAAGAGCATTAATTAACTTCTAAGTTTTTTGATTATTTTTATGCACTAATTATTGTTTGTTTTTTTTTATTTATTGAATATTTTAAAAATTCAAAAGGCCTTTGCAAAAAAAAAGAGTTTTGCTATACTTATCTGGCACCAATTGGAAACATCTCGTCAAAAAAAATTTCTTCAAAATTTTTGCACAAAGTATTTAGAAGGAGTTCCCGCATCACGGATCCTACCCGGCCGCCAATTGTCTAACTAAGATATAATATAAATATGAGTGTAATAAGCAAATAAAAGCGGTTCTCTTTATTTAAAAAAAAAAATTATTACTCTAGAAAAGATAGTCATGCTCCGGAAATCAAAAGAAATAAAATATTCGGATTCATTTTAATTTCACTTGATTGATGCTCACAAATTGACCAAAAGAAAATTTTTAAGTTGTCTGAGTCCGACTGCTTAAGACTAAGTTGTTCTCGTTTTGTAAAGTTCTAGTACTACTCGTTCGAATTTTGGATGAAAAATTGCATTAAATTGAAATAATAAAAAAATTTAATAAAAGTCATAAAATTTGCATTAAGAATTAAGACAAAGAGGCTGCATTACTTGACTTTTCCCCCATTGTACTTTTCTTCAAGAGAGCCTTTGGCATTATAGTTGAGTTGCAGAGTAAGACCTTTTAGTCCAGACAAAGGGGAGTTCGAACACAAAATAGCCAATGGAGACTGCTAGCTTTTAGTTTTAAATTAATTTTCTTGGCCTCAATATGCTTTCGCCAAGTACGTCGCCTATCGAAGTGGATCCCAAGATAAGTTACTTCATCAGCTTGTGGAATTTGCGTATTGTTCAGTACAAAAGGCGGGCAAGTTTGTCTGTTTAGAGTGAACGCTACTTGTTTGCATTTTTGTTCATTTATTCGGATACGCCAATCTGATAGCCATTTGTCTATGGCCTCCAGATGAACAGAAAGATTTGCGGTTGCTTGCATTGGGCATTTGAAGCGACTAAGAATCGCAGTATCATCGGCAAACGTTGAGGTTGTCAGTTGCAGGCTTGTTGGAATGTCTGCAGTGTACAAGACATACAATGTTGGTCCGAGTACACTGCCTTGTGGCACTAGCGCTTCTATGGCATAATCATCAGACGTGGTAGCGTTGCATCTCACTGAGAAAACTGTGTTGTATAGGAATGACTCAAAAAGCTTGTGAGTATTCCCAGGGAGCGACAGTTTGATTTTGTACATGAGGCCGTCAAGCCAAACTCGGTCGAATGCTTGGGCAACATCGAGGAATATTGCAATGCAATATTCCCGACGTTCAAACGTAGTACGAATCTCTGAAGTTATGTGGTTTACCTTCTCGAAAACCAAATTGATGAGCTGGAACTATGTTGCGGATTCTTAGATGAGGGACGATGCGCATTTGACATGCACGATATCAAACTCATTGGCATGTATGACGTTGACTGCGACCTGTCCTTACCTGGCTTCGGTATCACAACGATTACAGACTTTTTTTATTTCTTTGGGAAGCAGCCAAGTCTAGTAATTGCATTGAAAAGTCGGCAAACGACGCAGATAGCACAATAAGGGAGTTCGATGACCATTTTTTGTGTTATTTGATTGCAACCTAGAGATTTCTTAGGTTTAATTTGCTCTTTGGGGCCTACAGCGATTTCGTTTGGCCGAAACTCCAGTGCTTCAGTGCGTGTTAGGGCGCCATTTGGTACAAATGAGTTACTCGCCGGATTTGGCTCAGGCTCACTGGCCTGAGGAGTTTCCTATTGGCATGACTGTCTCGTTTGGAGTGCTTACGTTTGAATGTGCCCTCCACAGAGGGTGTTTTGCACTCGTTGGCGACGATTTCTCGATGTACCGGAGTTGAGAATGATCTTTTTCGAGCTTCAGCGCCCTGGTGAGTTTGCGTGTGGCTTCTTTAAGTTTTAGCTTAGCTAATGACGATCTGCGGGACTGCCACTCACGTCCTAGTTGTCGCTTTGCAGTAACAAGCTGTTCAATATGTAGGCTTGTTGTAACCTGGGAAAATTAAGCAGGTGCCACTCCATTTTACTTATTTTATCATCATTTTGTGCGCTCACTGTACCACGTGTTTCATCCAATTCAAGACGATGATTATGGTCTGCTTATGTGTTGTTAACCTTGACGAATTATGCCGAAATGAGGCCATAAAAAATGTACAAGTGAATTCAAAATGGCGACAATTTAGCGAAGTATCTTTCAATTTAATGTACTTTAAAATAAAGCTTTTAAATTCCAGTTAAAAACAATTTTATTCAAATTAAAATTAAAATTAAAATGCAATCGCAAATGATTTTTGCCAGCCAACATGCATATTTCAATTTGTAAACTCTTAATATTCTCTGTATTTTTCAAAAGCCATTCAAACGCAATAAAAAAGCTGCAATACGTATTGATTCATTCAAACTTATATACATATATATAATACATTTGTATCTATGTATATATGACATTACATATTGAATTCGTTGGGTTAATATGCTAGTTATAAAAGGCAGATGAAAAATTGCCAACAAAAAACCAAAACAAACAAACAGAACGCAGACGAACAACAAAGACAACAATAACAAAAATAACGACAATACAACAGATGATAAATGAAAACGAAATACAGATAACAGATAACTGTAAAATGGCAAAAGAAAAATGGTGCGGACAGACAAAAATTGAAAATCTTGCACGCATGGCAAACAAAACGTGTGAGAGTGGAAAAAAAAGGAAATAGTCAAAATGAGAAAGAAAATGAAAATATTTTATACCGGAGTATGCGAGAGCAGTTTAATGAGTTATTGAATTCTTGAATTAAAAATGTTTTTATTGCCAAATAAGATGTTTTTATCTGTATATTTTCAGTATCTTCAGTAAGTTAAGCTACTTAGCTGGAATTCGCTTGCACTTCTTTTTCTTTTGTCTTCCAATGCCACTATAACACCCATATTGCGTGATTTGAGAGTTTAAAAAATAAGATTTATTTTTTTTCGCACCTGTTTCCTCGTAGGGATTCGCCAAGCCCAAGTCATTGTGGTGGGGAAATAGCATGAGATGATTAAAGCATCTGTTCCTCAGGCTTCTTATTAAATGCGGTCGGACAAAAATCTGGCGGAAAAGAAGGAAATATGGTCCCCTACGGAACTTAAAATAAAATTATGATTTTTTTTTTTTTTAGTTTAAAAAAAGTCATTTAAGCTACAAATTTTTAAATCGAATTGATTGTTTTATTTTTTAATTATCTTCAAAACGTACAACTATTTTAGGGTCTTAATTATATTTGGGAGTATTGCAATTTTTTTCAGATCAGATATTCGAAAAAAAATTCTAGCATTGAAATGCCACAATTTTGTCCACAATATGACAGTACGGGCCCATAGTGCAGTGGTATTTGTCGCTACTATATCAGCTTTTTAGGTGCCAGGTGAGATTGTTTGCCTAGCCTTTCATCGTAAGAGCAATATATTACATTTACTTCGAAGGACAATCCGTTTAAAGTTACTACGTAGAAAACTCGAATATCATGGAGTTTTTAAAACAGCCCTCGTAACCAAAGCAAAGTGAAAGACAAGAAATACTAGTTCGTGGAGTATGAAATAAAGGTAGCTTCAACTAATTTGACTGTCTGAGTGAAATGGAGATTGTGTAAGAGAGAGATGGACAGGAAGAGAGAGGGAGTAGAAAGTGGTTAGCGAGAGATGTAGAGGGGAAGTGTAAGCGAGCAAAAAAAATGCCAGCTAGATAAATTGAAACTGACCAAAAGCAAAAGACTGGGCGGCGACGCTGACGTTGCCACTTTGTGGACTGCTGGGCGCGGCATGTGGCCAATATAAGTGCCTGCCCATAACAATACACTACACCAACAATAACAACAACTATGTACAATAAGAGCAGCAAAAGCCGCTGACATGCAGCTTATTATTTATGTATTTTAATAACAAACAGCTAGCAGAAAACTGGCTTCAGCTAAAGCTTTTGGTGGCATCCGCGTTGGAGTCGCAGTCGGCGTTAGCGTCAGCTTTCGCGGCCATCGCGGCAGCCATTGCCACAGACAATGAAGGCTGCGTTACAAAATGGCCGCGACCGGACTATGGTTAATGCGACAGCTGCATTTGAGCTGCCAGGAAACTGTTGTTAAAAACAATAAACAGTGCGGCAGCTGTGGTTGGGTATGGCCAACGATACGTATACTTAATATGAGTACAGTAAATATTAATTGAAAGTTATGCACAGGATTGGCAAGAAAAATGTATATAAGTATCCGGGCTATGTTGGCGGTTAGCGTTAAGATATTAATACTTACATTATGCGAATAATAAACGCATTGTTTTATGTTCTAAGCATATTTTCATATAAACATTAAACATAAACATTTTACCTAGATTAATGGTACAGTAGTAAATAACTCTAGTAAAAAAAAATTTGTTTTATTAAATTTAATTTCAATGACATTAATCAAACATAAATGTCTCAAAGCTGATGAAGGAACAAAAAGAAAAGTTTCGGCTACTTTGCTTTGAGAGTTCCTTCGGCTATCACTTGATTTGAACTTAAATCACTAGTAACCCAAGCCTACTACAAATGAAATGCAACAATATGAGATGCGTCAAAAATTTCATCTTCTTTAAAAATTATAAGGAAATGCAAAAATGTTTGAGAAAATAATACTTAAAGTTTCAGTTTTTTAATTTAATTCGCCACGGCACCAAACAAAAAAGTTTTGTTTTCTATTTTTTTTTAATAAATTATTTGTGTAACATGTAGGGTGGGCCATCTGTTGGTTTGTTTGTTAATTGCATTTTATTCGTATGTTTTCCAACAGAACAGGGCAAATTTATATATCAAATGCAAAGTTAAACGATTCGTTTATGTATGAGAAATAAGTCCACAACATCGTAATTTTCGATGACTTTTTTTTGACGAAAGCTCATCTGGCTGTTCTCCCATCCATTGAACAAATAAGCGACGCTGCTAATGGTCCGTGGGCTTCAAGATGTAACTCTTGCGAACGATGGCACGTCGATGTGCCCGGCGACTCGTCGACACTGGCCTCAACTTGCCCTTTTTTTTACATAATGATCATTTACATAGTACGGTTTATTAAACGATCCATAACTAAAATTGAGTAGTTTTCAACTTGACATATGTCGAAGGGCATCCACCTCGAACGGGTATGTTCCGAATTTTGAGTGTTTAACAACTAAACCAGCATATGGCCCACCCTATATTATTAACGAAAAATCTTCACAACTCAGTTTGTATGATGACGAGAAATATATATGGTTATAACTCTAAAAATTCATCTTTTAGTCAGATTTGAATATTTGAATTTGAAGCATCTTCTTTTTATCACATTTTAAAATTATCTAATCGTTATTTTTCCCCTAAATGAAATATATTCAATCAACTTATTAATGCTGTAGGCAAAATTTTAGATTTTTTTACCGAATTAAACAGCACTATTTAAAAATATATAAAAAGAGATTTTTTCAAAAAACTCGCCCAATTCCTAAAAATTTGCGATTTTGTAAACCTTGTCAACGAAAACTTCGTATTTTTGAAAATAAATTGCGTAGTTTTCGTTGTGCCTCTAATAGAAGGGACTGATTGCTCTGATTTTTTACTTAATTTATGCGTACATTAAGAAAATGTCTTTGAGCTTAGCTTTCTTTGTTTTTTTTTGTCAAGGCCCATACGTCAATTACAAATTTTTTTTAAAACTTTTTTTAATCTCTTCCTAGCCAAATGCTAAAAAGTAAAACTAAAATTTTAAATTTTTTAAATTTTTTGAAAATTAAATCAAAATACAATTTTTTAGTGAAATATTTTAATTGTTTTAAAATTAAACTAAAGTAATTAGCAACCGAAACGCCCATAGCAGATTTCAAGTATCTCACATTTTAGCAGCAGATTTTCATGCGAATATAAAAGTAAAATCAATTCTATGCATTTCATACATTCCTGATTTTTAAAACCAACATTTTTTAAACAAATTCTTGCTCCTAAAGAAAAACTTTCTTGTGTTTGTCTTAACTAAACTCTACTGTGCTTAAAAAAATAAGCTACTAGCACAGATTGCATGAAAACTCAATTGGAATGCAAGTGTTTGTTGTTATACACCTTTTTGCATATTTTTTTTTTTTTCCATGGATTCGCCATGGGGGATGATAATCTTCAAAAGATGTAAGTGGCCCGTACCACTAAACATGCACGATTCATGACGTCATCTTACGCCATGCCTACGTACTAACGTCACCCCACACACAACTCTTCGCCTCCACACCCCGCGGGATCCACCGTCAAGTATTACTTCGCGGGGGGGGGTTGCCTAATTAGGCACTACAGTTCTCTTTGCATTATCTCAGATCCTTCTGGATGCCTTCGTAGAACCGGGTGTTTCCTGCTTCCTGTAGTCCTTTGCACCTTTTACTATATTGAGTTGGCCTGCCTTTTTGCATATGCAACTGTGCGTATGCGCAATATCTGCACATACATAAAACTTGCTAACAA
This sequence comes from Chymomyza costata, assembly GCA_018150985.1. Taxonomy (NCBI): domain Eukaryota; kingdom Metazoa; phylum Arthropoda; class Insecta; order Diptera; family Drosophilidae; genus Chymomyza; species Chymomyza costata. Next base: position 1,064,340 of record JAECWU010000244.1, on the reverse strand, counting down.
CTTTAATTCAACAACAGTTTAAAGCATAAGAGGACCAACAAACAAATTTTCAACAAAAATTATAACAAGTGGCAATAATTTAAACGAATCCAAGCCACAAGTGCCGTACTTGATGTAGACGAGTCATTACACATACAAACACACACACACACAAACAGCATGCACATATATACGAGTACATATAAAAATATACATATTTATATAAACTTAAATATAGACGTCAGTTTAAATGAAATGTTATCCACTTGAGCTTGCACTTGAGCAGGCCGTAGAGCCAACAATCAGCATATAATGAAATCACGTTACTTTATATGTATGTATATAAATATATTTATATCCATAACCGACATGCATATCGGTCTACTTAAAAGTATTTATGTATACAAAAAAACACGCACATATATATACACTGGTATATATCGGCAGCCAGGCAGCACTCATTGTATAATTAATGCCGAGTTTTACATTTAAATTTACAATGCCCTTACATGACGCTGAATTTGCTGCATTAAGTGTGGGCGGGTAGTGGGCAGCAGCAGCTGAAATCCAACAAGCAGAGAGGATTAAACTTTAACAGGAAAACAGGTGAAATGCAGCCAACCTTGTCCAAAAGGTAAAACCACTGCACTTCTAGGTACAGAAAGGCCAAGTGCTGGATTCCCGCCTCTTTCAATGGCAACCAATAAGGTAAATTGAATGGTAGAAAATTCGAGCGGGGAATAACGGCAGCAAGACTGAGTCAGTGTTGGAAAATGCAACTTAATGAACTTATCGTTTTCATTCACTCATTGTCTTTGGCACAATGAATGGCAAGTAAATAACAAAGAAACTTAAATGAAGCTGCAGGCGCCATCTAGTGTTAATAATACATATGTGCGAAACCAAATCGTAAGGAATAATGAGAATGTAAGTTCTTTTATATATACCCATTATTTTGAGATTAAAAGAGTATATTAAGTTTGTAGGAAAATATGCAACAGGAAGAGAAATTACGTTTCCAAGCAAAAAAAATGTATATTTGTTTCTACTTGGAACAATTTATGAAGTAGTGCTCATTGAAATGTACTTAGTCGGATACAATAAATTGCTTTAAATGTGATCATATAATGTATAGCACAGTATATTTTTATTATTGAATTATTTTTGAATAATCTATGTTCACAGAAAAGGAGGGTTTTTAAATACAATACACATACGTCATTTTATAATATAGTTTATATGGGAGGTAAGAATTTTCTATAGGCCAATGTGCAATAAACGTCTTCAACGTTGCAAGAAAAAATCGTCAAAAGGTTTTTTCAACGACAATCCTATAAGAAGGTTAAAATTATACATTTTTCTCCTCCCCATGGACCTATAAAAATATACATGAATTTTACAAAGTTGACAAAATATATTAAAACAAATATATCTGTATATATATATATATATATATCTTCTAAATTTATCTACATTACCAATTCTCGGTTATACAGAGACTACCTCAAGACGGGTTTCACATCTCTACTAAATTTGCTCGAGATTTGATAAAATTTATCAATAAAACCAATTTTATTCTAAAAATCTGTTACTTATTTAAAAAGGTTATTTAATTTCTGAGCTATCTGTATCTCTACTATTTAATTAATCGAATGTTTTAACTGATGATTTTAGGTTATAAAAAATCGCTATTAAAATATGCTCTAGAAAATATGCTATTCTGTGACGAGCTGCCACCTAGTTATGCAACTAAATAATAACATTTCGGAGCATTTAATTTGGCATATTAATAACTGTCTTTGGTAATAAATTAAAACTAATTATATTATTATAATTATAAGTATATTAATTTGTGGCCGTCGTAGTGGTAGCGTACTCGCTTAACAAACCAAAGGTCGGTGGTTCGAACCCCGCAGTAGCACTGGTACATTTGCCTAGCACTGGCATCGCTAGCTCAAAGACGCTATTTGCCTAAGAAAATCTCTATTAATTCAAGACACCGCCGTTCGGATTCGGCTATAAACTGTACGTCCCTGTTCTCTTTGAACAGTTATTAACAGAGATCCCCATTCCCCGCCCAGGGGCGACTGACACAATTGTCAGTCAGGGCAATTATTATATTAATTTGTTAAGTTATCATTATAAAGTGCGACGAATTAGGTGCACAGTTAATTAAATAAGTGTTGCTTTTCTTTTTCACATAAGGTGGCAACGCGCGGTATGTAAGTGAGAGATGTAAATGTCAATAGTTTATCAGTAGGTTCAAAAATAAAAAACTATTTGCCCAATATGAATTTAGTATGAGGAGAAAAAAACAAAAAACGTTTTAGAAGAAATGGTTTTAATTAAATGAAAACCTAAAATCTATATACAAAAAAGAAAGTTAAGATTTATGTTAGCTACACCATTTATAACTCAAGAACGGCTGGGCCGATTTTGATGATCTATAGTTTGTTGGATTCTTGTCTCCGCACTGGTTAACAAAGTAACGCATAAAATATCGGAAAAAAATCACATAAAAAGAAGTAAGCCGCGAAATTCTCTTATGGAGGCTGGGGGTCAGATTTCGACATAAACCGATAAATAAATCTTCATCTGCGTCACTATTATGCGCATCTTTTGGTAAAATTTCAGCTCCATAGCTCTTATAGTCTCTGAAGTTCTTTTACTCAGTGTTAGATACACCATTTTCGAATCGAGATCGGCTGTACAGATTTTAATGATTTATGAGTTGTTGTTATTAGTCTTCGCCACGAATAGCACCGTCGATTTGTCTGTTTAGGGCGACTGGTATTATTAAATATTATTGTGCGAGTATTGCCACCACGAAGAAGATCGAATCTTTCTCAACAAATCCGTAACCATAAAACGTCTCGAAGCAATTTTCGATGTGCTATAAGAAAAACTTCACACATTTGATTACAGCTCGCATCCTTTCGTCGGCATTGGCCCAAGGGCATTGTGGTGCATTGAAGTAATGGCAAAGTGCAATTGACTTTATTGACTCCGCCACCCGAGCTATTGCATTCATTGCTTTGTGGCGGGATGCAGAAATTCGGCGACTAGAGCAAGTTTTCAACACTATACTTAGAACGCAGCACAGAGAAGACATATAGTCTAAGATTGTAGAGAAGAAACACTATGCTTAGAAAACAGCTCAGAGAAAAGTTGGAATTAAGGACTGCAGAGCATGAGCGTAATATATTGGGTAGATCACAGAGCAGATAAATTGAAGATGTTAGGCGAGACGGGCAAGTAAGGAATACTATTCAAAGAGGACTGCTCGGAGAATATTTAGATTTAACCCATTAGAGAGCAAGATCTTGAAACATGGCGTAGGTAGCAAAACAGACAGGTAGGAAGATGTTAAGAAACAGATAGATAGACACGTAACACAGCACAATACCAATTCGCTTTTTGAGAACGATTTCGAAATAATTAAACAGCGACCCGATAATGTTTACTTTTGCTGTAAAGACTTGATGTTCCCTCATCAAATAGAAAGAATTAGTAGGTATTATATAGAAACTTATGTGTTTAGTTCAGATATGCTTCATCTGGCAGATCTGTTTCCTTTTATAAACGGCATATTAACATTTCGTATAACTTGCATCCATACAATTACGGCAGGTAGGAGTATGAAAAATTCCATTTTAAATGGCTCAGATTTACCAGAATGGTTAAAAAGCTTAACATAATTAGAGGAAAGATTAATCTCCCCTCGGCTAACGTTTATGATAATTAAATCATTGAGATATAAAGCAGGACAGTGTCAAAGGAGCCATTGCAAACATTTTTATTCCAATTGTGAGTCCGGGCAGCGACCTGCATTGTTTCAGAGTATTTAAAAGACGGGTTGATGAACATTATGGAAATAGAGAGTTGCGCAGGGTATATAATAATCTGGATTATCTGAATTGAAGAAAGAAGATCGTTGGCGTGCGTAGCGCGTGCGTAGTGCGCAGGGGGCAGGGCCCCCTTGTTAATTATAAATGTAAGAAAATTTTGCCATTCACAATACTACTGACAATTAATGACAATTGATGGCTCGAAGGGTTGCCATTCAAACTCATACGTTTGTCGTTGCAAAATATGCCATATGTTAACAAATTGACTATCTTAAATTACTCCTAAAATTTTTGAACAGTTGTTGTTATTTCGTTTATCTCCTTGAGGAGCATAGGGCTTTATTTTTTGAATAGTAGCAACCCTTATAAAATTGACGTAAAAGCGTCAACATTCGGATACAATTGTCCGAAAAATGAAAATTCAGAGATTCTTCTAAGTGTTCCAATTTTTCACTATATTTTCATTAAGCGATTCTTGAATTAAGTTGCTGAAGAAAAAAAAAGAATGGGCCCTAATTCACACGAAGCAAATAACTTGCTCTAAGAATTTTTCTGTCAAACAAATTAATGTATAATACCTGGAAGAAACTAGTCAACTGTATAAGCAGAAGATCAGGACGAAAAATAAAAATTGGTTAAGCAAAGTCCACTGTACTCTTTGTCCATCAGTTTGTTAATTCTTCGAAGTCAAAGGAGGCCCTAAACTTCTACTTGAATTTGTGTTTTTAATATTGGCGCCTTTATTTCCCACTAGAATTTTTCGGTCACTGTTGTCATTCCCAAAGTTGCAATCCTTTTAATTCCCATTTATAGATTAAGTCTAGCTACATTATAATGCCTTTCGTCTAACAAATCTACTTATACCAATCTACTTTATGGAAAAGCGTAAGACACCTAAATCGGTAAAAACTTTACATATATATCAAAATATTTTAATTTTAGTGGGATCCCAATCTGTAAGGTTTTTGCTCGACGCGTGAACTAAAGCGTTCTCAACCTGTCTGAAAACGCTTAAAAATCAGAAGAAATAATAAAATTTAATAAGTTTCTTTCAGTTGTCGGAACTACATGGTGTTTTATAGCCACACTTGTTTAAGTTATGTGTTACAAATATTAGGCAATAATAAATATAACTTCAGCAAGTGTATAAAAATAAATAAGTAAATCCCGGCAGCAGCATAAATCTGCCACAAAAATTCGCGCTCGCTTTCTGTTCCACGCACGCACACACAAGCACTAAAGCACACTGCTGAGTTTGGGGTGCTCATTAAATATGCGCACAAAAGTATGCACTGCTTTTATTTCCTATATTTCCCACCTTTTTTTGCAAGGCAACGCAGCTGTTGACTAAAATAAATGAGCAACAGTCGTCGATAGGTGGCGCCAGTTGTAGTAGTAAAAGAAGCAGCAGTTGTTGTTGTAATACCCTGTGACCATATGATCAGAAGTATTATAGAAGCGTGTAACGCATGAAACAGGCAGCAGGAGGCACTGCTTAAGTTCTTTCTATCCTAATCATGGAGCTATAGAGCAACTGTCATCAAAATATGCGCATTATCCGTAAGTAGAAGAACTTTGTCGTTATCTTGATCCAATTCTCAATACCTATCCAAATTTCCCCTGAATGATTAAATTATGTCAGACGACACTGGCGTCCTATGAAAGTTACTGCTTGAAAAATACATCTTATTAAATAAATTTTGTCCTTTAAAGGTTCTAGCTGAAAGCAATGTTAATTATGTTATATTTTTAAAAATTGAACCTATACAGTAAAACTATAGATACTAAATTTTATATTTAGACTTATACGCAGCATGGACCTTAAACAACAAAGTAATGTTCACACTATGACAAATCCACCTACTTTGAGTTTTGAATAAAACATTCTTCCTTTAGCCTTAAATAAGCCTAAAATCTTTTTTTAAGTGCTTACAGTGTATACCACTATCGTCTTGACTGATTTATAATTTCGTTTTTTGTTGCAGTGCAACTAGCAGCGGGTGGCATCTGGCAGTTGCATGCCACGCATATTCGAATTCGCATTGTGCGTATCGCCAGGTTGAAGCCCCTTGCGCTGCGGCAACCCTGTTGCATATACTTTAACAACTTGGCTTGCAGGCTAAAAAATGGCATAGAAATTAAGCATACGCCTGGTTGTGCCACAGTTGCAGTCTATGCCGCTCTGTTGTTGCAGTTGTTACTATATTCGCCATTTTTAATGAGTGGAAAATAGAAATACAAAAATCTGAATGCAGCATATTTTGTGTCGCCATGGCTGATATTCGTGGTTGGCAATGTTGTTGCACGTTATAGTAGTTGGCAACTCTGTCGATGGCTTAGCATAAATATATGTATGTATGTATATGCGTTGCGTAGTATTTCAGTAAGTATATATGACGAGGTATATTTTAGTTGCAGTTGTATAGGTACGAGTATATAGCAAACATTATATACATATACATACATATACGTATGTGTATTTGTTGGCGCTGGCATTGCCATAATATTAATTTTGTTAATTAAAAGTTTCACACGGCTTTAAAGTTTGCATCAGGTTGACATATAAATGCACGCGCTGCCAGACTGTTGTAGCTGCACCTGTTGTTGTTGTTGTTGTCATTGTCAGTCAACACGTCCTTGCACACACACATACACACATGTTAATGTAGAGTATGTTAGTATGCCAGTCTAACTGTTTGCCTAACGGCCTGCTAGAAAACTTTTGCCGCTGGCGCTTCAAACTTTTGCCACAGAATTTTGGTACTCCTTGTTGTTGGCTTCATCGTAAAGTACCGAAAATCTTTAAAATTGTTTTGCACCCAACAGCTGAAGTGTTTTCACCAGGTCAGGGGCATCGAGGGGCATGTCTAAGCCAAATGCATAATGCATAAATTCATTAAACTGCATAAAAGCAAATGTTTCAGTTTTTTTTATTTGTTTTTGTTATTATTGTTCTTGTAGCAGTATCCAAGTATCCGTTGTCGCTTCTACAATGTTACCCATAACGGCGTCGTGGGTTTTAGATATGGCGTCAGCCACATACAGTAGGTGCTCGATAATAAGAACGAGGTAAGTAAGTAGCATCTAAGTAAGTTATTGAGATCAGGCTATCTTTTTAAAGTGCTTAATAAAAAATTTCTATCCAACATAACGTAACACAACGTAACATAGCTTAGCATAACGTAACAGAACGTAACATAGCGTAATTATAATGTAACATAAAGTAACAGAATGTCACAGAATACCGTATCATAACGTAGCATAACGTGTTCAAATAAATATATAATCTTCGACGAATATAAAAACTTGATTAGTTTTACTTAATAACTTTAAAAAATTATTCGGAGGCAATACAGTCTCGTTTTACTCGCTTAAATTTTTGTAATTTAATTTACAAAATTACGTGTATCTACTGTATAACTTAAACATGTATTTTATGCGCGTTTGGGCAAGTCATTTGGCCAAATCGTGACATACTTGCAAGCCGCCATCGGTGTCCCCAAAGTTTGGCATTTTCACATGTGTGAGTGTCAGCCTGCCGCCATTTTTTTTTTCATTCATTTTCAACATGTAGTATATTTGTTTGTGTGTATGCAAAGCGGCCATAAAATGTACAAACTTTTAATGGTTCATAAAATATTTAACGTAATGGTTAAAAAGGCGACCAGGGCAAGCCCAAGTGAGCCAAGATTTGTTAGCTGACAATAAGCCGCAAACGAGCCAGCCAACAACAGCAACAACAAGAATAAACCAGATAGGCCAGCTAGCCAAACAAACAACAGCAACAACAAACAACTTGACGCCATTTTGCTGCAACTGACCAAGAGAGAGAGAGAGAGAAGCAGAGTAAAAGCGTGTGCAAGCGAGCTAGTTGAGATGCTGTCCAGCAGCTGTTGCACTTGCCCTCGTTGCACTCGCTTAAAAATTCATTTATGAAACCATTTTTCACATTATCGACAGCCAAAGGCGTCACATTGCCAATGACAGGCGCCACCATTTTGTTTATGCAGTGCCCATTTAAAGCGGATTTATAAGCCTTGCATGCCCCAGGTGCAACACGCACGCATACACAAACACAGACTCTGCATATGAGTCTAACACCGGAGCTAAATTATACCACACACACACGTGGCTAAATTGGCATGCAATTTTAATTGCGCTGATTTTCATATTTAGAACAGCGTTGAAACCAATAAATTTATGCTTTTGTATGAGTGTTTAGGTCAGAAATTTGCACGTATGGTCAATACTAGGGCTGGCAAATATACTAGCTTGAAAAAAACAAGAAAAATTTAAAGTTATAAAATCGATTGTTAATAAGAAATCGATTTAGTTCAAACTTTGTAATTTAGCTCAAATAACCTAGTTTTCCGAATTATAAACAAAAAAAGTTTAAGGGACTGTTCTCACTTTTTTTGAGCTCACCTAATTTTAGTGAATTTGTAGAACTGTTCTCTATCTATTCGGACCCGAAAACCCCCATGAATCCGCTACTGATTATAATAAATAAATAAATTACAATAGTATTTGGTATTGGAAATGCTTTATGCATTTATGGATATATTTTTTTGCTTAAACGATTATTGTAATCTACTTCAAAGTTAAATGAAATTTAATAGAAAGTGAGCTTTGAAACCAACAAGAAAATTTTTCTTTGCTTAATTTTTCAATTTATTGTTTTATAGTAGCTTATGAGAAGTAATCGAGTTCTTATCGATTAGTTTTTAATAATTTTTTTCCCACATGCTTCTCGTGGTAAAGGTCCATTGGTTAATAGTCATAATGGGACTAAATTGCCGGTAAACTAGTTTTTTTATACATCTATCTATTCTTTATTAAGGAAAATAAGAGCAAAAAGATTTCCAAAGACAAGCTGTTTGCAAATGAGGAAGAATTTTTAAAACAAACATTTTTTTTTAAAAGAAAAGATTACTTTTTGGTACAGACGCGTTGGTTCGCCACTGCTTATTTTGAATAAAAGTTTTGGCAAAGGCGGGAAAAAATTTGAGGCACATCCTTATTTAAATACGATAAAATATTGATCAATAAAAATAATAAAATAAAATAAAAATTTATGTATCTTCAATTGAGCGCTAACTAAAAATGATACTTTGACTGAATCTAATATTTAGCCTAACCTAAGTATTAAACCTTCAACTCACAAGAAACTTAAAAACTGTTTTATAATATAGTCTAAGAGGATTTTAATTTTCATCGAGTAAAACAACGTAATGTTGAATTTAAGCAGCATTTATTTTTAAATAAAATGGAAAATGTATTTATCTCTACATTTATAGAAGTAATTCAAAATATAAAGAATTTATAGTTAGAACAAGAAAGTCCATCTGACTAAACTTTATTTTAGAAAGTGAAAATATTATTTTATTCATTTTGTCAAAATAATATTGACATAAATATTATGCAAATTTTATTTAAAAAAAAATTGGCTGTAAAGTATTCATGTACACTTATTTTGATTGATGCTTTGAACCATTTTTTTTTTTTATTGAAAAAAAAAAATCTTTTTAAATTTGTTTATTATTTAAAAGGGTGATAGTTAACCTAAGAGAATAAGCAGATAAAAATGGTAAAATACCAATGAACTAAGCCTCTAGCCCATTGGGTTAACATTTTTAAGATATTTCCCAGAAACAATTTCTCAGTGGGTATAAACATCACCGATTTTATGCCTCCCTGTAAGCTCAGCGTATACAATAAATACTCAGTACAAAAGGACTAAAAGTTTCTGATGGTATCCAACCCTGTTTATCATAGTTCTGTGCATTAGTTTAAACTGAAAATGACAAGCTTATGAACAAAGCGCTTATGAATTGTGTTGAAAGTAAGTGCGCTTATCGCTGTTACACGAATATTCGATTAAATAGAGTCGACTTATATAATTTATATCACAGCCTGGCATATGTGTGATAAATGTGTGTGTGCGTGTGTTGTTGTCCTCGAAGTTGTAATTACCGTTGCTAATATAACTGCGCCAAGCTGTAATTTGCCAACAACAACAAATCGACAGCTACAGCTCTTATAAAAAAGCAAAGCGGAAATGGTAAATGCTGCCAAAAGACAGCAGAACAAAATGGTTCCCCAAGCGCCATTTTACAGCAGCTGATTTTACAGAGCACAAAGTAAAAAGCTGGAAGAATAAAATGAAAATTTCCCAATTGTAAATAAAATACAATGAAAAGAGGCAGTAGATAAGGGGGGCGTGGCATGGCGTGGCACGTGACGTCGTCATATTAAAAACAACAATGGCAATGGCGGGCGCCGCCATTGGCATTAAATGGGCGTTACGCTTTGACATTGACAATTGATTTAGACCCCCAGTACCTAAAAGTATGCAATAGAAAACCGAAGCATACGCATCATGTTCTTGATGACAAAGGCAAGTTCTGCTTCAACTTGAGTTGAACTTTATTCAACTGAAAAGGCCATGAAAAACATTTGCATGCAAATGCAAAGCATTTTTACCAAACACACACAGTTACTCACACGGAAACACACAGATACAGCCGCACGTACGCTGCTGCTGACTGCGCTGTCGACAGCGCTGCTTTTAATTTTAATGCATGTTAGAGGCTCGCAAAAATTAAACGCAGTTTTATTTTTGTTGCTGCCACAAATTTTTTTTTTTTTTTTTTTTTTTGTGGCGCTATTTTGTAATTTTCAACATGACGCAAAGTTTTGCCGGCACTTTGCGTTTGTTTTCTATTTCGACCACTCCCCGAAAACCCGCTCCCGCTGCCATACCTCTTAACATTTTGCTTTCAACAAATAGACGTCGATTAGGCAAATCAACGCATTTGTATGCAGATTATGTGCCACACCCGCAACGCGCTTGTTGCCGCTGTCTGTAATTGCGACTAGCCTGTCGTTTTGCGTGCAAGCAACCAACTAGGCGTATGCGTCATAAAAACAACAACCCCTACAAAAGTATCCCTACCCTCTACCAAAGCGATTCCCTGTTGTCACTTTAAATACCGCTCGTTCGCTAATTTCTTTGGCTCACTTGCAATGCATGAGCCACTTGACTTCACCTCAACACCTCGCACCCCGCGCGCGGCAACCAAGCGTGCCACAACAACATCAGCGGCACTCACGCACATTGCCCGCTGCTTTGCCGCCTGTCTTGTTATGCCGCGTGTTGAATTTCAATGCATACGTTTTTATTCTTTTTCTTTTTTTTTGAGGGGTTGGCAGCCTCTGTGAAACATCAAAAAATATTTGTTTGCCATTCCGCATATCACAAGGTCGACGTTTCGTTTTTCGCCACCACACACTCTCACCCCTTCTATATACACTATGCACATTAAATAGAATTAAGCAGCGCTTTAAATATGCATGAGTTTTTGTAACAGACGTTAGACTGTTTATGAACTTTATCGTTTGGGCGGTTTTTTTTTTTTTTATATTTGTTGGTAACGATCTTTGTATTGTTTAGGCCTGCAGATATATTTTTATTTTAAATGCCTGTCGAACGAAACGGCATTGGAAGTGAAGCAACGAGTTTGTTGTGGCAGAGCAATGACGTCAGAGACATGCCTACGAATTTCTTTTTAGACATTTAAAATTTGCTTATATTGGTTAATATCTCCCACGCCCATAAAGATATTTATACCGCGTTTCTAGTGCAGACAATTCAAATCGTAAATTTATTATTAATTCTAGACTAGATGCCCCTGATAGATTTTGAAAGTTAATCATATATCACTTGAATATGTTGAAACAATTTAAAGCTTATTAAGTATCGAATTTTGTAATACAGAAGTTCCTCTAAGTCCCTGTAAAAGCCAAAAACTTACAAATAAGGCATGAAGAAATTTGGTGTAAAAAAATGTATGCTTTTTACGAATTGGGGACTCCGAAAAAGAGAACACTTGATAAGCTATAATTGAAATATATTAAATAGCTGTGACTAAGGATTTTATTTTAATATTTTTAAGTCCCAAAAGAAAACAAGAACAAATACATTTAATTTGATATTTAAACTTATTTTAGTTGAAAATTTGCTTAAAACATTCATTCGGGCAGACGTAGCCTGCGCGGGCCCAAGTTACATCGGATGCTCTTCTAGACACGGCCATAGGGCCAACCAAAGGATTACTTATAGCTGACGTGACTCATAATACTCTTTAAACATGACTGCCTAAAGTGCATCTAATATTCGTTACTGACCCAAAGTATCATTTTAAACTTGCTCTTTTTTTTATCGCTACGGAATGAAACGAATCACATGCGTTTGGCATTTGACGCTGACGAGTTTTTTGCTCGAAAAGTGGATTTATTTTCCAATGCTCCTATGGAATTTTAATGGCACTGAGTCCCTAGCCAAATCCCATGCTCCAGCATCCAAAAACCTGAGCCTAAAAACGGCCAAAAGACTTTTGCTGCCTGCTTAAAATTTTGCTCATGTGATGGCAACCAAAAGCTGTGTATGTGTGTCATGTTGTTCTTCTTGTTGTTTGCCTAGGCATCACTTTTTTTTTTGTTGCAAACTTTTGTTGTTGTTGGTGTTGCTGATAAAGTTGTATTTGTTGCCTCTGAGTGCTGCTTGTTGTTTTATGTACATTTCACTTGGCCCCAGCGCACATAAAATGTGAAATTTAATTAGTCGCGTAGGTAAAAATGACATTTAAAATTATTTGCCGCTCAGGGTCCCCGGGTACCCTATGTAGAGCGTTACATCTCTTTCGCTGGAACGCTCTATCTCTTTTTTTTATTTACTTGCTTTTTATGCGGCATTTAATTATGTGAGCATATGAGCGTAAAGTGGTCGACAAAAGTATGGTGACATAACACATAATATTGGATCTACTTTTGTATGTATAATGTGAGCGTAGTAGCTCTCTCTTGAAGCTCAAAGGAATATTAAAACTCTTTAGAAACTTAAAATATTTGGCTGTGTACTTTAAACCATTAATTTTTTAAGTTAAATGAAAGTCTAGAAAAAAGTACGTGCTTTAAAGGCGCTTTGAAATATTGTTTAATTTTACTGACTTTTCTGACCTCACTTGCCAAATAGAAAAATAGAAAATGCAAATAAATATTATATAATGTTTTAAAGTCAAGTACACTGCAGTGATACTTCAACAATAAAAAAGTCCCCAAGTAATGCTACGCTAAATATTACCAAAAAGACAACGCCTGCAGAAAACTGTTTAAATTGTAATTGTAAGAGGGGCTCATCATACCACAAATTTGGTAACAATTCAAAAGAGCAGTCAATAAAAATTTGAAAATTTTTAAAACTTTAAAAACGTAGGTTTTGTTTAACATTCGGTCATTCAAAGACCTATAGATCCCCTATATATATAGACAAAGAAAAGTAATAGCCCAGATTATTTTGGTAAAAAGTAATGCGTTGAAAGATTTAAATGTAATTTTTCAATAAATATGACTCTCCACAAAACTTCGATGAAAAATTTAACAGTACTTTCAGAGTCCTCGTACCAAAAAATGGGTATTCAAATATTTTAAATTTTGAAATGACCATATGTGTACTTGTAGTAACAAATTTATTTTAAGGAAATTCTAATCACTTTTATTAGCTTGACGTGCATCTAATAATATTTTTCAAATGAAATTAAATAAAATAGAATTAAATGGGTCGAATGGAATGAATCAACATTAATGTAATGAAATAAAAGTTGTTGAAATGAACTCAAATAAATGGAATGATCTGAAATGAACTGCAATGAACTGAAATAAACTGAAATGAACTGAAATACACTGAAATGATCTAAAATGAACTGAAATGAACTTAAATGGACTGAAATGAACTGAAATAAATGAACTGAAATGAACTAAAATGAACTGAAAGGTCCTACAATGAACTGCACTGAAATTAACTTCCATTAACTGAAATGAACTGGAATGAATGGAAATAAACTTAAATGAACTGAAATAAACTGAAATGTTCTGAAATGAACACTTAAATGATCTGAAATGAACTGTAATGAACTGAAATGAACGAAAATTATCTGAACTGAACTGAAATCAAATTGAATTTGAACTGAAATGAACGGAAATAAAACGAATGAGAATAAAGAGCACCCACGCTTTTATTTTACAATTAAATTAATTATTTTTTCTTATCTATCAATTTTTATTTTAAAATTAATGAAATCCATAAAATATATAATATTAAGTTAGCGGACTTTCTATGGCTGTTGAATTAATATAAATACTTTAAAGTTATTATTTGTTAAATTTCCTGCTTTTTAGTTAGATTTTCTGTTTATTTATTTACAGCTCCTAAGTATATAGTTGAAATTACTGTTCCAACTAGATTTAGCTCTAGAGTGAGCCTTTGAACTTAATAATAAAAATTTCATTACAAATCCCCGATGGCGGTTAATTGGTGTATCAACTTAAATATGGGAAATTTGTTTGTTCGGGCGTATGTCTTTTCATGATGAAATGGCAATGCTAACTGAGTATTTTTGACTTTGACATACATATGTCATGAGTCACGCGTGAGCTGTCAAAACAATTAGGTTGAAAAGCCAAATAGCAACAAAATTACCCTTTACTATAAGTACACGAATGTTTTAAAATACAAAAATTTGCTGAAAGTTTGTTCAACGCTGATGTGGTGAGCTTTTCTATGTACATACACATGTCCAGAAGTGAGGTGAGCTTTTCTTATCTTTATTTTGTCAACTTACATACTCTTGAGACTATTTTTGTCGTTTCATAAGGATCTGAGGCCTAGAACCTTTATTATCATGACTTAAAACGAGAATATCTCAAAAGCAAGGTTTCTTATTAACCATTGCACCTATCGAAGTTCGTTCATTCCTGATGAGGTGAGCTTTTCTAAGTACAAACATATGTCAAGAAGTGAGTATATTGCATTTTTTGGTAGATAAGATATTTAAAAATATTGTAAGAATATTTGTAAGACTGTAAATTATCTTTTTAAATTCAGTTTCTACTTAACCAACTTGGTAGACTAAGTTGTTATAAGACATTTTTGTTGCAGACTATTTAAAAAAATTTTCATTAAATTTATAGGCAATCGTTGAAGCTAAAAAAACATTTTTTTTTTTAACTTTTATATTATGCAAAGACATTTTCTAAGAAAATCTATAAAAATATTGCTTTTGTCAAAATACTTTTGCCAAGCATTGTATAACATTCTGTGCGCCATATTTTTGCTGCGTCACTTTTTGTCAAACTTTGCTTAATTTTTACTGACTGGATTACTGAACTTCTTCTTTTTTTGTTTGGTATTTTTAAATTTATTATTGAGAAGCGTCAATGAAATTTACACGCATTTTATGTTGCTTACTTTTGGGCTTACATATAAAAAGCAAAGGCACAACAAATGGACCCAAAATGTATTTATTTAACTTATTTATGCATTTGTAATTTTGTGCCAAGGCATAAACAACAACATACGCACACACACATATATATATTTGTATATACATATATGTGGAGTGTAAGTTATACAAGCCGCAAACATGTAGTTAAGCGCACCTAAATACATTTTTGCTAGAATAAACAAGCAACCTTGGGTGTTTACCATAAAAAGTAGGTAAACTTGAGTGCAAAAATTGCGTACTCAGTGCGTGAGTGAGTGTGTGTGTTTGGTTGAGTTCAACACTCACACACACACACACACACTCACTCACTAATACACACAAGCAAAAACACACAAAATGGCAAAATAAATGCACATAAAAATGTGAAAACGAATGCTACAACAACAACAGCAACAAGAACTGAAAAATGTGAAACAGCTGAAGCGGTGGCCGACCATGGGATACCCTACAAATTATTTTTTTGAGCGCAATATTTTTAATTAAGGTGAGCAGTCTTGAAAAAAAAAAATGCTTCATTTTTTATTAGGCTTACATAAACCTTTAAATTACTTTTTAATAAAAGAAATATTGTTATAATTTAAAGGAAAGAGAGTCTTTAATGGATACATTTAGCTTTGACATTTTATTTATTTCAAGATGGTACTTTCTGAAAAATACACCATCTCCACAGGAATTCCTCAAGATATTGCTCTTACTAATTTTTCTTACGCTACGTTGCTGACATAAGATATGCCAAAGACTCGACCGTTTTCATTTGCCGATTATCCTCCAGGTACCTCAGATGCTCTACAGGATGTTGATGGGCCAGGTGGTGCATTATTCAATATAATGGCAATAAGTTTACAAGCGTTCTATATACGCTTAGCCCGTAATTTCTAATAAAAGATATCCCAGCTAAAAACTAGCCGCCTTTCCTATGCCCTTACCTAGATTCAGAAATGTTTTGGAACGATCAAGTTCGTGCCATCAGCTTAAAATGCTCTTGTAAATAAGGGACAATGGAGTGGTTAGGAGTCAGTAGCTAACTTTATTTTGTAAACAAAACTTTTCAATGATACGCAAATTGTTCAGATGATAAGCTTAGATAAACTTAAATACTATACAACAACACTTATATAAAAGGCAATCATTCACGCCCACTTTTGCCTGTAATATACATAACATAAATCCATAATACTCTTGATCATATGGTTGCAGTGTATAAACAGCCGCAGTTGAGAGCTATGGAACTGTGCTGAATGGAACGAAATAAAAATAACAAGCTGCCTGCAAAAAAAAATATACATATATAAAAGAAAGCAAGTAGAGAAAAAAAGAGAAAGCGAAGAAAATGAACAGAAACATAACCTCAACTGTGCACTAAAGGGCTGTAAGAGGGTAGTGCGCTTGGGTAGGGGGGTTTGAGATCTGACTGCTGACGTCGAACACATTACAAGCAAAAGCACTTTTGACAAAAGAAGGCGCCAGCGAAAATAAACAAACAGTAAGAGAAACAAAGAGAGCGAGCGCATGCCGGAGAGATAGGGCCAGAGATAGGCTCAAGTGTGTGGCAAAGCAAAAGGATTTCAAGGACTACAACATTAAGCAAAAAGAACATAAAGAATTTGTGCATGAACGATGCCTGGCAAAAGTAAAAAAAAAATAATAATAATAATAATAAGAATGCTCTCTGCAAGAGGTTGTCTTTGAGCAGTTAACAACAACAGTGCGTATGAGCAACAAGAACAACTACTACAGCAGCCTCGCTGAGCACGGATATGAAGATACTGACTCAGACACAGGCCGGATATCATTAAGGTATGCTTGAAAATGAACGTTCAGCTGCAGCTGCATTGTATGGGGGTAGTTTGATAAGTTAACGACTTTTTGAATATTACGCTTAGTAACTATAAAATTTAGAGAATGTTAGGAATCGATGGAAAAGGTGTTAATGTTTAAAAGATTTTTTTTTTTTTATATAGTTTATTTACAATCTATCCCTAAGACAATAAGTAAATGATTTGGAAATTATAAATTAACAGTAGCAAAAGTTAAACTCCAATGAGTAGTAACTGTTGCTTTATAAGTGCTGTTAGCTTAATTTGAATATGGCAGGTCTAAGACATGATTGCGTTTAAATCTTCGTGCTGTATCGCTATCACCCAAGAGGCCTATTGCCAAAACATTCGAATGATTATGTAGCCTTTCCACGTAGCTAGTGCTTAGTCTTCGTATTTCGTCTTTAACGTATGGAATATGTAGGTCTTTATGAATTTGCTCATTGGATACAAACCAAGGGGGCGTCTACAATTCGATGGAATGACGTTGAAACGTGCATCACAAAAATGTGTCAATCATTGCAATACACGCCGTGATTCAAAATAAATTACATTCTATTTTTATTTTTAATCTTTCAAATAAAAATTGCTCAAAAACTTTTATTTTCAAAGTATATAAAACAAACTCTTATTCTCAATGTATAAAATTAAAAATAAATTTTATTTTAAATTTTAAATTTTATTATTTACTTACAATTTGCTTTATGACCAATAAAATGAGAATATTGCTTAAAGCTAGCTAGAGTTTAGATATTCAATCTTTACAACTGAAAAATTAAATTAAATATATAAATATAATAGAGTTTGACTCAAATATAAATTTGTATTATAAAAATTGAAAAATAAATAAATTTTAAATAATAATTGATATTAAAATATTATATCATAATTTTTATTTTTAAAGTCAAAAAATCTGAATTTTGATGAAAAAAATCTAAAAATAATAATTTAATAAATAAGTGGGGCTCAAGCCAATTAAGATGAGACGTTCTAGATATGAAAGTGTGTGAGGTGACTGGCAGGCTTGGCAACTGAACCAGCGACCGAGAAATAGTAATAATCGAGCTTTTTCTGAATGAAAGTCCTAGATGGATCTGGAGGCCAACATGTTGATGGTGCCAGTTTGTGGGTATACAGGTGTTGTCATTCAAATCGTTTACCTTGAAAAGGGTAAAACAATTAGCGGAAAATCTTATTTACAGCTGTTGGGCAGATTAAGCACAACATGGATTTCAAGCAAAAAGGACAGAATTATGTGAAAATAAATGCGGATCCACTACGACCAGGAAAGGGCGCAGACGTTCGTATAAGGCACTTTATGACTATTTTCCATCTCTGCATCTTAAGGAATAATTCGACGCTGAGAGACCTAATACCAATTTTAAGGTTCCGAACTCATCTACAATGTATTTTTAAACCATTTTAATTTTTCCAAATAGACAGCATTTTTTATATAACGTGCTAATAATCTGCTCCTGCTCAAGTTCACAAAACCGAAGTTCAACTGAATTTAAAAGAGATGAAAAAATCAACAAACCCAAGATTCATGGCTCCGCCAAAAAGAAACCATTTAACAAAAAAAAAATACCTCAAAAATTCACTGACTGATCAAACTACCCTCGTACACAACTGGCATTTCGATGAGCACACGCACAAAGACGCAGTTACCTTCAAAGGAAACAAATTCACTAAAGTTATGCAACAACATGTCCTTTAAATTTATTGAGTTAACATAGCGCTGGGAGAGAGTGGCGTATACTTAATGCATAAACTCTATATAGATTTAACTTATGCAACCAACGAGCCGGCCAATCGTAGTATCTAAAAAGAAACAAAGATCTATTATATACAAATTATGACATTTATTTGCGCTAAATACCGATGTTAACGTTGGCAGAGAAGCCGGTATCTTTATCGTGAGTAAACGCTGCGCACGCGCCAGCATGAATAAGGTCATCCTTTGAACACGGATACTGTGCTCATACTAATGGGCTGCAAATATGCTGAAAGCTAAGTCAGAGCTCTGTTATGAAATAGAGAGGAAGAGTTTATTCAGTCAAAGTCAAAGGATGAAATAGGAAACATTACGCATAGTTGGTACGATACTGATGGGATTTTAAGAATACTGAGTACTTTTTAATTATTAAAGGATCGTTAATTTAATATCATTTGTTTTTACTTTTGTCTTTTATTATTATGCCAATGGTTACAAATATTTGAGAGTAGTGTACAAATAATAATAACCAACAAATTTTTCCTATAAAGATTTTCCAAGCTATGTTGAATGGCCATGCCTTTAAAATTTATTGCCTTTTTTACCTATTCATTATTATTTTCCTTGCCAATTTATAAATGCACTGTACATGGAAACAGATAAATCCCTAGAACGATTCCTATCTTGGGCAATGCGACGTATTTCAGCCTATGACGCTTTATAATCGCTTTCTGGCAATAATGGAGCGCATCCATGTTTGCCTTGGTCGATACGCGCGACGACTATCCTGTGGATTCCATTGAAGAGCCAATTTTGCAATGTTAGTGTCCTTTCTGCGCAAGCTGTGCCCTATCCATCCCCATTATTGTTTCTTGATTTTGACTGTAGTAGTAAAACTGTTCAATAGTGTCAAGAGATCTTCATTGGATATTACGCGCGGCCAAAAAACACGGCAGAAGGTTCGAAGGCACTTGTTTACAAATACCTGAAGTTTTCTGCAGATGTTATCTGTAACCTCCTAAGTCTCAGAGACGTATAGGAGGACTGATTTGTTGTTTGCTGTTTTAAATTCTCAAGATATATAGGGCTTTCCAATAAGAGGTGTTATTTTGGTATTCAAAGAAAAATTCCATTTTTTGAGATAAATGATCGGATGTTTATTTCATAATAAAGAGGAAGGTATGCCGTTAACAATGGAAAACAACATCAGCCAAATGGCCACCACGACCACGCCTACAGGACCATATCCTTTTCATGCAATTTTTCATAACCAAATCGCAAAGTGGCTGCCCTATGTCGTCGATAGGTCCAATGACCCCGCCGGATCATAAACCGCACCAAACAGTCACACGTTGAAGATGGAGAGGCTTCTCAATAATAACTCTTGGGTTTTCCGAGCCCCAGATGCGAAAATTTGGCTTATTGACGTAGCCACCGAGGTGGAAATGGGCCTCATCAGTCAAGATGAGAGATTTTTCGATGTAAGAATTTCACCATTTTTGTAGTGAGTTTTAATAATTTCAATGCGTTGTTGAAGCGTGTATCGTTCCAGTTTTAGTAATGGCGTAGTTTCTTCTTGTCAAATGTCAAAGAATAAAAGCTTCAAAAGTGACAGCTACCGAAATACCGGGTGATTCAAAATAACACCTCTTGTTGGAAAACCCTATATAAACAATTGTAACATTTCTTTATAGAAAACTAGTGATACATTTCAATTTTTTAATTCATAAATTCATAAAGTTAAGAACACCGGTTTGCCTGCTCTTGCCAGAATCAGCTGAATATTTTTCGATATACAAACGAATTGCGAAAATTCACTTGGAAAAAATATTCACCTTTTCACATATTACTGTAAAAATTCGAAGTATTGCATTTAGATAGATTCCTTTCGTTAAAGCATCTTTTGATATGAGTTTTTTGTTTTGTAGTCAGCTATCAGATGGAACAAAGTGGCCTTAGTTTTTCCTTATGGCGAATATATCGCAAATCGGACTTAACTAGCCTATTGGTGGGGAACCATGGAATTTCAGTAATGGGAACTTCCTCTGCTTTTAAAGTTGTATCTGATTGTCTTTAAGTTTTCCCATGACCAAGCGCAATCCGTGTATATTTTTAAGATCGCTAAACACGTATCTGAGCTCAAAAAAATCTAGCACTTAAGGTTTCGCAGATAAGTCAGAACCGTTGGGTATTTTGGGGCTTATTGGATCTCGGATACGGACTCAGTGGCCCAAAATCCATATGGATAGTTCCGTCACATGTAAAGTTCACACCACTTTTTTCCGTAGGCTTAGATTTTAACATATCAACTGAAACAAAGCGATTTTTTTTAAAATTTATAAAGTAAATGTTCTGTGGCCAATCACAATATTTCATTTTACCTAATACTTTCTTTTAAAGTTGAAATAAATTAATTTTGATATCGATACTGTCAATATTGATATGGTGCAAAAATATAATAAAAGCTTAAGCAGTCTTTTTCGATTTTTAAAAGAAAAATGTAACAAATAAACCTCAACTGTTTGGGGCAGCCTCTCATTATATTCTTGTCAAAAAACTTTAAAGACTCTAATGTTAAATATCCTTAAAACTAATATGAGGCTCTAAATATATCTTAGATTTTATTCTCTTTTCTTTTTTTGAGACATCATGCACTCAGCATTACGGATTGTAAATTAGCAAAGTAGTTTAACTTTTATAGAATAAAAAATCGGATTAAAAAAGTAAGTTTATATAGTATAAGTGTGATTTTTTAAAAAACCAAATCCTTTTTTTTATTTCTCTTTAAATAAATTAGAGGCGCATAGTTTATGTTCCCATCATGCACAGAAACGTCCATAAGCTTTTATTTATTTGGACAATACACATCGGTACGATTAGTGGTTTTTACTCTTGAGTTAAATTTTAAAAATGGTTGTAACTAAAAAATTTTAATTCAACTTGATGACTACAAAGATTTCTGGTAACAAGATGCTGCCGAGTTACGGCTGGAACAACCGCGTCATCCTAAGCTGACCCATATTATTACCAGAAAAATTTTTAGTTTTTATTTAGACACGGACTTTGTAAATTTTTTTGAAAAAAAGCTTCACGATCAAACGATTTTTTTCGAAAAAATTTGTAGGCTAGTGTATTTGGTAATAATGTTAAAAACAAGGTTTTGTGGAATATTATGACTAAAATTAAAAATGACAAGAGCTATTTTGAGATATAAAATCCACCCAGGCAATGCAAATAGATTTCAGTCACCACAGCGCAGGTGTAAACGAAGTAAACCACAACGCCAAGGCCCGAAAACTGAAAAAAAAAAAACAATTCTACATGTGCTCTCTACAATATTTGTTTCTTAACGAAAAATAACGTATGTAAGATTTTAAATAAACTTTTTAATAAAATCGATATATTAAAATACAATATCATCACTAGCATACCAATATCAAATCCACCATACTTGTGCCAACTATCAAGCTAGATGTAACAAGTGAGTGTTAAAGTGAGCTCAGTCATAACATTGGAGAAACGATCTGTCAAATCCGATATCTCATTATGTTGAATGCCAGCTGGCGCGACTGCTCAAAGCTTTGAGCAAACATGCGTCTCCTGCTCTTCTAATGAACCATTTTTGAGGTCATCTTTCTGCAGCACATCATAGATATCATCACGGAATGACTGCAGCAGCACAGCTATAATTAGACAAAGTCCCAAGAAGAAACCATCAGCGCTAACGAAACAAAATATATTTGTATTGCCATGCCAGAATGCCAGCAAATAGACGATGGGATAAAGTGGCAAGCGCAGAAAAGGAGCTGGAAACCTTGAAAAAAAAAAAGTACAAAAATAAATAGCTAGATAATTTTACAGCCCAAACTTTATTCAGCGTATACTAATTGTCTAGGTGAAAATTGATGGAGAAACAGGTTTGTGGCAAGATTCATATTATTGCTTCCAAATCCGAGTGAGAACAGCGACATTTAATTCTAGAGAGAAGTGTAGTAAAATTAGTTTTTCAATCTATTTCACAATAAGCAACTTCTTTAAAAAGACATATGACAAAATACCATAACACAAAATCTAAAAATTAATCCTTTTGAAATTTCCCCACTAACATCATTTTAAAAGGCGTCTCCTCTGCCCAATCCTCGACATGTGCTCTTCTCAAGATATTTTCCACCAAAGGCCACACTGTATACGCCGTACCCGTCCAAGTTGCAAAAAACAACATCAAACTGGTCAGTCTGGTAGCCAAGGTACAGCAATGCTGTTTGTAACCCAACTTGCGCTCCCATTGCTGCCGCTCGATGAGCTCGCGAATTCTCTCTATAAACAACTTTAACTCATTCCGATACCACCTTATGCAAACCATCTTCAAAAATGATAAGATGCTCAAGGCCACAGGACACAATGCATCCGAAGCTGTGGTCAAGTCAATGGAAATATAGGCAATGCCATAATGTGCCTCCTCCAAGCAGCCATAGCTGAGTATGGCAAAGTTGATGAAAAACCAGAAACATATTGTCCTATGCCGGATACAAACCAATCACTTTAAGCGCCAATTTTGGTATCGAAAAATTAATGCCGCTTCAAAGGATAGTCGGCAGTGAGAAAGCGCGCCAACATTTTGATGGAACTATGTTGACTATGGACAGGCTCGTGGGTGTTCCATGCTTTTATAGGTGATGAACCACATAATCAATATGTTTGGACATACCTAATCGATTTAACTGCAATTAAGTCGTAATAAGTTCAAAATTAATATCCTGCAATTAGTCAACGTTTTACAGTGGGCTGGTTAGTTATTACTAATTACAAATTAGAAAATTTAAAATTTTTTAAAATGCACTCAATTATTTTATGCATTAATTGAAAGCCATGCTTAAATTTATAGCCATACACTTGAAGAAAATATAAAACTTTTGTATTAATAAAAAAAATCGATTTCCGGACTCGGAGTAACAAGTTAATCGCATGTTTTCGCTCGTCAACTGTAGAATTCTGTCAAGAATGACCCTCTCCAATATTTTTCCAAGTGATGGTAACAGACTAATTGGACGATATGCATCCACAATTGTGATCATAGTGATTAAAGCAGTTTTCCAAGCACGTGGGAAGTATCCCAGTCTTAGAGCAGTGTTAAAAAGTAGGACTATGAATAGCAGCGCCATGGTAGGAAGTAGCTTTAGAGTTCGATTATCTAGAAGGTCCTCTCCCGGGGATTTTTTGGGTTTTAGTTTCCTGACTTGTAGTACCACTTCTTGTTATGTGACTGGACTAGAAGGCAGAGACATTTGAGAAGGTTCTTGTAAAGCCATACTGATCACTCCACGAGTTTCTTCAGAAATGATATTGAGTGGCTTAAGTCTGTCTTCCAGATTGTCTGCAAAAACGTCAGCTTGGCGCTGGCTTGAAAGGCACCAACCTCCTGCTGGATCTCGAATTGGGCTATTCGGAATTACCTGCCTTTTGTATTTGTCAAATTTTTGGCCAAAATATCTGCGCTCACAGTGCTATGGTTAAAGTAACTAAGTAACCAGCTTTGCTCACTCGAATTAATGGGCTTTGCACAAGAGGTCGACCCAGTCGAGTACTTTTGCCACTGTGAGGAAATCTGGGTAAAGGAATCTCCCCGATACCTGTGTGTACACATAGTCGGCATAAGCTTGTATGCGTCTATATTTTGGGTTTAACTGCAGAAGTGCATTCATAACCAGAAATCAAAGTAATGGAACCCTTAACCGCCCTTTTTTTCATACACGCAATAGCTCTGCAGTGACTCACTTTTAAGAGAACTTGAAATTTTGCTGTGCCAGGTCACTCGGCTGTTGTTACGCTAATTATGTTACTTTTTGTGATGTAAAAATAATGGGTTTTACACGCTACGATTTGCCATGGAACAGCTGCATTTCAAGATTTTATCTATAAATAGCTGAATCCTAAGTAAGATTCTAATATTATTCAAAATGATTTCTCCAATAAAAGCAGCTATATTCGTAGCCATGATTATTGCGCAGATAAATGGTAAGTGCAACCTGAGAAATTGGAATTTATTACTAGCATCACTTATTTTTTTAATTATTTGCTTTCAAGGTAATCCTGACTCTAGAGAACGTTAGGCATCTGGCAAACTAAATGTTGGCGAATAACTTCTATCAGATCATGTAGAAATCTGAAGTCGGAACCTCGTAAAAAAAACCTTTTGAAAATTGACACATTTGCGCAGCCTGTTTTAACAAACTATCAAATTTGTATAAAATCTTTAAAATACTTTAACAAAAAAGTATAAATTTCAGAGCCCCTCCCTTGTAGACTCCAACAAAATGTTTTCAAAATAAATATATGAATGTTAAAGCTAAAATTCCGTATTTTACTACGTTAACCCATATAAGCCTAGTGCATCAAAAAATTGTTGACGCTTAAGCAAATATTTTCCCTTAAATTTTTTATTGGGAAATACTGCTGCTCATAATAGGGTCCCAATCCTAAATTATTCAATTATATATTTCTGCTTGTATTTCAACTGAAGCTAGCATTACAGGAAGCAAATATTTGCTCGAAATAGAGGCCAAATAATTTCTTGCAAATATTTGGTGCAAATATTTGATAATGGCAGGGACTTTCAATATTTTAGCAAATATTTTATGCATTTTGTGCAAATAATTGCATCAGATCGTACAAACTATTTTGCTTAGTGTAGTTACGCATAGGCATTTTTGTGCATATGACTAAGTTGGTCAGGTGAACAAATTGCCAGTGTTGCCAAGCTGCTTGCAGTTTAAATTAATATTTTATGGGCTGTCAAGTATGTTAGTTTGAGTTTCGCCTGTGTCTCGATAATATAATACGTGTATGTGCCGTGCCATGATTATGCAAATGGTAGTTATATTTTGCTTGTATGTGTAGGTACCAGTATAAGACCAATAAATTAATTTAGGCAGTCAGCCAGGTGGATAAAGGAGCGTGGTCACATACAAACAGGACATGCTGAAAACTAAACAAGGCGCTGAACTGGCTGTGTACAGCATATGTCATAGTGCTCTTTAAATAATTGATGGCTGCAGGTGTATTTGAGCTAAATGAGCCTTGCTAAACACAAGCCTTTGACACTCCCACACACACACAAACACACACTCAAAAAAAAAATCTGAAAAATAAAAATATTCGAAATATTGAAAAGGGTTCTGTCGAACTTGTATAGCATGTTGTTTAAATACGCTAAAAAGTTGTACATGCAAAAAAATTTTTGTTTGTAAATTTTAACATTACGCGCATGACCGACTTCTTTATACTTGTCTTTTGGTAGTACTTTATCTAAATAGGAAAGCTGGCTTCATAATAACTTTAAACGATTGCATGGCATATCTTAGTAAATTAAAATTGGTATGACTGTAGATTTTTTCACTCCAGAGTGTAAACAAATTTTTCTTCTCTATTTGCCTTGAGTAAAGAATAAAATATTTTCAAACTCAGCATGAAGACTAAACATTGCTTTCAAGGCTAAATTGCGTAATTCTCGGAAAAAAGTTAGAATTTTAAATTTTTCATAAATTTTCTTTAAGTGCAAACCTGGAGGACAACAATTCCATTAATAAAAGTAATGTGTTGACAACCCTGATCGTGTTATAAGCTTGCAAGCACTGATCAAAAATCTGCTGGTTAGCACAAAACTAAACCTCAATATCAATATATAAAAACAAAACCATTTTAGAAAATATGGAAAAAGATGATGGTATTTGTAACGAAAATTTTATAAAGTAATCGCTTCATATTTGTTAAATGCATATATTGTGAATTGTCCTTATGGTAGCCTTAGAAATAGAAGATGGCGAATAAAAGTGAAGCGGGCCACTTTTTAGATCGACTTCTTTGATTATGATGACTTTAAAAAAAAAATTTGGATTTTTGTTTTAAACTATTATTTTTAACATTTTTTAACAATTTTTTGTTTCATTTTAAAATTCAAAAGTGATTTCAACTTTGTGCAAAAAAAATTTAAATATGAAAAGTATTACTTTAGTACATTTCTTTATTCGATTAGGAGATATGGCTTGTCAAAAAAAAGTCGAAAAATGAAAAATCCAATATTCAGTTATCGATAACTAGATGAACAGTCATCAAAGGGGTCGACCTAAAAACTGGCCTGCTTCACTTATTTTTGGACAAAAGCTTTACAAAAATAAGTTTGTTCTGTGAATTAAAGACAAGCTATCGCCGAATATGTATATATGGCAAAATATTAATTGAGTTATAGGGTTTATGTGGTGTTATTTTGAATCACCCGGTGTTTCGATAGCTGTCACTTTTGAAGCTTTTATTCTTTGACATCTGACAAGTAGAATCAACGCCATTACTAAAAATTGAACGATACACGCTTCAACAATGCATTGAAATTATTAAAATTCACTACAAAAATGGTGAAAATCTTGCAGTCACAGTTCGCAAAACTAAAGCATTTTTGATGAGGCCCATTTCCACCTCGGTGGCTACATCAACAAGCAAAGTTGTCGCATCTGAGGCTCGGAAAACCCAAGAGTTATGGTTGAGAAGCCTCTCCATCCTCAACGTGTGACTGTTTGGTGCGGTTTATGGTCCGGCGGGGTCATTGGACCTATCGAGGACATAGGGCAGCCACTTCGTAAGCGTGGTCGTGGTGGCCATTTGGCTGATGTTGTTTTTAATTATTATGAGATAAACATCCGATCATTTATCTCAAAAAATTACATTTTTCTTTGAATACCAAAATAACACCTCTTATTGGAAAACCCTATATTTACTTATCATACACTTGTCATTAACAGCCATTTACAATTTTTTTTGCTATATTGAGAAAAATCGAATGCAATGCCAAAACACTAAATTATATTGTTGATTCGTTCTAAAGTTATGCTTATTTAAATAAACACTACTTTTCAAAATACTAGTGTGGAATCAAAATTTATGAGAGCTCAAAAAATTACGTATACGTAATGTACACTTGTATGACGGTTAAAGTAAGCGTGAACAGATCTATCAAAAATCATGTGCAAATGCTATGCGTGCGATTATTACCAAAGACAACAACTTTTAGCTCTGTGTAAGCATTTTCCGAATTTTTCCCAAAAATTTTGGAGTTTAGCAAGAAACGCTCTTTAAGAGCACGTCTTCTTAAAATAATTCTAAGCATTCTCAAATTAAGAATATCTGTCTTAGAAATTATGTGAAACGAAGCTACTGCATTTTTCGAAATTTCAACTTTAATACAGACGAAAGAAAATCGATAGCAAATCGATACTTTATTACTTTAGTTTTAGTATTAAAGGAGATCCTAGATCATAGCAAAGTTACTTTCAGGAAATTGTATGCTGTAGGTAAAGAGCATTTTTTTAATTTTCTAAGGTATGTAATAAGCGGAAGAAGCCGTCTCTGACCATAAGTTGCTTACTCCAAAATACTTATCATCAATCTGAGTAATGATTGAGACACAAACGTCTGTCCGTAAGATCAAAGAGGTCAATGAGACGATAAGAGGTAGAGAAACCAAATAATAAGATAAGTATGTGCATAAAATTATAAGTGAATGTATTTCTACAAAATTTTTACTGCAAAAATGATGAAACATACATAAGAAATAGGATATTTAGATGTTAAAAGGTAAGCAAAGTATTTATTTTTGAACTCTTTTCCTATAAACCACAAAAGTATTGTACTTTGCTTTACTTTTTTATCAGCCTAAGCATCTAAAATTTATATTAACACTCCTGCGAGCCATATAAAATTGGAAACGTTAGCTTTTTTTAAGCAGTCCAATAAACACAAATCATTTTCCGTAATGTTTTCTCAATGTGTTCTCAAAATTGTGAAAATTTTTGCTCAAAAAATTTGATGCACCCAATTTAATTCATTGTTCTTTTCACAATTAGACCAAAATCAATAAATGAAACAATAATAGCTTAGCCGAAGACCAGAGTAGCCAGTGCTATTAAACTTCGTTTGTTCATTAAACTATAATTATCATTATAAATAAATAAAAAAAATAATAATAGCTTATCATCATATCAGGTATGGAAGGTGTTTTTTCAGAAACTAGAGAAACTATCAAAAACGAAGGAAGTTTTTTTTTTTTTTGGTATAGCTGAAAGCACTTAAATTTTATTTTTATACCTGTATTATCAATATTGGTTTATTGCTAGTATCGCACCGAGCTGATATCGATCTCTTTAGAAAAGACAATACTTCATTTCGATACTTTGATACAGAATATAGACTTTTTGTTATGGCGTAACGTTACGTTTATACGACAAAATTGAACAAAGAAAAAGGAAAAAGCTCAAATTTAAAAAAAAATTGTTTTTATACTTACATAGCAATTAGTTAAAAATGACAACAATTGATCTTATCGTTTAAAAGATACAAGCAAAAATATGCATGGCGTTACGTTACAAAAACATAAAATTTGTGTTGGCTTGGGTTACAAATTCTCAAATTATAAAGAATTGGGCAACACTTTTGGTATAAAACTTTTTTTATGTATATTTGAAGCAATATTGGTTTATTTTACTAGTTTATAAATCAAAAAACCTTTTCTAGTTTTTTAGTACCTATCTGGAATGACATTGCAAAAATGTTCATAAAATATTTTTACTATAATATATATTTTGAACTTACGGCCTATACGCAGAATGAAAAATTTTGCGCGGATTTGGAATACCCCATTTGTGATTTTTTTATATGAAGTTTTGTCGTTCCGTGCGCATATGCCTTTAAGAGAAACATCAATATTCAATATTAATAACTATATGAATATGCTACACTTGATGAAAAAATATTGATATTCTGTGACCAAACACGGCAAAAAGAAGATGCTTTTAGAAATAGGAAAATCCGGCAAAAATAAGATTTTTCAAGATTTCTCGCCATCTTTAAAGCTTTAAACTCTTTAATTTAAAAATGTTTGAATATTTTTATTTTATAATAAAAGTTTGAAAATATTTGTATTTAATATTTAATTGTTTGATTTTTATTATTATTATAATCTTATTTATTAGTTTATATTTTCAGCTGCCTGTTGCATACACTTAGACTTATCAAATATGCTCCATGGCTGCATGATTAAAGTGTATCAAAGTAAATGTAAAATCCAAAACAAAAAGTGTGCCCGAAAAAAACGTGTTGCCTAACAAAGGGCGTGTAGCATTGCGCTCGGGCTCATTGAAATTGTGCAAAATTTACGTGAAAAACATGCAAATTTATGCCATAAACACAATGAGTTTAATGGGCCCAAGGGTGCAGGCTGAAAATGGTGCAGGTGTAAAGAAGTTTCTGTCTAAAAAAAACAGGGTAAACTTACGGTTTGGACAACTGCCAATGGCTTGACCACAATGCGCCACAAAGCAAATGCAAATGCTGCAAACATTTTAAGCTTTTGGCATACAAATTTTAATATACGAATTTTAATACACTGTAAAACACTGTCTAGGCTGCATGGCAGCATGACAAGGATCTAAGTGCAGCATTTGAAGCAGCAGGCAGCCTGTGCTCCAGACTCATTTCCATGAAGCACTTTGGTCTTTTGCCTCTCAGTCAGAAATCACACGCTGAATGAGTTTTGGTAATTTTTGTATGTATTTCAGCAATCCTATAAAATCACAAATAAAAAATTGTCGTAGATAATAATGTAATAGTGTTTTTACGTATTGGGTACTTTTGGAATCCAAATTTTTATATTCAAAAAAGCAACCTATCGAAAAGGAAGCTTGAGTGATTCGGGGAATGAATTTATTGCCGAGCGGAAATATCAATAGTTACCACATTTCGACAAAAAAGGGTGCCTAAAATATCTGTAGAGAGATAGATAATGAAAAAATAAAGACATTGACGTTTAACGCCATTTTGCTTTACGACAACATTATAGTTTTATGGAACTGAGGGTAATAATGATAATTTTCCATCGACGAGGACAATACTTTTTTCTTGAAACATAATATTGAAACACTCTTAAATCATAGCCACACAAAAAAATTTCAGAACAAAGGTTAGACTATAGTTTTTATACCCTGTACCGTATGGTACACAGCGTATATTAAGTTTGTGCAAGCCGAAAATGTATGTTACATATAGAAGGTAACGTCGGAGACCCCCAAAGTTACCCAAAGTATGATCAGGGTAACAAGAGAAGTCGATATACCAATGTCCGTCTGTCCGTCAGTCCGTATGAATGCCTAGATCTCACAGATGGTAAGAGCTAGAGCGACCAAATTTTCAGATTATATATACCGTATAGTCGTCCGCGCCTGACTTTAACTTACGCCATCTTTTGGACTTCGGTACTGGTTTATCGAACTCAAAAACATACAGGAGATGTGTGATCTAGCTTTCCAACCTGATAATCGAATTTTTGAGTAGCTGTGTAAGCTTATATTTTTTGATTTCGGATATCAGATGATGTTTTTAAATGTTTTTGGGGTCGCTACAACCGAATCTGAAACGCCAAGCAATTGTAGCATAAAAAAACTCGTTTTAGGGTTTCCTTTTGTTTTGCTTCTTCCTGGTTGCCTCGTAATGCCTGTGATGTTATGTCTTTGATAAACCTTTATCCAAATCAAGGACCCAACTGAAATATGCAATCAATACATATTGCGTCATAACATATTTAGGTTATGCAACATGCTAATTCGACCTTGAAAACACGTTCCACCTGAACTATAGACCGTATTTAATACGAATATAATGGGTTCGACCCACTTTTTTGGTATTGTATCGATACGCTATGGTTAACAATATTTGTTATGCATATTAAATTCGGTAACTAGATTATTAGGCTACTCAAATTAATTTCTCCTATCAAATTGTTATTTTCTCTGCCTGAGAAACTGAATTTCTTTACATTACACATTATGTCCAAGATAAATATGAATACCCAGCCGTGCTGACAGGTATGATTGGCTTGGTCCATTATGGCTAAGAAGCCAAGTATTTATTGGTCACTTTGGTTAACTGCACTTAATTTTCAAATCTCAGTCTGAAAGGACTAAAAAAGGTCCCTAAAATCAGCCTGGGTGCTGCTAGAGTTTCCCATAGTTATTTATTTATTTATTAACAATGATAATAATAGTTAAATACCCAATAATAAACATAAAAGATAATAGCGCTGGCTACTCAGGCCTTCGGCTATGTGTTCCCATAGTTGTTTGTATCGGAGTGAGCTACTTCATCCAAGATTATGAAAATCTCCCTTGAGAAGAGCAGCGCGCATGTATAGCTTAAGTTTTTAGCAAGATATTAATCATCACCTTGGTTGTTTTAGTCTCAAAAGTATTGGATTCTATCATACAGAAAAAACTGGACAATGGACACTGCTACCTTATCTCGCTGGCTTAAAGTAGTGCCCATGCCGACT
Source organism: Chymomyza costata (assembly GCA_018150985.1). Taxonomy (NCBI): domain Eukaryota; kingdom Metazoa; phylum Arthropoda; class Insecta; order Diptera; family Drosophilidae; genus Chymomyza; species Chymomyza costata. The sequence continues at coordinate 1,032,271 of JAECWU010000244.1, read as the reverse complement.
GTGATCCCGGGCTTGTGACACTAGACAAATCAATTCAATGCTCGGCGTACGAATAGTTCATTCAATCTTGCGCTTTCGAATAAAATGATCCAAGTTGGTTTCAAAAGTTTTAAGGAAAAATCTCTGTACAAATTTGATCCTATCAAGTTCATTTCTCAGATGTTTCTCCAGCACTTCTGCACTCATCAAATGGGTGTTTAGTAGTGCTGGAGAAACATCTCTGTTGACCAACATCGATATATTGATATTTTAAACTTCGATCATCAATGTTTTCTCCAGCACTACTGTACATAAGCATCATCAGCGAAAGCCGATCAGAAACCCAGCAATAATATAGTGCCACACGTCCCTATGGATTTCACCCTCGTACTAACTCTTGAGTTTTTTTGTTTTTTTTTTTTTTGCGCTTCTACCAGTTAGTCACATCTGGAGAGCATATAGGATTTAAGTATACCAGTCGACACGTCTGCGGAACTTATTGTACTTATGTACAATAGTAGGTTAAATAATAGTAGTAGGTTAAATAATGGATTTAATACGCTTTTCTTTCTGTTATATATCGATTAGCCATGGAACAAAAGCATTTTAAGATATTCGCTATAAATATAAAAGATGTCTCCTAAAATAGTTTTCGTTTTCGTAGTCATGTTTATTGCTGTTGCTGCTGAATAGGGAGCTAAGTGTGAATGCTGATGAACGCTTTATAACAATCAATGCCTTCCCAATCAGGTCCTTCAACTGACAGCAATCAGTTCTATTGTTTTGTTAATAAAGTCAATAATAAGTCAATTTATATGTCTTTTCCTATGAAGTAAAGAAAAGACGAGAAGCTTTGTGCATTTCCATTACATGACAAAAAATAAATAATAACACTAGTTTACACGAAAAATAAATTACTCCAAAAACACTTTTATATGAAGGTTCACTCGATGACTCTTAAATTTGTAAACGACGAAGGCTATATCGACAAGATTGAAACGATCCACTTCATTAGGTTTACATTACGTCACAGCGAATTACGTTAAAATCGCCCAAAATCGGGCACAATCGCAGAAACCATCGATACCGTGCACGAATGAGAAAACAAGATCGTCATTGTTTGGCAAATTAGGGCCGAATTTCTGGGCATAAGTTTAACCAGCGTAAGTTTAATATTGCATGAACATTTGGGCGTCAAAAAGATTTATTCACGTTGGATACCGCACAACTTGACAATAGCTCTAAAGAAGACTCGTGTCATTTGGTGAAAAAAAAAACTTATAGAAACAAACGCAGGGTTTCAAATTTCGTTTATTAGATCGTGTTAGCTGACAAATCTTGGATTTATGCCTATGAGCTTGTAACTAAACAACAATGGACACTGTGAGTCTTCCAGGATAAACCAACAAAAAAAGGTTCTATGCGGGCGAAGCACTTAGAAGCAAGTGGTCACCTGTTTTTTAGGAATAACTGGTCATATCAAAACTGCACCAGTTGAGCAACGTACGTCGGTCAATTTTGTTCAGCGAAATAAGGAGAAAGAACCGACGAGTAAAAATCATCTAAATCACGATAATGCTAGCTCTCACACATCGACTCATTCGAGAGATATTGAGCGCGCTGTACTCTAATTTTAGAACCATCTGCACCATAATTGAACAAAAGTAAATATGTGAAGGAAATTTGGCAAAAAAGTTTATTAACCTGTTGTTTTTTTCACAACAAAATATTTTTCCTTTAAGGCCCATACACAGCATACAAAAATTCCGCACGAAATGTCAAAACTTCATATAAAAAAAAAATTCCTTTTTTTGGTACATTTTTTATTTAGCATGCAAAAATTCCTCACGAAATGTCAAAACTTCATATAAAAAAAAAATTCCCTTTATTGGTGTATTAGCATGCAAAAATTCCTCACGAAATTTCAAAACTTCATATAAAAAAAAAATTCCCTTTTTTGGTAAAAAAAAAATTCCCTTTTTTGGTATATTTTTTTTTTATATGCAGCTTTGACATTTCGTGCGGAATTTTTGCATGCTGCGTATGGGCCTTTAGATCAGTGGTCGGCACGGCCCTATCTCACGTATATGGGGATTTGTGGTGGCAGCTTCGTTGACATACGTACGGTATACGTACATGTCGCATGTGCTTGTGTGCGCAGCAGCAGACATGAAGTCGCATTGCCTATTCCAGTGTCAACGCGTTGTGACGTCACTAAACCACTCTTATAAAAACAAGATTTAGATTATTGAGATTAAATTCGAGTTTTTAACAGTTATTAGCCTGTATGTCAAAAAATATGGTATCGAAGCAGAAGTGTCAAGTACTTGAGTTGGGTTCCATTTAATAGAGTGTAAAACTTAGGTTCCATGGGACCTGAGCCGATTTCAATATTTAAAGACATTAAATAGTTCCTTCTGGCAATGGAAGAAGATTTCGCTCTCTAGCAGCAAAACTTTTCTTGTCACAAACGTAAAGTTGGAAGCAGAGCCCTGAACCCATAGAAGAATCCTTAAATCCGGTCTTGTAAAAGCTTTGCTTCAATAGATAACTAAAACAGTTTGTTTCATAGAGCAGTTAAACAAAACACTCACTATATTTTATGAGCTTTTGCTGTAACCTAGGTAACATCTGACTAAAAATAATAAAGTTAATATAATTTTACGCGAAACTTCTTTTCTTTATAGACCCAGGAAGTGCAAAATAGTATCTCCGCTTATGAAACGAAATGATCAAAGCGTCTTTCAAGGAATTTTTTATTATCACTTGATTATCTTCAATAAAATTCAGTTTTAAAATTATAGAAAATAAGTGGTGAAACCCTTGTCGATTCCATTCCAGAACGCTTCAAAATGCTCTTAAATGAAAATTCAGTACCTACATATATTTAATTATTATTTCATTTAAAAATCAAACTGAATTAAGTAATATGACAGTTTTCTATACATGTACCACATACTGAAATTCTCTTTTTGTAGCTTTAATTAAAAAAGAAAACGTTTAAAGTATTTAAATCTTTTCACTTTCTAATAAACTTTAACCATTATATTATTCAAATTTATCTTAACAAAGATTCGAGAAAAAAGTAAACACAAATCAATTTGATCGTTTATCTATCTATGTATATATTTATGCCGGTCCGTGTAATTGGCAATTAATAAATAAATCTTTACAACGCGTGTGATAGTCACGGCTTAAGTCAATAAGGCAGGCATCACAAATCCGTGCATAAGTATGTAGTTCATAAATAAACATACAAGTAAGCCAATACATGAAACCAAAAACAAATTTAAAGCAGCGCTTAAGCTTTTTGCGTTATGCAATACTTTGGCAGAGAGCGTTCGGCGCGCTGGTGCTGTCATTTAGCGGCAGAGACCCGAGTACGTATTGAGAGCAGCAGCAGCGCACGCAGTTTAAGCTTAGCTTTTAGTTGAGAGCGCGTTTAAGCTCAGCTTACAGCTCAGAGAGCGACATGCGTTCAAACAAAGCTAGTTACTCTCGCTTTTTGGCTACCAAATTTCTCTTCAAAGCAAGCTTTTACGCGCTCTTTGCAGCTTGCTTGAAATTTTCTCAGCTGCATACTTTATGATGCCATAATTTTAACAAGGTACATATGTAAAGAAGTGCGCGATTTCAGCTGCGTGAATAGCGCGTGACGTAATTAATTTAAGTTTAACATCGGCAATGTTGATATTTGAAGTCAATTTCGAAGAGTTGGTTGACTAAACTCTTGATAAAAATCAAACTTGGCAAAAGAAACGTTTAAAAAACTGAACCGACATGAGCTTGGTTGTTCTTTTTAAGAATCATTAACTAACTGCACTTTAAGCAATCGTATTTATAATTGTATATTCGTTGTACGCCATAAAGTATAGCAGCGAGTTGTTTGAACAGTTTGATGAATGAAGTGCCCCAAAAAAAAAGGCTTTCCTATCGGTCTTTCCCCAAATCAGGAGTTTTTAACGTGTACTGGAAAGCAATTAAAAACTAAAGTTAATTTTAAATTAATTAATACACAATAATGTCTTTTTTTTTTGCAATGCATGGTAACTTTCCTTTTACAAACTCCTCTATAACAAATGTGTTCATAATACGATTTTTTTGTTAGTTTTTTTTCAATGGTTTTTTTTTTCTTTCCTATTTGGAACGCATTTATTTTTAAAGAATTTTGTATAAAAGAAACCTATTTTCTTCTTCCGTATGAATTAGCTATAGGGAAGTTGAACTGTATTATGAATAAAATGAATATTTGGTTTTTTTTAATAACATTTTTAAAAGTAAGAATAATGCATTGTCCAGGCGAAGAACCTGCATTTTACTTTAGCGGTGGACTTAGTTTTTTATTATTATTGTTTTATTTATTTAACAATTCAGTGAAATATAAGCAATAGACAAATAAAGCAAATATTTTATGAACTAACACTATTTCTACCAAGAGGTGCCAAAAGACACCTGTCAAATTTTAATTTAACATAATTATCTTAGATTAAACAATTATAATAAAAAATGTCTTTGTCTGTAGTGTTATAGCAATATATAGTTGTACGAAAAGTCAAAAATGATTAAACGAACAGAAAAATTTTAAATGAAGTCTTTTGACACACCACGGTAGAAAAAGTGTCAAAAAGTGACACAACCAGGGGAATCAATTTAACAATAATATTCCAGAGAAGAACTAAATGCACAGAAGCATATATGGGGAATTATTTCCAATCTGTACATAATTATATATCACTGTAAAGAGCACATCAATACCTTTCGACCTATTCATCTTTCATGTCGATACAAAATTTTGCTCACGAGATATTGACGAATAACTAAATAAGTGCCCAAAAGCATATTTTTCGAAAGTATCTCGAAAACGGTGCTTAAGAAAAAAAAAAAAAGGTTGCCATTTTCGTGTTTCTCGAACCCAAATTACCCTAAAAAACACTTTTTAGGAAGGTTCACTCGATGACCCTCAAATTTGTAAACTAGTGTTATTTATATTTATAGTCCTATTATATTGATATTTGTTAGTAATACAAATATTTCTTTGGCCCACGTGACAATATTTAAAAATAACAACAAAATTTTGCACAATTTTATTCGATTTAGCACTTTTTGATTGAAATTTCAAAGAAAAATAATTTTTTTAACATAATCTTTCAGAAATTTATTAAGCGAATTGTATTTTCAATTTTTTTTGTAGCAGCTTAAGGATTTGCTTCATGTTTTTTTACACGGTTTTTTCTGCAACGTATCTACGGTGTTAAAACAGTATTAAAATAATAACTTTGGAATTGTAGAAAATACAGTATTTTGCTATTACTTGCGGATGGAAAAAAACATAAACTTTATCAGACTACATATACCTATAATAATTACAATTGAGCTCCTGACCATACTGGGTTTCCGGCGTCTCCTTCTCTCTATGTATCTTATATATATCCAATAATATACAAGATATAATTAACTAAATAAAACAATAAAAATAGTTTAGAGTGTGTTTTGGCGAATTATACACAATCGCAAAAAGCGCGCATATATTGCGTGCTTGTGACGTAGTTGCGCAGTGAGAGAGAAAATAGCTGCAGCTAAGAGACGTCTTCTGCTTTGGCTTTACGCTATGGTTGTTGTCTGTTTTGCAATACTTGTTGTTGTTGCCTGCAACAAAGTAAGACAAAGCACCACAAGCGCCAAGCCTCTGGCGGCTATTTGCCAATCTTGAATGGAACTTGAGAAAAAAAAAACCGCTTGGAAGCTTTTACTTTCAATCGCACGAGTTTGTATGAAAAGCGATAGTCATTCACAGCTGCTTTGAATAATTGCAAACATTTAAAAAAATTTATTTTTTTATATACAAATTAATAATAACGGTCAAGTATAATATATATATGGTTTTATATACCATATGTATATGCTTAAGGTAGATAAGACTGTGCGCATGCGTATACCACATTTAAAAATTTGAAAATATTTTACCAAAAGCTTTCAAAACTTTTTTGGTTTCTTGTAGCGCGGCGCGGCTTAAGCCACCTGAGCGTAGTTTTAATTATTTTAGTTGAGTTTGGAACGCTTAACCGTTAACTACGTCTTACGGTAGTTTGTTTTGTACTGTTGTTGACTTTTGCCGTTTATCGGTTTCAAAACTTTGTTTATTAACTTTGTGGTGTGTTCAGTTTAAACGGCCAACAATATGCAACGTATGCAAGTGAGCAGCGCTTTGGTGCTCCTATTCGTGGTTAGCTATGGTAAGTGCCATGGTTCGGTGGTAACCCAATTAACCTTTAGTGTGTTGTTTACTTTCAAAAATTCCTATACATATCATAATGTCTGGGTACTTCATAAACAGTGGGCTTGTGCTTAGTTATTTATTCTCGACTGCAGCTTTTAAGTTATGTTATGTAAGTCAAAATCGGAATCCAGTTTACTGGACTGGTTTTATTTTGTGCGGTTTTCTAGCGTATTCTGTTGCCACCTACCCAAAGTACTGCCAGTGAGTAAGTGTACTGCGCTGAAGGCTATGCCAAAGATTAGGTTTTTATTTTTGTTTTTAGTATACAACTTATTGCTCTGATTGGTTAGCATTAAGCCTTGAAATTGAACAAAGTATTTTTTTTTATTATTATTTTTGTTTTTATTTTATGGTATAGTCCAGCTAATTTGGCATGCCATACAGGTTGCGCACGATAATCTGAACAGACACAACAAAATATATAAAGAAAAAATGTTTAAAATTTTAATTTAAAAAGCATAAAGCCTGTATAATATTTGATTGAAACAAACTCTACTTCAAAGGCAGGTTAAACCAGTCGCAACGTTTTATGCGATCTTTATACGCACGTTCTGCTTTAATATATGCGGAGTTTTTTGTTTTTTTTTTTTGGGCCCCAAAGAAAAGTTCTCTGGCATACCAAGTCTACCATAGTCATACAAAACTTCGTAAGTCTTCCAAAAAAAACAACACAACACTTTTTTTTACTCCCAGCTTGCGGTTACATCATAAACAAACCTTACCACGGTTGCACCAGACTCGAAGATGCGCGAAAGCGCCGCCGGCTCTATTTCAAGCCATGCTTACATCAAACCAGTTCCAGACGCTTTTAAGCCGTCAACAAAGTTGGTAGGAAATGTAGTCAAAGCCAACTTTAATAATAGGAAGCTGCCAAATAGATATGTGTATGGGAAAAAGCGCAGCCACTGACATTTCCCGTTTAAATTTTAACATATTTAACTAAACTTGTTGAAAACTTTGTATCTTCTTTGATTTAGCTAATGCTTTGGCTGTGGGCACACCCGAGTGTCCGGAAAAGTATGGTGTACAGGCCTATGCACATACGGAAAACTGTGATCAGTTCTTTCTCTGCACAAATGGCACCTTAACTTTGGAGACCTGTGAAAATGGTCTGCTCTTTGATGGCAAGGGTGCAGTGCATAATCATTGCAACTATAACTGGGCTGTAGACTGCAAGGGCCGGCATTGGGATCGTAAGTAGACGCACTTAATGGAATAACTTCATTAACTAAACACATTTATACAAATCCGCAGCCACGCCCATTTCCACGCCCGGCTGTGAGTATCAGTTTGGTCTATATGCCGTCTCCAAAGAATGTTCCACTACCTATATTAAGTGCGCACATGGTGAGCCACATGAGCAGGATTGTGATGCCGGCTTGGCTTATGATGAGCGCATACACGGCTGCAACTGGCCTGATCAGCTCTTGGATCATTGCAATCCTGAAGGTAAGCAACAACATAACCACAGCCTGCAACAGCCACTTATATGTTTATTACTACCCACAGCTGTCACTGGCTTCAAGTGCCCCACCAAGGTGGATCCTAACTCTGTTGCTGCTCGTTTTTGGCCTTTCCCACGTTTCCCAGTGCCTGGTGATTGCCATAGATTGTTCACCTGCGTTGAAGGCTATCCACGTCTAATAAGCTGCGGTGAAGACAAGGTCTTTGATGAGCATACACTTACCTGCGAAGAACCCGAGCATGCCGGTGGCAGTTGCGCAAGCTACGGAAAGTAGACGTTCCATGTACACACACACACACACGCCTGTATATATGTACTATATGTAAAGCTACTGGTATATTTTGAAAATGTCTACGCCTATAAATTGAGAAACTCAACTGTATTAGTTATATTTTTCTTGCCCCATTTCTAACGCACTATATGCCGCTTCCATAGCACTTTTTTGCTTATTTTAATAATGTTGATAACTTTTTTACGTGTCCTTTGGTTTTGTTTTTTTTGTAAACTACAATTTCAGTATATAGTAAAATAAACATTATTTATTATAATACAAGTGGGCTTTGGGTATTATTTGCCAGGTACGCAAAACTACATATAATCGAATCCATATTAGTTTGTTCCCCAGAAAAGTATAGTAGCATTTACTATCGTTTAATGAGTTCTGAATTCATTATAGAGTCTGTTGTCGATATACTTAGAGGTCCTTAAAAGTGTATGGGCAAGTAGAGGAAAGTGGGGTGAATTCGGAAGTGGGGTGAACCCGGAAACGCATACTAACGGATTCTGAGTTGACATTTGACTATGACACCAATTTTCAAATAAACGTCATAACCGACGGTTTTTGATAATACTCCGACTCGAGTACTCATATTTTTCTGTTCAGTATAATTTTTCTAAGATATAGCTAACTTGAAAGCGTTATTTTAAGTTTTTGTGTCGCTAAAATTTCAATTCAATTTATTTCACGGTTTTCATTTACAATATTTACAGTGTACTTGAATTCTAATATACCAACTTTAAGAGTTCAGGTTTTAATTACCTTTTCTACTTAATTATAATATTATGTGACTTCAAAAAATTTACAATGATACGATTATAATATACAAGATTGTGGAAAAAAAAATCAAAAACCAAAATTTCAACAAATTCTCGAGTAAAATCAACTGTTAATATAATACATATATCCATAATATTATTTTAAGGGTTCGTTTTCAAGTTTCCAAGGTTCCAAGTTCGGATGATTTGTTGGAAATGCTGAAGGCAGTGAAAATCGACAAAAGGCGTGCTCTTTAAGACGATTTACCTCTTGTTTTAAAAAACTATTTTTTCAGGCTAATAAGCAACAATTATATTTATTCCCCATTCATTCATTTCAATGTATTATTCAACCTTTTTTTTGACCAAAAATAAAGAAATGAAATGTTTGCGATGAAATTTTATGGCGGCTTTTATTATTTTGTGGACACTTCTGGATTCACCCCAAAAAAATCGCGGATTAGACAATTTTTGCTCGGAGACTAGTCTACCTGACAACAAATTTTCTTATCGATCTGAAATTTTGTAGCTTATTCAATGCCCTCAATTTTGAAAAAAAAAATGTTTTTTCACTCCAAAAAATCTACGAAAAAACTGTTTCCAATTCACTCCACTTTCCTCTACATATGAAGTGCACTGATGATGGATGTAAAAGATTTTTTACCACCTCTATTTTCTTGATCAATTTTTTGAAATTCTACTATGTAAATAAAAAAAATTTGTGGAAATATGAAGCTTGGGCGGGGCCTACTTTGGGGTTATCTTGTGTTCAAATCAACGATTTGAAGTCTTAAGGAAAAGCCCCAGCAACTCAGCTCATAATTGCAAGACAATAAAAAAGTTAAAAAAATTTGCCTCAATTTGAAACTGAGTCTGGGTCTCGAGACGACTTAAGTTTTGAAGCCAATATTCTATTATTATTCAATTAAGCTACCCTTATGTGTGCTGTTTCAACTGTACTAATTATAACTCTGGTATTATAACATTTTTTCCATTACTACAAGCTATTACTTCAAAATTGTAAAATAAGCCTTCAAAATATTTTGGTGATAAAAGGGGTCGTTCCAAAAGAAAAAAAATTATCTTGATCTGCCTGCACATATAAGAAATCCAATTCTATAGTTTGGTTATCCCAGCTTTTATAGCCTCTAAGATCTATGCGTTCATACAGATTGACGGAAGCTGTTGTTCCTAGTAGGATGATCAATCTGAAAAGAAGCCAAATAAGATTTTCTAGCTAAAACTATACCTTATTGCAATAACATAAAACAGTAGCTGTAAGTCTTTAAAATAAATATCTAAAATTACCTGATGATATTAAAAGATTTAAAAAAAAAACAAAAAAAAAAATTCAATATTAGAATGGATATCAAATCAACTAGCTCCGTTCCTAGGTTTTAATAGCATTTTTTTAGGCTACATGAGCATTTATATTATTGTAAATCCATGGGTTTCTATTTCTATTTCTCGCTTTAATGTTTCAAGTATGAAGCCGCCTGGTCTTAGAACCGAGCCTTTACTAAAATTTCGCGCTGTTAATAAATAGCTTTTAAAAGATAAATTTTTTGTTTTCTTTTAAGTCGAGATTTAAATCAACAACATTTCGTCCAACAGTGTTCCACTGAGTTTCAACACAAAAGCAACAACAAAGATATTCTGTTTTGCGCCAACTCTACTTTCGCTGGAACTTCATCAAATTACAAGTAGTTTTAGAAGAGACTTAAGATAAGGTAACATAGCAATTGCAAGCCCTGGAGCTCAAACTTGAAATATCTCGCTGTTCGTTAAGTTTAAAAAACAATTTGGGAATATGCCTAAAGGTATGCATGCACCTTATTTTTGATAAGCTTAGGATTCATATCGAGCTAATATAGTTTGTTCGGTTGCCATTAAAGAAATACTAACTGAGCTAATAAAAATTTGCAGTCTTTTTAAAATTTATTATTATTTCTTTGAAATTTATTTTATTTTACTTACAAGCATTTATAGCATTTTATTTTAGTTTTCTATTCTGGAACAAACTTGTCATTCTCGCCTGTAGTAAATGTTTATGCATAATTTAAGTTAATAACGCCACCTATCGGATTTATAGATTTTTAACGAAAAAGCTTTTGAATTTTGATGCTAGAATACGATCTCTTTTAATGTCAAAATCGGATTCATTCGCTATCTCATACACTCTTAAATGAAATTGATTCGCATGAATTTTCCGTCAGGTGGAGCTTTGCACATTTGTTATTTTATTATATGTACCTGCCTTGTCTTCATTGTCATCAGCTGGCAGTTTTATTATAGCGATCATCTACACAACAAAGATCATTTGATATTTAAAAGTTTATTTTAATTTGTTGAACACTAAAAAGATAAAATTAAATAACCATAATTTAATTGAATATAATCGCAATATAGCGAAAAAATGTATTACTATAAAATATATTTTATTAAATGGAAAAAAGCAAGCATTTATTGAGTTGAAAAATTTCCTTTCTGTTAATTTTGTGAATCCTTTGAGGCAACCAGCCATTGCAGCTCTTCTGCTTTTACGGAAAAACATTTTTTTATGTTCCCTACTAATTTTTAGCACACAATTAAAAAGCATATCCGAAATACCAAACTTAATGAAACGGTGGCATTTCCATAATAATTTTACTAGCCTGACGTGTGGCTATGTAACGAATGTTTCAACTAATTTTCAACAACTTTAAGATGTCTTTTTGATCTAAAAATTTGCACACTTATTTCAAGCCTATGGCAATACCATAATTTCAAAATTTTGTTTGATTGTCCCGGCTAGAATTAACAGCCAACAATCAATCATGATTTTTGCTATTTATTTATTTAAGCTAACTTTATTTTATTTAAGCCGCTTTGCACGGGCGCATAACACGTGATATATATTTTGTTTTCCATTTTCTTTTTATTGTTCTTATTTAATAAATATTTTCTTTTATTTGAGGAATTTTTCGCATTTGAACTTGAGCTGACGCATACAACTAGGTATACAATATGCTTTAGAACAATTGGTTAAAATTGTTAAAATAACAAAATGCTAAAGGAGTTTTTTATGATATAAATGGGATTGTGTTCACTTACAAAACGGTTGGATTCGGTAAAAACTATTTTGGAGCATATGTAGAAAATTAGCTTAAACGGGGATCGGTAATTTGACAAAACTTATTTGCTGCGAGTTTTTAATTTGAAAATTAAAAAAATGTATGAGTCCTCAAAACTAATATTTTTATATAACGAATTTTAAAAGGTGCACTGCTTTTTTGATATCCTTATAACGAATCACTATACAAACAATTTTGAAAAAAATATTTAATTAATTTCTTTCCCTTTGCACTTTTATTGAAATTGCATCATTTAATGCAAAATATTTAAAACTTTTTGTTGAGCAATGCTAATTTTATTATTAACCTACAAAATGAATCACATTTTTCATCAACCAACAATAAAAATTAATTTAAATAAATATTACAAGCATTTAGTATAATATTTTGAGTGTTTTGAAAAAAAAAATAGTTTTTTATACCATTCTAAAATAAAATATATTCGTCTTATTTTTTTGCTTTTTTGCTTAAATAGATTTTATTAATTTTTACACGATATAAAGAAGGAAACATGTGTTTACAAGAACATTTAAAGAACATTCATAAAAAAAATTGGAAATATAAAATTTTTTTTTAATGAGAAAAAAAAATTGTAAGGCCCTTATTGGCAACTTAGGTTATAAATATGAATTTAAAAATATTCAGTATTCATAATTAAGTAAAGTGAAAACACGTTTTTGTAAATTAAACAGTAAGTTTTAAAACTTGAATTGCGAAAAAAATGTTTTGTTCTATAAATTGATTTACAACATTCGTCCTTAAAAATCGTTAAAGAAGATTTTGTTTCTTTAAAAAAAAAAACAATTAAAAAATGAAAAACATTTGCTTTTGCACTTCGAGATTTTTTTTAATTCCAGTTTTTACCTATATATATCTTATATTTTATATGGAGCGGATTTTTTGATGCAATTTCGAGATGTACAAATTTCGATAAATTTTTATACCCTGCACCTTCAAGGTGCAAAGGGCGTACACTTGTGCAGGTTTACAAGTGTAATTAAGATATAGAAGGACACGTTGGAGACCCCTCAAAGTTACCTAAAGTATGAGCAGTGTGATTAGAGAACTCGATATAGATATGTTCGTCTGTCCCTCTGTATCAATACTTAAATCTTAGAGAAAAAAGTTTATTCTACTTTTTCGATAGCGGCAATATATTATATATAATAGCTCCCATAATGGTATTTCGTAGCTATAAAAAAAAAAACAAAATATTTATGGCATAATTTATTTATGCATGTATCGTAATCAATTTTTGACGTTCGGAAGTTTTTCAGAGTTACCACTGTATCAAGTTTTATTAAAACTGGTTGGCTAAACTTCATAGAACCGATCGGTACAAAAGATGTTTTACGAAAATAACTCGTTTGTTTATTAAGTCATCCTTACTTTTGGCTTTCAAAAATTTATTGAAGTTCTACTAAGTACACTTTGATATTCGATTTTGTTGTATTATAAAGGGTCATCAATCTTGATTTTTTTCGTTGTTCTTTTAAGCAAAAAAACACAAAAATTTAAAATAAGTCGGCAAATCTTTACTATCAAGAAAGAACCATTCTTGCCATTCACTTTTTAAAGATAATCCCTTTCAAATGTTGGCCGTAGCTCGTCCATGCGGAGGATCCAATTTTCGATGACGCGTTCGAGCATAATCGGCGATATCTCGCGAATAACACTGGTAATGCTTCAATCGTAACTGGCTTATCCACAAACATTTTAGACTTCACGTAGCCCCAAGAGAAAATGTCTATTATGTAAGTCTGTTATATCACACGATCTTGGTGGTCAATTCACCGGTCCGGAGCGTAAAATTAATTGTTCACCGAATTGGTTCCATAAAATGGCTTAAGCGCGCAAAAAACATTCATTACAGAGCGCGAATTTTCGTAATATAATTGTAGGATTTGTAAACGTTATTCGGATCTAAGTCTTTCCATGATGAAATGACAATGAAAACTTATTGAAAAACACATGGCAACTTTGTCAGTACAAACGCGTGACTTATCAAAAAAATTCTATTGAAAAAAAAACCTCAAGATTGATGACCCTTTATAATGCGTACTTTTTGCAGCCATTTTTTTTTTTGGCTCGCTTTGAAATTTGAGTAAAATTGAGCGGATAAATTTGAACTGTCATAAAAAATTATTGAACACGTTTTGAATATAACAGTGCCAACAAAATGGCGTCTAGGCCACACACACAATATGAATTTATAATTGAATGAAAAATGGCAAGCAAATAAATGCAACGCTTCGTGACCGATTTTGTTAATGAATTTTTGATAAAATGCGAGCGCAAAATCGCTGGCCAACTAGCTAATTTGTTTGCTATGTACATATATGCCTAGTATATAAGATATTTATGTGTGCGTTTGTGTGGGTAAGCGATATGTCAATTTACCACACACACATATACATATACACCTATCAAAATTTATTGTATCCCGTCAGTTAGCCATCAATAAAACAAACGCGCAGCTGCAATTGGGATACCAAAGTGCATCAGACATGGAAACAGACTGACAGACTTTGTCCAGCCATTTGTCCAGCCTTTGTTCGGCGATAAACTTAATTTGAATAGTAAATTATGTGGCTATTTAATCAGCAGAGACCCATAGAGAAACAAAGGCATGAAAACACGGCGGGTCAGCTTCAGCAATGAGTGCAAATCGGGCGAATAACGTGTGGGTGGCGAGAGTGGAAGCGAGTGTAGCGCGTCAAGATGGCTGCCTAGATAAAACTGACATGCAGCTCTGATTATGGTCAGCGAACAAAATGGCGCATCGTTCTGTGCACTGGTCAGTTTGCGTGCCCATAAACTGCATGAGGTCATTATCGTTAAGCGCCGGGAATTTGTGTTAATCAGATAACAGAATTATGAACAATTAAGTCATTGCATGTGAATTGAAAATTTAAGCGCGTTCCAGGCAAGAAGCCAATCAACGATGCCAAAACAGGACCGTCTATTAGCCAGGGCCAATGCACTAAATGGCATGGGGCTAAAGCCAAAACGAGAGCCATATAATTTTGAATTTTTACAACCAAATCAAATTAATGCCATTAACAATCTCAATTATTAAGCTGCAATAGAAGGCATGGTATAAATACAAAAGCTAAAATAAATTTAATTAAAGTATAAGAGAATCTGGAAAGTCAAACTTTTTCTTTTATTCCATCTAAATCGTATCCGGTTTTGTGCCACACCTTAATCACTTCGCTCCAGGGACGTACTGATTCTTCAGCTTCTTTTAAAACAGTTCGGCGCCATGTTGTTCTGGGTCTTCCTCTTCTTCGGTTGCACTGCGGGTTCCAATCAAGGGCCTGACGACAAACTTCATGTGGTGGCTCTCGCAAAGTAGGCCCAATCCTTCCCCATTTGCTACTGGTAATTACATATACAGGATATCGGTTTCTTATTGCATCGCTGCATCAGCTTAGAGTCGCTGATCGTGTTTGGCCACCAGATTTTCAGAATGCGTCGAAGGCCTCTTCTAACAAGGGCCTATAGTTTGCTAAGAATAGCTTCTGTTGTTAGCCAAGACTCACTCCCAAAAAGTAAAATGGATAGCACATTAGATTAGATTAGATTAAGTCTAAGTTGAAAAATAAGTATTGAAGGATGCTTAAATCATAATTTATTATATGGCCAAGCCCGTCTGAATCAGCTAGATTTGGAAGACTTTTAAAGCTGGAGACACAAAATTTTAACAAAAGATCCATACTCAGGTAAAGTCTTTTGAATTATGTTCAACCGCTGCATTTCTGGAAGGGAACAGTACGTCTGTAATTTATCTTTGCATCGCATCGCGGCTTTCATCTGCGCAGATCTTTAGAAAAAAAAAGGCTAACCATTAGTATGGTAAATTTTATCCAAATTGAAAGAAGCCCATAACATTTTATCACCACCGGGCCACAAATTTTTCACCCAACGTTTTTATCAAAGGATATATGAAACAATGCTATTATTTTTCAATTGTCAAATATTCACTTTTTATTAATATTTAAGCTAGAGCTACTGCGAAATTATATGTGATATAAGATATGTACAGATTCAGTAAAAATTATTACAAGTGTACAAGAGTAAAGAGCACATCAAGACCTTTCGATCTAATGCTCTTTCCTATCGATACAAAATTTTGTTTACGAAATATTGACGAATAACAGAAAAAAGCGCAAAAACATGTTTTTCGAAAAATCTCGAAAACGGTGCTTAGGAAAAATGAATGAATTTTCGTGTTTTTCGACCCAAAATAAGCCTTAAATTTGTAAACTAGTGTAATTAATACTTTAAAAGTCTGCAAAGCCTTAGTATATACTTTTCACGAAAAGCTTCATCAAAGATTTATTCAGAATTTGAAAAAATAAATAGGCTGTGCTAAAAAAAAATGCTTTAAATCATAATTTTTAAAAGCACTAGTTTACTATAATATTTAAAAAAATAGAAAAGTAAAACTTAATCTTATTCGACCGATCAAGTTTTGTGAAATATTCAAAAACTTCCTGAATTCTTTTTTTTCTCACCACGTCATTGATAGAAGAAACACTAATTTTCTTAAATATTTCAATATTATCTGAAATATGTGAATCTGAAATCTTATTATGGATCTTTAACTTTCTGTTCAAATGAATGTCAATTTGGATATATGGATATATGGTATAATCTTATACCTAAATGTTCTATACTCACTGTAGGTGATAAACTTATCGCGTATATTTTAAGACCCCAACTTGCTTTGCAAAATTTTATTTAGTCTTTGCATGTCATTTAGAAATGACTTTAAAATTTCGATAAATTATGCCTCTAAAGCAGCGGTGGACACGCGTGCGAATGAGCTTTCACATGTATGAGAAAAGAGCTTTTTAGCGTAAAAGCTTGCCTTATACGTGTGAACTAATTTTACAATGGAATGAAACGCAGAGCCATATAGCAAAACAAAAAACCAATGCGCACTCACAGATAACATCTGAACAATTTGATTCGAATAAAATGTTGGTCATCTGAAATAAAAGTCAACGATATTATCGAACTTAATGATAACAGCGAATAGATCTCAGCTATGCCAAAAAAAGAATCAGTTTTGGCCCATTGTATGTCGCCATTTTCGAAAGCTCTTTTTAGTTCTCGCACACAGGCAAAAAAAAATTGCTTTAGTAGTTTTGCCCACCGCTGCTCTAAAGCAAGTTTAAGGTGAATGTAATTCAAAAAAATTTAGATCTATCGGTATTTCAATTTTTAAGCATGCTAGATCTATGTAGCTATGAAAAAGCTTAAATGGCTGCAATACAGCGGATACCTCACAGAACAACTATTCTACATGTCATATATAATATATTATTTACAGACCAAAGGCCTTTAGGTCATAAAGTAATCCAACCTTACTTTTAGGCTATTACTTAAAATGCCGCCCAGACATATTGACAACTGTCTATCGATTTAGCAAACCATTGTTGTGCACCAATTAAAAATGGCTTTATTTTTACAAAAGTCACTGACTCATTGATGCGCCCCCATTTTGTAGTCACTCTTCCATTTTGAATGCACTATACCATTTCACTTGTATGAAGAATTTCAATGTAAATAACACATGGAATTATGTAAAAGTGAATTATGAAAATAGAGCTGCACTTACAACAACTACAGCGACAACTTTTGAATGCACAAATGCGCAATGAACTCATTTAAAGTCAAGTACTTAACACACACACACCTGAGTACACAACAATTGTGCAGTAAACTAAACCCTAAATGTATGCAACATATGTTTTATATATGAATTTCATTAAATAAATAACAACTACAACAACAACAAAAGCTGCCAACAAAAATGGCAAACGACAAGAGCGTTAGTTGTTAGTACACCTAAACCTTTTACCATATAGTGGGTGCTACATGGATCCCGGAAAGTTCGGGCTTAAGGGCGTTGACGTAGATGTGTAAGGTCGACACATTAAAAACGCATTTTGTGTTCAAATATTTTGTGCGTGTTGCAAGTGGCACGTCAACAGCAGCGACAGCCAACGACAGCAGCAGCGTTTTACGCGTTTCCGCCGGATATCGCACACACACACGCACACACATACAGATGTACAGTGCATTGACGCGACGGTAAAGCGGAAAAAAGGGCACAAAATTGTAACCTAAAACCATTAAAAACTAATGAGATTTAAATGCAAATGAAACTTTAAGTGGGTAAATTTCTATGCAAAAAAAATAAACAAGTTTATGCGTCGAAATTTAACGATTCAAAATTTTAAGTTTTAGGCTTTTAAAAAATCAAAAATCGCCGAGACAGAACGCAAAACTTTATATGACAAAACCCTAGCAAAATTCTTAACGCCAAGATTTTTTTCTCTATGGTACGCAGCCTTATAAAATGACAGTGCTTCCCATTTACGCTAGATGGCGCCAGCAGTAAAACCAAAAAAGTAAACGTGCAGCAAGTTAGTTTAATGTCGAAATATATGACAAGTGGGAAAAATCCATGTGCAACATTAACAATAGCAACGCCAAAATTTGCACCATATGACAAAATTTCATGATCCTAGTTTTTTTGGTATCCGAGCAAAAGGATGTACGGACAGGCAGACAGATGGGAAGGGATACAGGTCAATCTATTTCATTTCTGATAATTTGTTTCGTATGAAGATTGTGGCATCCACTGATATTCATCCAGGTCGTTTACACATAATTTTTTGCACTACCATAATACTAACAGAATATGCCCTTATACCCAAAGAATAAGGTACAAAAAGATAACTTTTGTCTTTCCAAAATTTTAAGTCAAGTTCTAAGTCATTGTTCCGGAATTGCCAAAAAAAAAAAAAAAAAAAGCGAAAATTTTAGTTTTTTTAAAAAAGTTGTTGCTTAAAAATTCTTAAGTTCAATGCAGATAAAGACAAAGCATGATTAATTCGTTATAATTCCTAAAATTAAAGCTAAAAGTGTTTCCATTGTTCTTATAGTATGACTTTTAAAAAAAAGTTTGAATCAGCACTGTCGCCAATTTGCATTCGACGAGTTTAAATTCATGAATTTCTTGCTTGTTACATCCACATCGTATAAACATGGTCTATATATTTATGTAGTTCTTTGTGTGTGCGTCCATTGTGGCAAATGACTAAATTTACATGAATTTCGAGAACAGCGCTTGATTTTTTTTTTCTACTTTTGGCAGCCATTTTGCAAATGTTTGCCAACGACAAGTGGTCATTGTCATTGTTGGTTGTTTGCTGGTTCATTTGACATTGTTGTTGCTGTTATTATAGTTGCTTCTGATCTGGTTGTAGTTGAAACTTTTTGTTAGTTATCATTGTAGTTGCTAACTTTTGGCTAAACACAATAATAGCCACAAAAAAGAGAACAAATTGTCAAATTCATAGAAATTTAGCACCTAGTTTGTTGTGCATTTCTCTAAATGCTGGATGATTCAAGTGAACAAGTAAGATTTATAATTTTTAAAGGCTTCCATTTTCGGTATGACTTTGCAACATTGGTTGTGAAAATAGAAATATTGTTCAAAGTCAAGAATTTTCAAAATAAATAGAAATTTGCAAAATAAAATAAAGCAAACCTTAAGAGCATATACAAATTCAAAATTCCAATCAAATCTACACAAATCAAATTTCAGGTTAGAAAGTTCCACAATGTTGAGTAAACATACTACATTAATTCCACATCCGGAAAACCATATCTCAAAGCTATCATGCAAATTATTGTGTAAGCTGCAAAAGACTGTACGATTTTACTTCTCGAACTTTGCTTTTCTTTTTAGTTTTCCATTGCTCCTTTTTTCTATTTTCTTTTGCAAGTGGCACAGCTAATTATATAATGAGCGAGCAATAAACTGACACACTTGGCAACTAGAGTCAGGCTGCCGCTGAATGCCTTTTCTCATACTCAGAATCTTCTATTCATAAGCTTTAATTCTGCTGGCCTGTTTTCATTTCTTTAGATGAGTGTCACAAAATGTGAAGAATGAAAATGATTATGACAGACTTGTGCTGCCTGACTATGTCAGGCTAATAGCCAACACGAGCTAGAGTGACAGAGATAGACAGAGACAGCGATAAAGAGCGCAAGTGAGACAGACATGGAGCTATAGACAGACAGATGGCACAGCCTCTTTAGCTGCTGCTGAAAATTGCTGCGACGTGTGAATGCCGCTAATATGACAACAAAGACAACGCCAGGTGTTGGCTGCTCTATATCACCAACACACACAGATACATAGACACATTATGGCACACATCGTTGGCCATAAGGTTAAGCTGTTGTTGACATAACCTAAAAAAAAAAAGCAAGTATCTTTGCCTGGCAATAAAAGTGACATTGCCAAAGTCAAAATGCTGCAAATTTGATTTTTATGTTAATTAAAATGTTGTTGCCTAGAAATTGTAGCATACTTTGAGTGGCAACAAGCACTTGTATTTAGTACATATGAGTACATAAACACATAAATTAATCAATTGCTTGTAATTTACTTAAAACGCTTGTCTGCTGTGAACACACACACAACCACAAATCAAAAGAGACAAGTAAAATATGTTACAAGCAGTTTCAGATACTCTTTTAAGAAAAGTTGCTACGAATTTGAAAAGTCTTTGCCATCTTGAAGCATTAAAATGAAAAATAATTTCGTAATAGTTAATAAAAGCTACCATAAGACGATGAGAAATATACTATATAAACAACTTAAAAAACGCTCAAAGTGTAAACTTTCCCAAAAAGTATTAAATATTTTTAAATTTTTTTAAGTGTGATCCTTAATAATTTTTTATACATCTTTTAGTTTCTTCCTTACATGATGTAAAGTTAAGTTTCGATATCTCGATAAGTAATTGGATATTAAATATTTACGTAGCTTATAGGTCTATCACATATGTATGTAAAAATTATCTAAATCGAGTTATTGTTAGATAATTATTATTTTGTTTGTTAAATATAAGATTTTTACAGAATTACACTAAATGATCAACAAAAAAAAAAATTTATCTAAGTCGAAGAGATCGACCTAAAAACTGGTTCGTCACACTTATTTTCGCCGATATATATCATTATGCATTTTATAAAGTCTTTTAAAGGCCTGAGCTTCAAGCACTGTTGGGATCTTACTGTCCAGTCAAAAGAAAATTACTTCGTAGTACAACACGTGCTAAGAGATAAATAATAAAACTGTTAAAACACACCTCGTATTACTCAAACAGTCTTATAATTAACTTTTGTACAAGCCCAACAAACCGCACGGCGCAGTATATATGCCCCTTTGCTTGTCAAGTATACGCAGGCTTAACGAAATATTAAGCATACGCCATAAGCGCCACCCTCCAAAAACTGGCATGGCGTCCAAAAGTCAAGCAGCCCTCTAATTAGTCATTCATGCAGACAGACTACAACAGGCCATAGACAAGCATCTAGACACATATTTAGGCACAACTTTGCCCATGCACTTAAGGAGCGGGTTTCCGGCATACCATAGATATGCTAAAGCTGCTGCTCGGTGCCACTTGAGCCTCAAATATGACTGCGACATACTTCATTTATAAATTACCCAGACTTCAAATTTGCAGACAGATTCATGTAATTTGGTCTAACCAGTCGCAGCAACACTATAGAGTTAGCTGCTCCCCATGAGACAAGCGAGCCCCCTACAGCCAAATCTTAGACGAATGTGGCAATTGATGCTCAACATAAATCTTGTGGCAACCACAAACATACACAACACATCACATGCACATACGCATACTACATAAACACACATATACATAGATTGAAACAGTTCTGAACGCTGCTATTTATCATTTAAGGGCAGGAGCCTAGTTCCAAATGCCACAGCGCCGTTTCAACCACAAAATGGCGTCCTTGCTCGCTGCCTCTTTCACTCACTCTATCTCTCTCTGTTTAGCTCTTTAGTCTTTGACGCACTGGTGTGAGTTATTGCAATTTTGTAACAATTTTTCTTTTGACGCCCGCTGGCCACTTCAACTTTATTTCAACTTGGCGCAAGGATTTGTGCGTCTTTGTGCAGGTAACCAACACAACTTAACGAAGACAAGGACAACGTAGAAAGCGGCAGGTATGAGGCAGAAGCTGCTATGACTACAAGGACATGGACTTGGGCTTGCTTGTTTTTGATTTTAATGCCGATTGGCAGACAGGTTGCATAATGCAAAGGAGCAGTAGCTGGAGAAGTTGTGGCCGCAGCAGACAGTGACGTAGATAGGTTGGTGTTTTAGGCGATATTTACTCTCTTGGTAAAGTACTTGACTCATTGGCAAGAACTATATCTATCTTACAGAGTACAAAGGTACAGAGCCCTACTACAAGCCACTTGTACTCTGAGCCTAAACTTTCCAAGATTCCAAACGCCTCCATTTGTCTTTATGGTCTGTTGCAAATACTCTTAGTGTGGGAACATTGGCACTTTATACGTTAGCAACCGATTTGGAACAAAGTACTCAATAAAAGATGAAACAAATCCTCTTATGAGAGCCCGTCGAAGAGATAGGCCAGAGTAGAGTAGGCAAGCATGAAGAAGAGGTACCGGGAGGTAATGAACCAAGAGGAGAATCCCTTAAGCTAATAGTAAATTCAGTACAAGATTCATCTCGTCAAAAGTTTATGAGTATAACTTAAAAGGCTTCAAGGAAAACATTTTTTATTTTTCCAAATATGTCAGGTTCGAAAAAAATATGCTTGTATGACCAATAACAAAATAATATTGGATAGAGAGAAGAATCGTGTAACCCCTAGTCAGGGCATCAGCAGGGGTGGAGGGAAAAGAACGCTGAAGCTTGATTATTTTCAAAATTATTATTAAAGTTCTTTTATTTAAGACAACTAAAAACTAAAAAAAATTTTAAATCCCAAAATTTTTTTTCTCATTCTTCCACTTGGGTTAAAATCCGGGGCACCATTAAATTCGATATCTTGAATATATTGCATACATACAAAAAAGTAGCGCAACTAACCCAAATGATTCCAAATAAAACAGATTTTTAAGAAATTTGAAAGTAGCCTATATATTTCGCTTTTAAAACAAAGTTTTTGTTTTCCTTAAAATCATGGGGCAGCACTGTTTTATTTATCTTATTCGGATTTCTGCGTACGCCTGCCGTATATGTTTGGTGCCGAAATGATTCCGAATAAAAGCTGATTTTTAAGAAACTTGAAAGTAGCCTATATATTTCGCTTTCAAAACTACGGTTTTTTTTCCTTATAATCATGGGGCAGCACTGTTTTGTTTATTTTACTTGGATTTTACTCGGATTTCTGCACACGCCTTTCGTATGTGATTGGTGCCGAAATTTC
Source organism: Chymomyza costata (assembly GCA_018150985.1). Classification (NCBI taxonomy): domain Eukaryota; kingdom Metazoa; phylum Arthropoda; class Insecta; order Diptera; family Drosophilidae; genus Chymomyza; species Chymomyza costata. Next base: position 1,009,095 of record JAECWU010000244.1, on the reverse strand, counting down.
GTGAATTTTTTTCTTATATGAAATTCATTTTTGGCTAGAAGCGTTTTGGGCTGCTGCGTATTGTCCTTTAGTTGAGATTATAAATTGAAATATCGATAAATATATTACATAAAGATATACTCTTTTATGAATACATGGCGTAAGCGAATAAATATAATTTAAAGCAAGTATAAATCTCTATCAAATATGGAAAACTGGAATATCAAGAGATTAACTTTAAAAGTGGATAACTATACATATTTTGTATTATTTTTTATTATGCCATATAATGATAATTTCGAGAATGGAAAATACTGAACACTAGAAACTGATGGACGTTTGGAAATCAGTACTACTCCCCCACTGCGAGAATCTTTCGACGTCACTGAGCTGTGCACAGTATCAGTGTTATCTTCCGGGCACGTTAATGGACTTGGCACTTTGCAACTTGCCCATTGAAATCTGTATGGGTGTGTGTGTGTCTGTGTTTGTATCTGTGGATGCAAGAACTATAAATCGCATTGGATGGAATATTACCAGGCGGTGACTACTTCACTACTTCACCCAGTTGCGCCTGGTGCTGTGCTGATGCTCACACTTGAATAAATACCACGACGTTGATGCCGACGTCTTACGAGAAGCGCCAGACATTGAGAAAGACAGACAGGACATCGTCATTGCAATTGCAAATAAATAAGAAGAGTATGACAAAAAAAAAACCCAAAGATATAGAAATAGTAGCAGAAACGTTGGAGGCGGAGGAAGCGCAGAAAGCAGTGTGCGAAGACAGGCAAAGAAATACGAGTTTTAAGTTGCTTGTAATAAAATTGTTGAAGGACTTAAGCGAAAAAGTGCAAAAATGAAGTGCAGATGCTTATCAACTTGCCATGCAATGGAGAAGAGATACTTTTGCAGCTATGATTTAACCGACACCTTCAGGCGGCATCCTTTTACGGATCGGTAGGGGAGTGACAAAAATGAGAAATAGCTGTGAAAGGAGTTCCGCCAAGCTGCTGCTGCTTATGCTGCATCTTTCGCATTTTCTCGTCCTTTACTGCTGCAGCGAAGAAATGCTAAGTAGTGTCGAAAGCTGTCGCTGATGTGGGTAAGTTGCTGTACACTGCGAGAAAAAGTTGGGACTATGATTTGGATACTTGTGTGTATGAGAATCAAAGATTTGGAAGTTTTTTTAACGATTAATGTTACAGTTATTGAGTGTTCTGAACGAACTCCAAAAAAATGTGCTTTGTTAGTACATACTATGTTTAACCAAGGATCGCAAATAAGAATTATGGGGTTAAAAAAGAACAAAGCGAAAAAATTGCTTTGGATAATTAAGATTTATTATGCGATTTTGAGGGAAAAAATTAATTATTTGATGATTTGTATCCAAAAAATTGTAAGAGCTGCAGTCCCTGTGTTTAACGGCAAAAAAGAATTGTCAAATAAAATAAGTCCGAAATGCCTCAAAGAATTGAATGTTAGAATATTTCAACAGTTTTAACATTTGCAAATTTCAACAAACTAATTTTTTTGTACAAATAAGTAGAAGTGTGGAGCAACCAGAAACTCTTTTTTTATATGTTTTGCACTTTTCATACATTTGTAGTAGTGCTGGAGAAAACATCGATGCATCGATATATCGAATTTTTAAATATCTATATATCGATGTTGGCCAGCACTACTAAACACCCATTTGATGAGTGCAGAAGTGCTGGAGAAACAGCTCTGTTGGCCAACATCGATGTATATATATTTTAAACTTCGATACATCGATGCATCGATATAACATCGATGTTTTCTCCAGCACTAATTTGTAGTAGTGGAAAAACAATATTATTTAAATTTTAGATGTTAGAAACGTTACTTAAGTTAATGTGTATCTTCGCCATCCAAATATTTTAAAATATATGTTTTTACTAACTAGAGGGCTTGGCGACCCAGTCATTTCGCTTCCTTCCCCCATCCCTGCCTTTTTTAATTTTGCTACATTACTATTCAATATGTTTAAATGTTCTGTATATTATTTTTCACAAAAAGCAACAACTTGCTTACGCCATCTTGCGACAGCGACTTGCTTGCGCCATCTAGTGGGCGAATTAAACAAAAATAAATGATAGCAGTGACAACGGCCACGTCAAAAAACCTTTTTATACCCTGTACCTATAGGTACAAAGGGTATACTAGATTTGTGCAATGTATGTAACGGCAAGAAGGAGGCGTGGCAGACCCCAAGTCCTTTATACCAAAATGCTTATCATAACCTCGGGTAGCGATTGAGCCATGTCCGTCTGTCCGTCCGTCTGTCCGTCTGTCCGTCCGTCCGTCTGTCCGTCTGTCCGTCTGTCCGTCTGTATGAACACCTAGATCTCGGAGACTATAAGAGCTAGAGATACGAAACGTTACCAGCTGTTGCGCATATTTCCTCAGAAGATCAAGTTTGTTGAATCATGTCAAAATATTGCCCCGTTCCCCCGTAGCAGAGTTTCGCGATTTTTAGCTAAACCGTTTAATATTTTAATCTGAAACTTAACAGAGCGATGCGTTGTGGTTACATGCATCTGTGTGTCAAAAATAAACAAAATCGGACAATTACAACAAAAGTTAAAGTCGAAAATGTAAAAATTTCACCTCCCCTTGCCTATAAACTGCGTCAATATTTGACTCTACGTAATAATAGTAACAAATGACCTAGAACCACCAATTTTGGTGAGCTGATACATGTGCCTCTAATGAACTAATCCACATCCAAATTTTATCAATGCAGCCCCCCCCCCCCGCAATCGATTAACCGTTTTTTCTCCCACACCCTTCAACATATCCCCTTGAAACTTACCCCATATACTTTAAATAACTCCTTTGACCTAAATTTCGATTTTCATCAAAATCGGTTAAAATTTGCGGAACTTATAGGTATCAATATCGTTTTGCACCAACAAAAAAATATTCCAATTGGAAATTCTTAGTAAGAATATGCAGGAATAAATCTTTTTTTGAGAAAAAAAGGTACAGGGTATTACACTGTCGGGCACCGCCCCGACTGTATTACATTTTTATATGATACAAAGATTACAAACATTGATTTGCATAGAAAACCATTAGAAGGCTATTGGCACAACAATTTTCATTTGCATCAAACCGATTATTTGCATTAAATACGACTGTTTGCTTGATTTTTCGTATTAAGCTACTTTATTTGCGTAAAAATAAAAAAAATTAGCAGCTATATTTGATTTAAAAAGAATATATTGGCATAAAAATCATATGCATATAAGACTTTATTTGCACGTTGCTCGTGCATTTTCATTAATTTACATTAAATAAAATTATAAAAAATAAATTATTGTAAACATTTGAATTCATTTACGAGTGGTATATTTAAGTCGATTGGATTATTTGAGATACTCTGCGATGGCGTGTTGGCCTTCATATATATATATATTATCAGTCTCTGCAATATTTTTGAATATATATTATAATTACTAATTTTTGATTTTAAGTATTATATCGATCTACTTTTGCGTATAAAAATATGTATGCTCCTTGATCTAACGATAAAAAAATCTATTATAGGTTATGTTAAGACTAAGTTTTAAGTCATTGTGAGCAATTTGCTCAGTAAGAAGTTGTTATGTTTTATGATCTTAGGTTATAATAGAAACTTGCAATAATATAGATTATGCATTAAGACACTTATTTTAGAACTTCATTTCATTTCGAGCGAATTTTTCAGAAATAAACTGCTTAGATCTTCCGAAAATTAATTATTGTCAATTAAGTGTTCTGTTTACACCACTTCTAAAGGCCCATACGCATTTGGGATTTCCCATTTGGGATTTTTTTTTTATATATGAAGTTTTGTCATTCCGTGCGAAATTTTTCGAACTGCGTATGGGCCTTAAAGCTATACTTTGCCTAAAATTTACTCAAAAAAAAAATTTTCAACAATACCGATTATTGCATTAACACTAATTTTTGAATGTACATTTATTCCGAGTAATTTTCTATAAAAGAAATTTTTGTATTTCTTAATCTTGCACAAAAATACAAATTTGCATTTATATCGATTATACACTTATTTTCGGTCTGATATTATTTCGGAAGACTTTCATAGAAAGTCTTCCACGATCTAACGCAAAATTGGAAAATCGCAAAAGGTTCGATTGTGTATTATACTAAAACCAATTTTTGTGTTTAATTTCATTTTTATAGATTTTCTTAAAAATAAATTCTAGCCCCTAAAAAATAAAAGTTCGAAATAGTTATCATTATGTTATATTTTTATTATGTTTTCAATTAATTTCAAGCGATTTTCTCAAAAACAAATAAGTACGATCCCAAATCTTATGCAAAAATAAATATTTGCATTAAAATCGATAATCTATTGCATTTACACAGTAATTTTTGATTATACATTTATTTCCAAAAAACTTAGCGTAATGTCCTTTGATTTTCCACATAAACATTTATTTGCAAAAATCTCGATATCTAATATCGATTATGTGTTTTTACAAAATTTTTTTCTTAGAAAAAAATCTTTATTTTTTATTTAAACTTAAATTTCAAAATTTTTTTAAGCGACTTTCTTCAAAACAAATTGCCTTCCGAAAAAATAAAAATTTGTGGCGTTTTTCTCAGAAATAAAATAAATAATTAGTTACTTGCAATGATATCGATAATGTTTTACACTATTTTAATCTTATGCAAAGTTTAAAATTACAGTAGTCTCGATTATTCATGTTTTGTTACAAAATTTTTCAATTTTTATTTCATTTTGAGCGATTTAATTAAAAAGAAATGGTTATGTTCCATAGTATTTCGCGAAAATTGTATGCATTTGCATTAAAATCGATTATGTGTTATATCTACAAAAAAAACTTCAACCTTACTTACTTATGTCTCTTTGTTCTCAATAAATTCTCGGAAATATTTCTCTTTACAGTAAAACACATTTTGATTCCCCAGTGTAGCTATATACTACGTACGTGTATATACATGAATCTCTACAGGACGGCGTGTGAATGTATGTGTGGGGCAAAGCTCATTACTTGTTGTCATGTTGCGATTACGTTGCGTTACGTAAATGTAATTCATAGCCTGATCCAGTCAGAACTCACATATGTAAGAAGTAGTAAGGTAGGTAAAAGGACTTAGCTTAAAACGTGCCCGTTGCAGGATGCCGGGTATCGGGCGGCATGAAGAGCGGGAATGCCTGTAACTAGCTGTGCCTGAGTCATTATGAAGTGTCTGTTGACTGTCTTAAAGCGAGTAAGACGATGTCCTGAGTCTGATGTATGACTGTCATTTTTATGTGGCTGTGTTTGTGTGTGATAAGCTTGCCTAACTAGCTGCTCTAATAAACTGTATCCTGTGGGTGACTGCGCGTGTGTGATTGTGTGGGTGGGTGTGCGTATGTGTGTGCGTGCTAGCCAAAAAATGTTGGCTTCAGTGCAATGCTACAATAAAAACGCATGGCAGCAGCTCTAAAAGGTATGCAACATAGTAGCTCAATTAAAAAGTTTGCCAAGCGTTGTTTTTTAAATTTTTGTTGCCATATTTTTTTCCGCTCTCCCTCTGAACGTTCAGCGGCAAAAACTTTGCACAAAGCAAAATGTTGCTAAATGCTTTATGCGCGCACACATACACATATATACAAAACAGCAATGAAAAAATATATATAAACTGCACATATATGAAATGAAATGAAATGTGGTAGCTGCAAGGAATGAGTTGAAAAAATGGAGCAAAAAAAAACTAAATGAAGAACTATAAACATGTAATGATTGCAAAAGTTATAAAATGCAAATTAAGTTGAACGAATGAAGAGTTACCGACTCCTGCCAGAGCAATCGTCCCAGCCAACAACCATCAGCCAGGCTGCCAGAAAGGCAACCAGTCAGCCAAGCAGCTTGTAACTACAAGAACCCATAATGAAATGAAAATGAAAATTCTTTATATGTACATATGTGTGTAGTTATGGATGTGTGTGAGTGAGTTGCAGGCATGCTTTGGTTTGTTTTCTCTCAATTATACGAAAAGTGGATACATTTGCTACGTCATAAAGCTAGACAATAACTAATAATAGATTGATTTATAGGTAAAAACCAGTGCTGGAAAACATCGATGTTTTATGCTTCAACCTGGAAAACATCGATATTTTCGATGCTTTTAACTGGAAGACATCGATGTTTTCTATACTTTAACCAGGAAAACATTGATGCTTTACCCAGGAAAACATCGATGCATCGAAGTATATATTACAATAATATGATAAATGAATATGCTTTTCTAGCCAGAATTTTTGTCTCACAATTTAAAAGGCTAAATTTTTAAGCTGCTATTGAAGCAGTTACTTTTATTTTCAAAAAATTACCTTGTTAAAAAATGTTTTATTTTTCAAATTTTCTTGTTACTTTTTTGTTTTTTGTATAGTAGGTATAAATACGAATCAAGTCGATTTGGCGGAACAATGCACTGAGAGCCCAGATTGTCATATTTTGGCCAAAAATCTGGCATTTCCAAAATAATTTTTTTAAAGTGATGAAATTTTACACACATAATCGTAACGGATTGAACTATTTTTCTGGGAAGTTTGAGCCTCCTCAGATTTTTGTAAGATAACGATAATCTAGACCAAAATTGGATGAAAATAAAAAAAAAAAAAATTTTACTTAATTAAAAAAAAAACTGTCAATTGGAATTGGATCATATTTGACAGTGTTATACTAAAATAAATTGTGACAAAATTACAAATGCACAAAAATAATTTTTCAAATAACTCTTTTTATATATGCAATAAACTCATTTTAAATGAAACTTTTTTTATGAGCTTTTGCTTAATTTAAGAAAATACTTTATTTATTTTTATGATTTGCGGTTTTCTTATTTTGATATCACCAATCCAGACTGTTGAGCTAAAGATATCTTTGACGGTTTCCCATCTGGTGACCAAGATTTGGCCATCATCTTCAAAGAGCTTCTTTTTTTTAAATGCAAATGACATCTTTTAGTTTGCCTTTAAATGAAATTGTTTATTAAATATTATTTTTTGTATAATTGTGTTTATATTTTTTACTCAGCAATTTTAATTACTAGAACCATAACATTATTATCGTAAAAACTTAAAACAGGATGAAAAATACCGATTAATAAAATTATTTTTTTTAATTTAGTATAAATTATTATTGTTCTTGTATCAAATTACATATAAAGCGAAAATCTAAAACGTTGATTTATAAGTGCATCTAAACTTTTCCAATATGCAAATGAGTTTTCCCCATCGGTCTATTAAATTTTGTATCCTGTTCACTCGCATGTTCATCATGTATACATTGTTATTTTTAACTTTTATCCAGCATTAATGAGCAAAGCAACAAAAAGGGAAAGCAAATCGTAACTGTAAACTATGAAATTAACTGCTTATTGTAAGGAGCGGGTTGAGAGGATTTCGGTTAGCAGCCTGCCAGTTAGTTCGAGAGCATTAACCCATTATTACCCGTTCTTTAATTAAAATTAGCACCAACAGTGATATGACAAGGTAAAAGGTGGTTTTATATATTGATACAATATAAAATTAAGTAAAGAATAAGACTATGACAATTTTGCACCTTTTCCCTAAAGGGGTTTTTGCAAGACCCTTTAAATCAGTACTCTTTTCTATAAACTTGAGGATACTTAGCACTTTTCTAGCGAAAGTACATTAATCGTCTAGAAAAGCTACTAAGTAACTTTATCAAGCATATTTAAAGCCAACAATTAGAAGGTCACGCAACGCGCATGCCTATTATACGTCTCTCTTCGAAATAACTAGCACAGTTTCAATTTCTGTATGGTAGCTATATGAAATACTGAACCAGTTTTGATCACACTTCACACAAATGCGAAACGCATAAAAACACATAAATACATAAGTAGTACATGTTAGACAATTTTTTTTTACTTTTTAAAATATTGTGACTAAATTTATGCCAGTTAAATTTTGATTTAGTCTAAACATTTGTGTGAAATTTGATCAAAATTGGTGCACTACTGCATGCAGCTACCATACAAAAATTAAACCAGTTTTCTGCGCGCACTTCTTGATAATCAAATAAAGCTAGAGCTTTAAGATACAGACTGATATCATCGTTACTCGACCAAACATTCAATAAGAGTCGGTTATAACTGATATTAATCTCCAGCCATGGCTTTTAAGTAGAGAGAAGTACATAGCTAATGGTAGTATACAGCCTTTATTTGATTTAATCAAAGGGAGCCAGAACTTTCTGAGTCTCTCAAGAACTATTTACAGCCAAACGTTTTGTTTGATGGGTTAAAGGCAATCTTTAAAAAGAGAAACTAATCAGAAAATAATCTAATTAAAAATATCTTGAAAAATATGTCTTGACCATCTTTAGGTTCATATTCAAAACGATTTTTAAGGTATTTCTAGAAATGTAAGTATACAATATACAAATATTTAGTTTGCATATATGCAAGAACTGAAACCTTAAAATTAATTTCCCAAAATGCGAAACATTTTTATTTAAACCACCTGTAAAAAAATGCAATAACAATAAATGCGTCAAAACTGGAAATCATTTGAGAGAAAATCGAGCATTACCAATTGGAGTAAATATTGATGAACATTTATATTATAATGACCATGACAACATAAAGCTGCCCAAAGCAAGAAATGCATTTTTCTTATATAAATCACTATTCTTTCCAAAATTAATTCTAATTTAACAGGCTTTTGTTCTCCGATATTGACATATAATTGTCCTTTAAGGTTCCATATTTCTTCATCTTTTATGGAAAGAATTCGGAATTTTGAGAGAAAATGTCTTAGGGCATGCACTTTTCTGTTTAGGACTACTCAGAGAGAGTATATAAAATTTTACTCCCATAAGAAGCTTTACAACTCCGCAAATATAATAAGAAGTGATTTTAAAGTTAATACGAAATCACAGTCAAAAAAAAGTTGATTGCTCAATTAAATATAAGCTCCTTATTGCATAAATAAGCTTTGTATAAAGTTATCACCTGCTGAAGCCTTTTTTTTCTTAGATAAGAGTGGTTTAGTTTAAAGGAATTTAGCCATTCCTATATTTTATCATAGATTCAGAAGAGCTGATATAAAAGTAATAAATATTGTAAAACTCAAACTGGCTTCGCTTGGAATGCTACCAATAGGTAACCCAAGTCTGATGACAGATTTGGTTTAATTGTATGACAATTACCATAAAAGTTTAACTTTTGATAAAAAATTCGCAAATTTTGCAAACCGGCATAAAATGGGTTAATTGAAAGTTTTTTGCTGCCAAATGGCATGGAAACATTTGAAGAGTAACGAGTAAGAGCATTGCCATTAATTACAATGTGTCGCTCATTAGAAAGAGAAAGCGATTTTTACGGTAGTGTGTGTGTATGCATCTACGTTTGTATTTATATTTCAGCCTGTAAGTATGTATTATGCATTACATATGGCAGCTGCCATATGTAAAAGAAATTGGAAAATGCATAAAAACTCATGAAAATCATTTGAATTTGCTGATTGCAGCGACGTTAGCGCGTGTCAAAAGCAGCAAATGCTGCAAAAAATTGCTAAAGATTGCAGACGCACACACACATACATGGACTAAGTCACACAGATACACACACACACACACTCAGACGCAGACAAAATGCTGAAACGACACATACAGTAGTCGTCATAAATTTTTTGACGCAGCTCTCCAGGACGTTTCTTCTTAAGCTTTGCTCCACTTTATATGTTAAGATTCTTTAGTTTTACCGTAGCAAAGTGGGTGGGTATAATTAAGAGCACTTTGGAAACGATTTATTCATATTTCTTATAAACACTCTTCTCAAGCTATTCAAACCAAAATAATTGCGCTTTTGATTAGAGTCTCTGACAAATCATGCATCAACATACAAATACGTATAATAAAAGCATTGCTATATAAAATATCTGACTCGATCTGGCAGACTACTGAAAACCATGACCCAAAATTCTCTTTTTTCTGCGATAAAAATAAAAAAAACTTTGCAATTCCCTTAAAATGTGGCAAAGTATTAAAAAAAGCATACAAATTAGTGAAAATTTAAACGGAACACTTAGAGTACAAAGCAGACATGCCAACGCACAAGATCGTTTTTATTCACAAGGATACAAATATTTCTTACCGCAAAATCAGCTTTTTAGAAAATCGTGTTCTATTATTTAATAAACAGAGTCGAACTTCTTTATATCTAATTTGCACAGGAGCATATTTTTTGTTTGTTTAATTCCGCTTCACAGTAATTTGTTTAGGATATAAAATAAGCAGTGTACTTGAAAAAATTTTCTCAGAATATGGAAAAATTTATTTAGGAAACTTGATTACGGGGAATTTAGGTGTTGGTGGATTGGAAAATATTTCTTACCAACAAAAATTCAAGCATATAAATTTAGAAAATCGTGTTTCGTTGTTATAATGAATCATGAATTTAAACGTCTAAGAACTACTGATGGAACAAAATAAAAATTTATAAAAAGAAAAATTATAAAAAAAAAAATGTATAAAAAAGTTTTTTTTTTATACGGGACCCTTTAGAGACTTCAGGACCGGAGTGTGGCCCCTAGTTAAGTCCAACCCTGTCGATGTATATTAATATTTGGAGTATACATTTAAAACCAAAAACCTGATGCCTAACAACAAAATAATTAAATTAGACATTTTAAGCGAACTTGCTTGCCAAAAATTCGCAATTAGCCTGAAGGCTGTTGCTCTGGCTTTAATTACTTTATTCCCTGGAATTTTTTAAGTTACAATGATAAATAATAATAATCAAATTAGCAACTGCACCTTCAAGCAGAGTCCAAGAGACGCTTGCCATCTCTTGTAAAAAAAAGATCCAAAAACATTTTTTCCCCAAATTAATGATTTATTATTAAAAATTCTTCACCTCATTATTACAAATTTTTCACTAACATTTAGACAATGTCAAGTTTGCATTTATTCTTATTCAATTTAAATTAACTTGTTTTGTTCAAAAATTAATGTTAAGTTGTTTTAAATACTTGCTTAAGAACCTTTGTATATTAAGGAAATAAGCAATAAATAACTAATTAATATAAAAAAAAAATTATTTTAGTTTTTTTGGTCGTGGAATTAAATTATCCTAATATCAACCATGTCTTTAAAAGAAATAAAACAACCATTGAAAGATAAAATGAAAAAAAAAAAGACATTAAATAAAAAAAATGGTATAAAAATTTTAAGCTTGTTCGTGTTGGCGAAAGAGAGAAGTGATCAAGGGCGTGGTCACTTAGTAAATCGTACATGTTTAATTTTTCATAAATTTTAGAAAATATTTGCATCTAAAAAAACGCTTTAAGCTAAAAAATATTAAATGCGTTGAATACTTTTTGTCCAAATAGTTATGCCGACGACTGTAAGCACATTGCATGTTAAAGTTTTGATAAAAGCACAACAACAACAAATAAAAGCAACAAAAAATAGCAAGTCTCTGGCAGCTCACCCTTTCTCTGTCTGGCACTCGCGCTGTAGCTGACGGCGTTGAAAGTCAAATCTATACAATAGTTGAAATGTGTGCTTAAACATTTTATTTATCACACAGATACACACAAACACATTATAGATACTTACACGCACGCAAAATGCTTGCATATGCAGAGCGCAAGAGAGAGAATATCTTGCCTTGACTGCTTTTTTTCATAGCAGCCCAAAAGTATGCAATGGTTTCTTTTGTAATGCTGCAAAAGCGTTTACAATGATTTTTCGCCATTTTTATCGCTACTGCGTGGCTGACATTGATGTTAACAGTTTGAGCAGCACTGCGTTTTGTTTATCGCTCGACAAAGTGGTGGCCATTTTGTTGAAATCCATTCAAGCGCAAAAAAAAAAAAAAAATGTAAATGGCCTGCAATTCTTATGCATGGCCGTTTTATTGCATACTTATATGGGCAGCCATGCATGTTTGCAGCATTTGTCGCAATTTGTAGACTAATTACAGTTGTGTATAAGTGAATGTGTGTATGTGTGTGTGTGGTACAACAATTATGCTATACAACAGCAAATGACAACAATGACTTTAGCAGCCTTTGGGGTTTAGCCGGAAATACCAGCCGCAAACATGTAACAAGCCAAGCTGTGTCTCTCTTTCAGGCAGCTGGGAAATGGGTTCGTCCCAAAAGTTATCATCTTGTTAATTGCTTAACTTTTTCACTTCAACTTTTTTGGGGCCAAGAACAGCAGCAAACGGCGCCTAAAACTTGAAGATAAAAACAAAATGTAACAAAATAAGAAAAAAAAATAAAAGCCCAAAAAAAGAAAAGAGTAATACACGTCCATGCAAATATGGCACATAAAACCTGCCTGCTGCTGTTCATACTCTTTCAAAGGATGTTGTTTATTTAAGCTACATATTTGTAAGGCACGGAACAAGAAAATGTTTTGTTGCATTAATCCAGGGCCAGAAATGGGCTATTTGGCAAAATCATAGATACTATATGCCATATATGTCATAGGTATTCAATACTATACAAAGAATGCTCCATTAAAATTAAAGAATTCCCATATTACATTTTCGAATAAAAATTTGTTTAACATAATCGATCAAAAATGTGCAGGAACTATTATTTAAGCAATTATTATCATTTACGGCAAAAATTTTTTTTTTTCTTTTTGAAACTCTTTATTTAACAATTTAAGTTATTTTAAACCAAGTTTATTAAACAAATAAAGTTTTTCCTATAGGAAAATTATAATTTTGCCTGTCTTAAATTCTCATACTAAGTTGTCTTCAGTGTTTCCTCAACTTTGTGGTTTTCTTTCTGCTTCACTTTCAGTCGGACCTACCCAGTTGATTTACGTTTAAGTTTACAAAACACTTTGCCGCACTTAGCAACTTTAATGCATAAAATTACTTCACTGTTCTTAAATTTAAAATAATTATTTCAAATAGTGTACAAATATGTGCATAGAAAAATTTGCAAAACCATTTACTACAGCTAAAAAGCAATAAAAGAGTTTACCAAGAGTATTTAATACTCGACGCCAAACAGTCACGATTTCGTTTTTATGACTCTGCTTTGTCTTCTCTTTTTATTATTTTCTACTTTTTTTCCATTTTCGCTTTTAAAATTAAAATGACAAATGGTCTGGGCGCTTGAAAAACTCGAACAAACTGCAGCGCCATGCGCAGACTTATGCAACTTTGACCCTTGCCCTGACATTTCTTGCTTATCGCCAGAGAATGTCATAAAGGGCCAGTCGAAGTCACTTCGAAGCACAACTCGGACGAGTTAAAGCCTAGCGCACTCAAAAAAAAAAAATAAATTAAAAAAAAAAACTGAAAAGGGCAAGTTGCTAAAGTTTTGCTTCTAATCTTGACAGCACCTAGCAGGCTCGACCAGAGCCAAAGTGCCTGCTGACTAGGTGCGGGTATGTGTCCCGGGTCTGGTTCTGTAATTAGGGTCGTAAAAGTGCCTAAAGGCGCACAACATAACAAGCAGAGCGTAAAAAAAAGTAAGGCAGCAAAACTGAAATTAAAAATCAATGCCTGGCACTAAAAAGTTAAGCATTACTCATACGCTCTGTATGCTGTAGCCATGCTGCGCACCTTAAGCTGCGTTTATTATGGCTTACACACTCTCTCTCTTTCTCTCTCTGCCTCTTTCTGTCTATCGTTTGGTCTTCGACGCTGCTTCTAACTCTCTGGCAAACACATTAAAAGCCATTTAAAAAGTTGGCTAATCTGTTAGCTGCTGTGTAGCCAGCCAGCGCCAAGTTGGCCATGTTTTATGGCCAATGGCCCAATTTTTTATTGGCCTTCAAATTGATTAAAAGATCAATGATTATACACTTTTTAATGCTTCAATGCATTTAATTTAATTTTAGTTACACTCTGCGATTTTCTTTCACTGCACATTTTTCTCCATTTTTGCTGCTCTCTCTTCTACTGCTTTAGCTACTGTGCCCTTTTAATTGCGCTCATAAAAATGGTTGTTAAAGAAATTTACCCAAGGGCATGCCTAGGCCAAATTCCCAATGGCGCGTCCTCTATCTTCTTTTGCAACTTTCTCTACAAGCTGCTTAACACAAATTTTAAATATTCAAGTTGTCCGAAAACACAAAAAGAAACTGACACGAAATAAAGTGAAGTTGGCCATAAATTTGCTTTTTACGCCAAGATGACTTCATAAAATGACAATGCCAAATGGATAATGCCGCAAGTGCAGCGAATGCGCACGCCTTCAATGACCTAGGCCTGAGGGCTTCTACCGCGGGTCTAGCGGGGTCTTGCCGGCTCTGAGCAGGTTGAGGGTGTCGCAATGCAGGCAGGCCATACAAAAATTGTTGTGTTTTGTGTCTTCTCTCGGCTGCAGTCCCATTGCCATTGTAGTCTGCGCCAACAACGGCGTCAACGTCAGCGTTCTCGTTCGGGGACTCCAAACGTTGCCAGCGCGAAAGACATTCCCATTCACATACAGCCGCTGATTTATGCATTACATTGGTTTTGTTGGTATAATAGTATTGGCAGAGAGGAGCGGCTTATGGTATGTTGAAGTGTCTTGCTTTATGCGCGCCACACGCTTTTCTTCGATTTTGCATTGCATACTTTTTGGCTGAACGCGCCAAAAAATAGACGACAGCATGAGGAAGTGAAATCATCGTTACCTAGGTTTATGCGTCAGCAAATCGCAAAATTTTACAAATCATAATTTTTTTTTTTAATTGGCCCTCTTACTACATTTGTAGTTTATGCAAGACTATAGCGACATGATCCTGCAAGAAGAAGGTAACGCAATGCACATAAAAAATCACGGAAAAACACATAAATACTTGCAAAAAAAAAATATATTTTTTTAAATTTCTGAAAATAATAATAATATTCGCTTGTTTTTTTTTACCAAAAAAGTTAGAAAATTAATATTGATTTTAAGATAAAATTGTGGCGAAAGTTAAAACAAGAGGGACAAGCTTAAAGAAAATACCATCACGATATAAGGCAGCTTAATATCCACATAAATAGCAACATCTTTAAAAGAATAATAAATAAAAAATTTGCCTCTGCTGACATACAGCCCGATTATAATTCCCTATATCTTGGAAGCTTTCATCCATTTAAATAATTTAAGCATGCACAGCAACAGGTGCTGCCCTTTTTATCTTAACCATTTTTTTACTATTAAAGAAGTATTGTTTTTGTTACCCTTTCAATGCCATGTCCCTAAAAAATAAGATAAAAACTTGCTTGTTAGCTTGTAAAATACCATAAGCTTAAAAATTACTTTAAAATTAGTTCTAAGCTACTTAAATTCTTGAGCGCCCAACAGGGACTAGTAGGGTAAAAAAAAAAAAAATGTGCATAATAATGTTTATTATAGTAATAAGGCGATCTAAATTTGAATTTAATAAAAAAAAGCAACAAGGTCTGTAACTGTGCTAAGATTTTGGCGGATATCTACTATAGTATACCCCTTCACAGAAGAAAGCTATTAAATCCTATGATTTCTTAACGGCTATAACAAGAGATGCAAAAATAGTTATTTGTAAGTAACAAAACAAAGACTTAGAAAACTTACGAGTGTTCTTAAAACACCCAGAGAGTTGTTTCTTTCAAAATAAACCCAGTCTTAAACTAAAGATGACCAATGACCAATTGAACCCTTAAGCCAAATCGCAAGTTTAAATTCCGCTGATATCTCTCACATAAACAAAATACTAGTTGATGTATTTGTGTATGTACTATGCGATTTTACTTTGAACACAAATATTGAACGTTTACATTACTCTTAACAACGCGCCTCGAACCCCTTCTCTTCAACTCTCTTGCCGTTTTTCCCTTCAGTATCGTTCCTCTTACTTTGGCAACTCCATTGTACGCATGAAAGCATTGCAAGTCAGCAAAGAAGAAAAATTGCCAAAAAAACGACAGAAAGCAAAACGAAAATGGCTGCAACAACAACAACAATAAGAACGACGACAACAAAGATAACGGCAGTAAAGGATGCGAGAAGTAGCTCAGCTGCCGCGCTCCCTCGCGTACTCTCTATCTATCTCTCTCGTTTGGTTCTCTTAGCGTCCCCTCACTCTGCGCAGCTTACAAGCGAATTTCGATTATTGTTGATGTAATCATAATTTTTCATTTCCAAAGTAAACGATGCCAACGCGCTTGCCCACACACACATACACGCACACTTATAGAAAGCGTCACACACACTTTTACACACACGCATATACAGTGGCCTCCAGCTTATTTTAAGCAGATCAAATTTTAAAATCCATCACTTGCAGAAGGCCTTAAACAGATTGCGGGAAAATTTTAACCAAAAATATTAAATTAATTAACAATATTTATAATATAGTATGTAAATCTATATTATTTAAATATAAATACATTTATCCAAGTTTCTCTTTCTTAAACGTCTCACTGAGATGATGCTCTCCACGCGCCACCCATTGTGAATCCCAGTTTAAGCCACAATTAATAAACTTTTTCATTTCTAGATCGAACTTTAGTATAGGTACCTATAATTTACTGCAGTCCATATTTTTATATCTTCCAGTATTTAGTGATTTTTAAGCTGTTATTGTCAAAACTATTCCTGAGATTGTAGCGTATGAACTTTTATAAACTGTGTATACGTCGAGAAGAGCTATACCTAGTCTCAGCTGAATTTTTTTTTTACACTTTTGTTCCTCGTTATGAAACAGAAATTGGTTAGGGTTATGAACTTTTATAAATTATAGATTCGCTTAGGGTTACTAAGTCCTAGTCTCAGGTGACGTTTCTTTGAATTTATTGTTCCAATACTCATTTTCAAAACGAAATGATATAGGTTTCAAATTCGAAAAATCAAACGAAAAAGTAATACAATCGAAGCGGTGCAATAAATTAGGATACCTGTACCATTTTTTTTGGCGAAAAAAAGCAATTCCCTCATTCTGTATTCTCGTAAGTTGAGGAGTTCAAAAATTGTTCAAAAACTAGATTAAAGCGTGAACCCCCTTTTTGTTCAATTGACTTTTTGAGTTGAGTTGTTTACATTTATTATTTTGATATGTGGCACATTAGCGCCCTCTGCCGGTTTGTTAATGGCTCAGCTATTTAAAAATAATGCATACTTGCTTAATTTAGTAAAAAAAAATTATTAAGAAAAAAATTAAATCCAATTTGATTATTACAATGAACTCTATTTGTTTTTCTTTTTTATCTCAAAAAAACTTAAAAATCCCACAATTTTGTAGTGTTGCAAATACCGCACTGTGTGTTTTTGTAACACTTGCTCCGCAATTCAACAGCTGAAAACTAGAATAGGTTTAAGAAAAAGTTGTCTTGAGAATTTTAACTCAGCCCTGAATATTTTGTTGTTGTGGATTCCTTGACTTTTCAACTCCTCAACTCACTTACTTACACTTGAAGTTTATGTAAGACTATAGTGACATGAACCAACATTGAAAAGGTCACGCAACGGTCCGACATTCTTGTCTCTCTTAAAAAGAGAGCACTAGTTCAAATTTTTGTATGGTATATCTCTAATGGAGGACCAATTTGGATCACACTTCACACAAATATGTGTATCAAGTACAAGAAACATATACAAATTTTTAATTTATGCTAGCATTTTAGTGAAAATTTATTCAAAATTAGCCAACTATTTTATATGTATAGCTATCATACAAAAGTTGAACCAGTTTTCTGTCCTCGACCTTTCAACTCCTTAACTCAACAGTAAGCGTCATACCCTAAATATAATTACGTAAATAAATTGAAGGAAGTAATGAGGCACCGTATTTAAACACTATTTTGGATTTTTTTAAATTAAGTGCTTGCATAACTTTTTAAATCGGAAATATTTGTTTCAAGCCAATTCCAATTGAAAAAAAAATGCATGGTAAAAAATAAAATGTATAACTTCCGTATATTAAAACCGATTTTGCTGTGGCTCCAAACTTTAGTTCGAGAGGCTTTTTAAAATATTACAAATACCTTTGTTTCGCTATCGATGGAGCATAATCAATCAAGCGACTAATCGCAAGTGTACCCCATTACCCCTAGGCAGCACAATCCCCTCCGCACCATTCCACAACGAACGCCCGCGACCAAGTAGGGATAACGTCAACGCCACCCAAATATAAGCAATGTCACTTTATATGCTTAAATAAATAATAGAAAAAAATATCAATTCAAAAGATTCGTCGAAATTTAATGAATTTGATATGATTTTTTATTTTAAAGTCGTAAGGCAACAAAAAATCTAAAAAATATTTTAAAAAAATAAATCACGGTTTTTAGGATGGCTCGGATTTTTTAGCTGTCTTTCATTTTCATCAGTTGAAAAAAATTATAGACCATTTATATTGACAGCATACGTTGCATAAAATAAACTTTGCCCCACTGTACGCGTAAAATCTCAGAGAATTAAACGCACTTTTCATTTATTTACGACATAAAAAATCCGGCCTGGCAAAAAGGCGTTTAAAAATCTCGCCGCAGCCAAATTGTGTCGATGATTTAAACAAACAAAAAGCAACAGCAACAACAACAACAGCCACCAAAATATGCGGCGTGTTGCGCAAGGACTTGCGCCTGACATGGCCCAAAACTTAAGGCTTGTGGCTGAGATTCCCCGCCAGGACTATGGATACCGAACTAAAGCGTCTGTCTTGCATCATTAATTACAATTTGAGCTGCACGCGCGTTGTACCAAAAAGCCGGCCACATAGCTCTGACACGCCCACTCCCTACGCCCCCCTTTAGGATAGCTCGCTCCCTGTGTCTGGCTGGTTCATGCCCCAATGCTGACATTTTAATTGCACTGCATGATTGTGTAATTCGTTTAATTAATCAACTTCATTTTTGTTTTTTACACTTTTCCTTCACATTTTTGTTTTCTCGTTTTTGATTTCCGTTTTTATCAATAACATGTAGAAAAGTTTAAAAAACCGCCGATGGACCGATGAACCGCCAAGTGCCAAGTGAAAGTGCAAAAATCGTCGAACCATTAAACCGGCAAAACAAAATGAATGCCAAAATATTAAGGATTTTGTATTTTTTTTTTTTTTGTAAATGAAGTAAATTGGCGGCTGTGAAAGGTGATGAATGATGGGGTTGTGCCATAAAATGATGGACTATGTTGGGTAAGACTGAGGCAGGACTTTAAATTGGATGTAGCAATATTTTTTACTTGCAGATGGTAGATGTGTTTTTTTTTTTTGAAATCGAATCTTAAATTTTAAGATGAAATCCAGTATAATCAGCGCTTAAGCTTTAAAGCAGGAATTTTCAACAAATTTTCAATTCTTTGAGTAGTAAGCATAAGCTAAAAACAGTCATGGATGATAGTTTGAGCTATAACGATAGTTGTCAAGGATCATCACTGCAAGGTCCTTGTGCAACCTAGTCCGTCTACTCCTAAAACGATGATAATGAAATCATATGTTCATCATTATCCCCAACATCTCTTTGCTAAATGGTATGATTAAAACAAAGCAAAAATTATTGGCCATGACAAAAAGTCATCTAAATTAGGAAGTCCACGGTCAAGTCAGATTCATGCTAAGTGATACCAAGTCCTTTGTCAAGTTTAGAGCCTTGAAAAATAAAAACGGTTGGTACGATATTTTTTAGCCAAAAGCAAATTAAGCTTTAAAGTAAACTTATGAGTACTTTTCAATACCTACCTCAGACATTTTTACAACCCTGCTGGCATCGGGTCACACCATTTTTTTTTTTTTTTTTTTTTTTTTTTTTTTATTTTTTTTTTTTTTTTAATTTTTTTTTTTTTTTTTTTTTTTTTTTTTTTTTAATTTAATTTTTTTTTTTTTTTTTTTTTTTTTTTTTTTGGGGGGGGTTGGTGAACCCCTTTTAAAAAATTTTTTTTCACATGGGTGGGGGGACCATTTTTTCCCCCCCCCACCTCCTTCAAAAGGGGGGGGGGAAGAAGGGCAGTGGAGCATTTCTGCTGCCACTGCCCTGGACTGTGTAGGACAAGGTTTCGCTTCTTCAAGTCACATTTTTTTACTGACTTATACTAGCTCTTAAAACAGTGTACAAAAAGCCTCTCGAGATTCATTCAGGCCGCCGTATGGCTGTGACTTTTATATCATATAGGAGACCTCCTGGGAAAGGGTGGTGAAAGGTCCACCCTAGCGGTATCACAATGGGCCTATTTTTGGTCTAAGTGAATTGGGACGCTGAGCCCCAACTGCCGCCCTAACCTAACCTACCTAGCATCTAGCGACATTATTAGGCTTTGATACGCCCAGTAGTGGATCGAGAGGCAATAAAATCGGACAGTTGCGGGAAGTGTATAAATTGGGTGGCATGTGGATCATATCTGAAATAAAATCAGTAGGATTAGTATAGTTAAAAGTTCGTAGTGTTTTAGCACGTGTCAATGCAAAGGTGAATATCCATGTTAAACCTACTTGGACCGTCGTATATAGAACATTTCCAAGTCATCTTCAACAATTCCAATCTCCTCCTCCAAAAATGCCTGGTTAAAGTTCTCCATAATTATGGCAATATACATGTTTATGACTATCATGCAACTTATCATAATGAAGCTCGTGAAATATGTTATGGCCAACAATGGATGGTCGGGTGGCTTAATCATCAGCGATTCTAGCACATCGTTCCAGCCAGCTGAGGTCATTAGGCGAAACAACAGCTGCATGCTATGTCCAAAGGTCTGAAAATTTAACGAGTGCACCTTGTAGCTTAACATGACCAAACAGGGACATGCCCAATATGGCATAGATGAATGTTATCAGTCCCAACAATGCGCCTATGTTGAACAATGCAGGCAGTGTAACCACCAAGGCGAAGAGCAGCTTACATATGCCTTTGGCGGCTTTTATCAAGCGCAGAATACGTCCAATGCAAAAAACACGCACCACACGTAATAAGGTTGGGCTTATGGGCATGTCTATCATGATATCCTCTATAAGTATACCGAATATGGAGGCTAGTACCAGCAGAAAATCAAAGACATTCCAAGGCACGGTGAAATAATGATAGCTTTGTTCAACTATTTTTACAATAGCCTCTGTGAAAAGTCACGTAACATTAAATTAATTAATTAAGAGATGCACGCGGTACTATCAAAAAAGAAAAATGAGTAGTAGAGGATCGACATGAATGCATTCAAAACTTGAGACACACAGAGTAATTTTCATATACAATATATACTGGCAAAAATAAGTAAAAAAGATGGAGAGAAATAAGCGATTATGAGTGCATTCATGGATATCATTTAGAAAACCCATACTTAATTTATAATAACATAATTGCCATAAAAGCTACAATTAATCTCAAAACTACTAAATCTATTATTAATAAATACAAATATGAATTTTATTACAGAATATTTAAATTGAACAAAGACTTGCCAGTCCCCAGAAATTTGCAGCGCTTTCGAAAAATGCTTTATGGCTTATTTTAATGATGTATGTTACCTATATGTTTATTTACCGCGCTCATCTCTTAATTGATTATTATTAAAACTTACCCAATCCAAAGAAAAATGCATTGCTTACTTCAGTACAAAGATCGCTATTTCGAATCTGTATATTTTGAATTTTTAGACGCATAGTGGGGTAGGTAGAGGGAGAGTGGTGGAAAAAACCACCAAGAAAACGACAAATTGCAGTTAATTTTGTGTAACATTAAAAACAAAACACACCTTCGTGCCGGCCGAAGTCATAATACCCTCCAAAATGACATATAACTATACATTTGTACAATTATTTTAAAAGGTATTATAAATTATGCATTACAGTAATAAAAAAAATAGCGTACGTAAAGTCGGGCGCGGACCACTTTGGGATACCCTTTACCACTAGTTCCAATTAAGTCCGACAAACAAAGAAACAACGAATTTTGTGCAAAAAAGTTTTTTTGACCCATTGGTCCTATGGGAGCTATATGATATAGTCAACCGATTTTGATCAAATTCGGTACAGAGCTGGGTAACTAAAAAACTCACAAACACCAAATTTGGCTACGATATCTTCATAAACAAACGAAACAAAACGAATTTTGTTCAAGCATCGTTTTTTTGCCCGATTGTTCCTATGGGAGCTATATGATATAGTTAACCAATTTTGATAAAATGTAGTACAGTACTGAGGATCACTAAAAACCTTCTGACTGTCAAATATGGTTACAAAAGCTTCATAAACAAACGAATTATCCATCTAAAACTTTTGGTTTTTTTCGAGGTCCTCTAAAACACCCCTATGGGAGCTATATAATGTAACCCCGATATCAAAAAAATAAAATAAACTTGTCTCCAATGGATTAATAAGGGATCTAATCTAAAAGTTTCGTTGCTCTAGCTCTTACCATCTCTGAGATCTAGGCGTTCATACGGACGGACAGACAGACAAACGGACATGGGTATATCGACTTCTCTAGTCACCCTGATCTTACTTTAGGTAACTTTCGATGGTCTACGACGTTTCCTTCTATATGTTACATACATTTTCGGCTTGCATAAACTTAATATTCATTAAAATTCCATCTGCGTATTACATGAGAATAATTTTAAAATATTTTCACAACAAACACAAATTCGTCTTGCCTTGGCACTGGATCTAGATCAAACTTCTCTGGTGTGTAGTCTTTGGAAAATAACTGCATACCGATTACAGCAAATATATAAATAACTATAACTAAGATCAACGTCAAATTTCCGAGCGTGCCAATTGTCGATATAATAATGCTCAGCAATACTTTCATGCCCAAGGAAGCAGACGAGTTAGGACGACCAAAAGCAACCTGGCGGCGGACTGCCCTTCAAGAACTGGCGCTGCAAAATAGGAAAAAAAAAATACTTTCATGGTAGTCCACGATTGTGCAAGTTTTAATACACGCAACTATAAAAGATTTACCGATTTCAAATAAGCACAATAATCTGGCTGAAAATAGTGAAACCTACCAAACGGAGCCCACGCAGCACGCTTAGACCGTCCACAAGCTCAAAAATAATGTCGAGCAGACTGGCTGTGACGATACTTAGATGAAAAATGTTCCAACCGCACAAAAAGAATTCTTTGGAGAGCGCCATAAGTATGACAATGCACTCGAACGTGAAAATGGATGTAAACACCTGTAGATTGTAAACCTCGTAATTAAGATTTCGCATTTGCATCTTCAGGTTGCCGCTACATACCTTGTTACCCACATTTGGGGCATTTCAAAAACTATCACTCATACAATGCACAACGTGATGGCCAATTCGAAAAGAGGATCACGCACTACCTTATAAAGGCAATTCTGAAACTGAAGCCAACTCTCGTAGTCAGAACAGCAATGCACACAGCGATCACAATTACAATCTGGTAGATCATCTGTCGATTAAAACAAACGTGTTTGAAGAATACAGTCTAAAATGTAAAAATATGTACATAAGTATATTTTTGTAATTACCTATCACGAAAATTTCAGATAAAAACTCTTGCGCGCAATGTTACCATTACACTTAATGAGACGCACCTGCCGCGGCGACAAGGCCAGCTCCACAGTTGACACCTGGCCCATTTTATTACCGATGTCTTGCTCTTCGTGATCATCGACCACGCTAGAGGACTCACGATTCACCCCACTTGAAGTTGAGCTCGTCTGACGACTGCTGACAACAAGTTGTCCCTTGTTATCTGAGGAATACAACATATTGGGATTTTTGATGTTTGCTTCCTGTTTATTGTTTCTGTGCCTGCAGCGCTAACACTGTGGGACGCTCTGTAACGCTGTGTCGCGGACTAGGCCCAGGGCTGGGCGTGGCCGTGTGGTCATTTCCATTGCTGCCGCTATTGCCATTGCCTTTCTTACCCCCTTGCACTTTGCGAGTCTTCTTTTTGCTATACGATGACAGCAACACGCCTTTACGCGAGTCAATTTTCTTCTTATTGTTTTTATTAAGCTTTTTAACATTCAAAACGGATGGGTCAAATCTCAAAGTAGAATCGTCGCGATGATCTAGAAAGTCTTTCATACGCTCCTGAAATGCAAGAAAGGTATTAATATGGGAGCTGTTTATGCAATCATAAAGACGTACCTCATTAGTTATTGCCGCTTCCTACTCGTAACTTACACAACTACGGTTAGCATCAAATTGATTAAATAGAATGAGCCAAAAAATACTACACTCATTGGACCACAAGTGGCTAGCACCTGTAAAAAGTTAACAAGTTTCATATTTATATAAAAATTATCTATTTTAATGCTCGAACCATATTGTATACGTTCTCCCAGTAATTCAATGAAATTAGTTGAAACGTTGTGAGCATGGACCACATAAAATTATCAAAGTTGGTATAACCATGATTGGGGCTTTCTCCAACGCAAATACAAGTGTAGCCAAGTGGACAATGCCGAGCACCTGTTAGGTTGCCGCACAATATGGGCATTTCTTCATCATCGATTAAAAGTAATATGATTAATTTAGGAAAATTCTTCAGGTATATATAAATGTACGCATATTTGCCAGTCCAAATGAGATATGTTGTTCCACTCAAAGGGAACATATAGACTTGCAGCGCGAAAAGAGCAAATGCCATCAGGCAGAATATTGTGAGTGTCATGACCTCTGCCAATTGGCGAAAGGTATGCAGCAGCGCGTTAATGATAGTTTTAAGGCCCGGCATTAACGAAACTGCTCGAAGCACACGCCAAATTTCCAACTTCCATGCCTATAGTGGCATAGCCACTGGTTATGACCACAAAATCCAGCCAATTCCAAGGATTGCGCAAATAGATGTACTTGTTGAGCAGAAAGCCTTTGGCAATAATTTTGATAACAATTTCGATAGAATAAATGGCCAGAAAGATATACATACCTGCAAACGTATAGGTAGTCAAAATCATGCAATAAAGTTTATCATAGTCGCAAAACTTACTCCGCTTCCTCCCAGTGGAGTTCAGTCATAGCCAAAAAGATGCAGTTGAACAGAATGGTTGCCATAACGCAATAGTCGAAAAATTGGTTTGTTGCAATGTAGACACAGACACGACGTGCTGGACTCCATGGATGGAAGAGGAAAATGCTTTTGGTGCCGGCAAAGCGACGAATATAGTTTTTTCTGAATCTTTTTGAGACTACGCAAAATGTCTGTATACAAGAGAATCGAATTTCGTTTAAATTTCAGCGCATTAACATCGATATTTAAAATAATTTCGATAACATTTCAGGGCACAAAACTATCGACAGCAAACCGGGTAAGCAAAACAGCTGACTTCCGCATGCGGTTATTTTTGCACACTGCTCTGTAAGTTAACATAAAATTTAATATCAATTAAGAATTTTTACGCTTGTTTAAAAATAAGTTAAATTGCTACATAAGCGGCTTAAAGAATTTTAGGTATTATGATTCAAACTTTCGGTGTCATATCTTGTGACCCGGTTAAAAACTGTGCATACTTATTTTTTTTTATAAATGGTTTCCCAAATGCTTTGTTAAAAGATGGCGTACGTTAAAGTCGGGCGCGGATGACTTTGGGATACCCTATACCACTGCTTGCAATAAAATCCGGTATATTGCTTAAGAACACCAAAAGACATTTGATTGCCAAATTAGGTTACGATACCTTCATAAACATCCAAAAACAGACGAATTTTGAACCAAAAATGTTTTTTTGACCGATCGTTTCTATGGGAGCTATATAATATAGTCAACCGATTTTGACCAAATTTGGTACAATGCTTGGATACTCTAAAAAACTTCTTAATGCCAAATTTGGTTACGTTATCTTCACATACAAACGAAACACAACGAATTTTGTACAAAAAACGTTTTTTTGACCGATCTGTCCTATGGGAGCTATATAGTCAACCGATTTTGGTCAAATTTGGTACAGCGCTCGGGAACTCTAAAAAACTTCCGAGTGCCAAATTTGGTTATGATATCTTCATAAACAAACGAATTGTCCATCTAAAACTTTTTTGACGAATTAGCGTCACGTAGTTTATGGATGATCCATTTTAAAGGAGTCGGCTGATTTTAAAATTATGTTTAAACGGTCGTAAAAAAAATTAGTTTTGTTTTTATTACTATTAAAAAAATCGCCGAACAAGAAGTATCTTGTATGCTTATTACAACTGTGGAGCCAAGCTAGGCAGAAAAATATATTTTTAAATGCCTTTAAATTTATAAAGTTCGTTATTAACATAGCTATTTAATTATAAGCTCTATGTTAAATAACATACGAAGTATCGATGACTGCGATATTTAGCAACACTAAACGATACCACACTGCTGTCATAGTAGTAGGTACTCGATTCTTTGCATCTGTCAAACGGGCCACGCGAAGCTACTTCATTGACTTCCGCTTTTGATTCTGTCTTTCCTTTACAAACTCTTTATCTGACAAGAAGCAGTATGAGAGCTAAGGTAAAATAAATTATTTTTAACGCTAATAAAAGTGAAATTAATATCTAAATTTATAAATAAAGTTAAACAATTTGTTTTTAAAACATTTGCAGTGCCAGCTTATATTAATATAATGGTTTTTTATATGTTTTTACAGTGGCGTAAGAAGCGTATGCGTAGGTTGAAGCGTAAGCGCAGAAAGATGCGTGCAAGGTCCAAGTAAGCGCATTGCATTTGCCCATTGATAAAGGTAAGCACTTATTGGCCAGCGGAGCGCTGGCTAGTCTTTTCAATCAAAATTATTTAAACTAATGTTTGTTTTTCTTTCTTTTTGCAGGAACTTTTGTTCAAAATTGAGCACGCCGAGGGTAACAAAAAGCCTGTAGCAGTTTTGCAAGATGATTGCATTATAAATTCTTGTTTATCTTTTTGATTTCAATAAATTACTGGATTTCTCCAAAAGTTCCGAAAAACAAATTCTTTAAAATGTGTTTTTAATTATATCAAGGCAAAAAAAAAAAACTTGAAACGAGCGTGCTTTCTCATCATAACCACAATCATCAGCCATACACACACACACGCATACAAACTGTTCGCGTGCTTATGTGCAGATACAGATTTCCAGAGGTCTCTAAATGTGTGCGTGTGTACAATATATCTAAATAACGCTTAGTTATATTTGTATAAAAAGAATTTGCCTAAAATGTCATCTGTGAATTTGGAAACGTTGGCCGCAATGTAGATGGTCCAATTTTCGCTGACGCGTTTTTGACAAATCAACGACCAAAAAATTGGCAAAGCGACGAACATGTAAAAATGAAACCAGTGATAACACGTCGGAACTTTTTAACCATCCGACGCTCTTAGAGTCATCAAATCCGATGGGGACCATACAAAATTATTTAACCTTCAGATTAGTGAGTCGTCCGTTGCCCTTATACGAGGTACAAGGTCCGCAGGGACCTATTTCTATTTGTATGGAATTTTTTATGAAAAAGTATTTTTTTTTAAATTTTTTTTTGTTTTGTTTTATTATTATTTACTAATAATAAATGTATAATGAATTTTATAAGTTATTTTTTTAAATTAATAATATTAATTTTTAATAAGTTTTACAAAAAAAAAAATTTAAAAACTATTGTGAAGATTTACCCACGTCCAACATATTTTGTGTGAATGCTCTGCACAAACTGGATTGTTGCAGGAACAGCAATAGACCCTTGTTTTCCGCTGCCGTCCGTACTCAGAACGGCATAGGCGACATGACGGTCTGTTCGTTCTAGGCGCAAACGACGGAGCAGCTCCTGTCGGTTTTGATAATATCTAAAAAGAACAAAAATATGTAGTTATTCTGCTTTTGAACATTAGAATTGCTTTTCTTACCTTTACATCAAATACTTCCATTGCGTTCCGTATCCTTGGATATGCGGTTGCTCAGCGCTCGTTCCTCTATGTTTGGTGTTGCCAATTGTTTTGTCAGCATCATTAGGAATGACCGTCGTCTGTCCCTTCTATATTATTTATTCTATTATTATTTATTAAAATAAATGCAGATAATGTAGTAATGTCCACCATATTATAAAACATGGCCAGTGGCCAGCGGTTTGTTGAGCGCTTGCATCTATATGTGCCTAGCATCTGGTCCATTGTATCAACGCCCGATTTGTTGGCGTTTTAATCCAAAATAGCAAACGGCTTTTGCTTCTCAGTTTGCATGTTCAAATCGCAAGTATAATTTTGTGTGGACAGCAAAATTACCGCTTTGTCTTTCTTGGTCACATATGAACATAGTGCTATATCGTCTTCATTGAAGCCGAACAATGTGCTGTTTACACGACGCGTACGATTTTTTGGAACTCCCGTGGCACAAATGTCTTATTCGAGCGCACTGTTCCAACATATGCAGTTTTCTTCCCTAGCAAAATACGCGAGAAATCCAAGGCTGTGAAAAAAATTGTCACCATAAATTGTGCGGCCTGCATCCAAATATTTCTCCGCAAGTTGAAGCAGAACATTCTACCCTTGATTGACCTCTTGTTTCTGGTCAGGCAATTTGCCTAAGTAGATCATTCCTTTGACAGGATAAAATGATTTCGAGTCGCACAACCACCATATATTTATACCATACTTGGCAGGCTTCGACGAAATGCATTGTGTGAAGCGGATGCGGCCTCTGTATCGGAATAACTGCTCATCAACGGAGTGTAAGCTGCTGCCAAGTTAGACTGCAACATTTGCCAAATATCATCCAAAGCCGCAGTTTTGCTGCTGATTAGTCGCGGCTGTCGGGTATTTCCATTGCCGAATCTAAGGCATTGTTTTATGCACACAATACGATCATATGATAAAGCAGCTTTGTATATTGGACTACGCGTTGGGCCCCATAACTCTGTAAGAGGTTCACTATTCGATTTAGTGAGTCCAGCATACAAAATAATAGCCAAAAAGGCATCGAACTCTTTCAAAGTGATTGCATTCCATTTCTTTGTCTTCGTTGGATTTGCCAAATTCCATGCAGCTGTCACTTCCCTGCCTTTTCGTTTTGATTCGCGTAGTATGATGTACGCCATGTCTTCGGTGATGAGCGAGCGGAATATGGTAAAGGGATCATATGCGGCTCCTACTGATCCCGGTCAACCACGTTATGAGCACGAGTTCGGGAAGTCGGTGGTGCATTTTTACTCCATTCGGTGCCATCTTTGGAAATGAAGTAATTGTCACTTGTTTGCGGAGCATCAGTTTCTTTCACTTCATCATTGTCGTCACTTCACTTTCGGCATGCGAATCATCAACATGAAAATTTAGTTGATATGTTAAATCGTCATCATCCGCACCTTCAAAGACCAAATGCAGCAATATCAACTGCATCGCCATCACTCATCTCCGCACTCATGAAGTCTGAAAATCTATCCTCCACTGCACGTCTTTCATCCTTACTCATTTTGTGGTAGCGTGTACCACGACGTACCAAAATTTCAGCAATATCTTAATTTTCATCTGCCATTGTATTTTACCACTTTTATTTTTCTTTATAAAATTCAATATAAAATTTCGCACTTTGTATGACATGAAATAAATATGAAGGCAAAAGGAACAATGATAATTTACAGTTAGAATAAATCTCTACTCATTGCTACTTTCGCGCCATATTATGTGCGTCTTTGCTTTTGTTCTCCCACTTCTTTTCTGATACTATACACATTCAGTACATATGTAAATGCGTTTGTTGCATATTCTTCAATCACGCTCTTTGCTTTGTTCTACTGTGTTAGAACTAACTCAAGCGGGAGCTTTTGTTTGTAACGCTCTCGCGTTCTCTTATGCTCAAGTCGAGCTTTCGCATGCAGCTGCTGCTGCTTGCGCTGGCCAAATTGTTTATTTTTAACAACAACAATTTAAAACAATCCAAAAGAAAGTACATTTATGAATGATTTCTTGAAGTTTTAGTACATGGTCCCAACGGACCTTTTCACTCCTTCCCGTACTAATCATCTTTAAATCTAAAAAAAAAACTAAACTAATGGTCGTATCGCCTTGAACTTTTTTTAAACGATTCTAGATAAAATTTCTTTGGAATACATTTGGGAATCAGGTATACTTCCCATGGATCATCAAGGAATAATTTCAGTTTGAAAATGAAAAAGTCCCCAGGGACCTTCTCACTAGTGCTGGAGAAAACATCGATGATCGAAGTTTAAAATATCTATATATCTCTCCAGCAGTTCTGAACTCATCAATTGGGTGTTTAGTAGTGCTGGAGAAACAACTCTGTTGGCCAACATCGATATATAGATATTTTAAACTTCGATCATCGATGTTTTCTCCAGCACTATTTCCCACTTATCGGAGGTTTAAGTTAGTCAAATTTTTATAAAAATTCTTCGCATCAAAAACCAAAAATCGATGCCGCCTTAATGTTTGCCACAGGCGTCCAGCCTTTCCAGATAGTAGACGACTTTGACGTCCGAAATTTCGGATTTCATAAAATTGGTATAAACAATTAAAAAATGTAACTAAAAATTATTCTACTTTCAGGAATCCGACTGTGTTGGACTACAAATATTTGCACTCCTGCCACTTCTACTGAAAGTGAGAGAATGGATGGTCAGTAGTTTTGGACGAAACGACTAGAAATATGGACATGATAGTCTTGTGCCTCAAAAACAAGCTACTAGAAAGACATTTTTTTTTTATTGTTAATCGATAGACAGTTTTTGGTTTTTATGTCATGAATGAAAAGTTGCTGTTAAACAAAGTCTTTTTGTAAGTATTAAAATTTAATCCACTTGCTCTATGGTACTTATTTAAAAAATGTACCCATATTTTTTGTGACATATTTCACTTTGTTCGATAGTACTATCGATAGTTTCAACTATCGAAGTCTAAACTATCGAGTGGCGGCACTATCGCTAGTAATCCACCTCTACTTTAGACTTCACGTAGCCGCAAAGGAAGAAGTCTAACGGTGTGATATATTTGTGTGTGCAGAGCATTCAAACAAAATATGTTGGACGTGGGTAAATCTTCATAATAGTTTTTAAAATTTTTTTTTATGTAAAACTTATTAAAAATTAATATTATTAATTTAAAAAAATTACTTTCTAAAATTCATTATACATTTATAATTAGTAAATAATAATAAAACAAAACAAAAAAAAATTTAAAAAAAAATTCTTTTTCATAAAAAATTCCATACAAATAGAAATAGTTCCCTGCGGACCTTGTACCTCGTATAAGGGCAACGGACGACTCACTAATCTGAAGATTAAATAATTTTGTATGGTCCCCATCGGATTTGATGACTCTAAGAGCGTCGGATGGTTAAAAAGTTCCGACGTGTTATCACTGGTTTCATTTTTACATGTTCGTCGCTTTGCCAATTTTTTGGTCGTTGATATGTCAAAAAAGGTTTTTTACATGCAAAAGTATACTGTCGATATATTGAACAAAACCATCGATATTATGCTAAAAATGAAAATATCGATAGTTCCGTCGATAGTATCCCACCAAGTGTTTGTGGATAAGGCAGCTACGATTGAAGCATTAGAGGCCAACATTACCCGTGTTATCCGATTATACTCGAACGCGTCAGCGAAAATTGGAACCTCCACATGGACCAACCAGCTACATTGGGGCCAACGTTTCCAAATTCACAGATGACATTTTAGGCAAATTCTTTTTATACAAATATAACTAAGCGTTATTTAGATTTATGGTACACACGCACACATTTAGAGACCTCTGAAAATCTGTATCTGCACATAAGCACGCGAACAGTTTGTATGTGTGTGTATGGCTGATAATTGTGGTTATGTTGAGAAAGCACGCTCGTTTCAAGTTTTTTTTTTGCCTTGATATAATTAATACACATTTGTAACAAGAATTTGTTTTTCGGAACATTGAAATCAAAAAGATAAACAAGAATTTATAATGCAATCATCTTGCAAAACTGCTACAGGCTTTTTGTTACCCTCGGCGTGCTCAATTTTGAACAAAAGTTCCTGCAAAAAGAAAGAAAAACATTAGTTTAAATAATTTTGATTGAAAAGACTAGCCAGCGCTCCGCTGGCCAATAAGTGCTTACCTTTATCAATGGGCAAATGCAATGCGCTTACTTGGACCTTGCACGCATCTTTCTGCGCTTACGCTTCAACCTACGCATACGCTTCTTACGCCACTGTAAAAACATATAAAAAACCATTATATTAATATAAGCTGGCACTGCAAATGTTTTAAAAACAAATTGTTTAACTTTATTTATAAATTTAGATATTAATTTCACTTTTATTAGCGTTAAAAATAATTTATTTTACCTTAGCTCTCATACTGCTTCTTGTCAGATAAAGAGTTTGTAAAGGAAAGACAGAATCAAAAGCGGAAGTCAATGAAGTAGCTTCGCGTGGCCCGTTTGACAGATGCAAAGAATCGAGTACTAATATGACAGTAGTGTGGTATCGTTTAGTGTTGCTAAATATCGCAGTCATCGATATTTCGTATGTTATTTAACATAGAGCATACAATTAAATAGCTATGTTAATAACGAACTTTATAAATTTAATGGCATTCAAAAATATATTTTTCTGTCTAGCTTGCTCCACAGTTGTGATAAGCATACAAAATACCATGATTTACAATAAGGCAAATGGTATCCTTTATAACAAAGCAAAACATAATACGCTTCTTTTTCGGCGATTCTTTAAATAATAATAAAAACAAAACTAATCATTTTTTTACGACCGTTTACACATAATTTTAAAATCAGCCGACTCCTTTAAAATGGATCATCCATAAACTACGTGACGCTAATTCGTCAAAAAAGTTTTATATGGATAATTCGTTTGTATTTTGGCATTAAGAGGTTTTTTAGAGTACCCAAGCATTGTACCAAATTTGGTCAAAATCGGTTGACTATATTATATAGCTCCCATAGGAACGATCGGTCAAAAAATCATTTTTGATTCAAAATTCGTCTTTTTTTGGTTGTTTATGAAGGTATCGTAACCTAATTTGGCAATCAAATGTCTTTTGGTGTTCTTAAGCAATATACCGGATTTTATTGCAAGCAGTGGTACAGGGTATCCCAAGTTCGTCCGCGCCCGACTTTAACGTACGCCATCTTTTAACAAAGCATTTGGGAAACCATTTATAAACAAAAATAAGTGTGCACAGTTGTTAACCGGGTCACAAGATCTGACACCGAAAGTTTGAATCATAAAGTTAATACTTAAAATTCTTTAAGCCGCTTATGTTACAATTTAACTTATTTTTGAACAAGCGTAAAAATTCTTATTTGATATTAAATTTTATGTTAACTTACAGAGCAGTGTGCAAAAATAACCGCATGCGGAAGTCAGCTGTTTTGCTTACCCGGTTTGCTATCGATAGTTTTGTGCCCTCAAATGTTATCGAAATTATTTTAAATATCGATGTTAATGCGCTGAAATTTAAACGAAATTCGATTCTCTTGTATACAGACATTTTGCGTAGTCTCAAAAAGATTCAGAAAAAACTATATTCGTCGCTTTGCCGGCACCAAAAGCATTTTCCTCTTCCATCCATGGAGTCCAGCACGTCGTGTCTGTGTCTACATTGCAACAAACCAATTTTTCGACTATTGCGTTATGGCAACCATTCTGTTCAACTGCATCTTTTTTGGCTATGACTGAAACAGTGTACATGATAGTCTTGTGCCTCAAAAACAAGCTACTTGAAAGACATTTTTTTTTTATTGTTAATTGTTGGACAGTTTTTGGTTTTTTCATGTCATGAATGAAAAGTTGCTGTTAAACAAAAAGACTTTTTGTAAGTATTAAAATTTAATCCACTTGCCGTATGGTACTAATTTAAAGAATGTACCCATATTTTGTGTGCCATATTTCACTTTGTTCGATAGTACTATAGATAGTTTCAACTATCGAAGTCTAAACTATCGAGTGGTGGCACTATCTCTAGTAATCCACCTCTACTTTAGACTTCACGTAGCCGCAAAGGAAGAAGTCTAAAAGTGTGATATCACACGATCTTGGTGGCCAATTCACCGGTACGGGGCGTGAAATTAATTGTTCACCCAATTGGTTTCATAAAATGGCCTAAGTGCGCGAAAAACATTCTTTACAGAACGCGAATTTTCGTAATATAATTGTACGACTTGTAAACTTTGTTTGGGTGTAAGTCTTTCCATGATGAAATGACACACATGGCAGCTTGACAGTACTCACGCGTGAACCCTATTGTAAAAAAACCCTCAAGATTGATGACCCTTTACGTACATAGTTCATGCCTTGCATTAAATATAGTTCGTGTCTTCATAAAAATAAAATTTCCCTTCTAATCAAAATAGCTATATCGTGGATAAATAGATGCTAATGTTATGTTATTAAGTAAATTTATCTAAAAGAAAAAAAAAATAAAAAGTTGAATATTGTAATTAAACGAAAATGTTAAAGTAATTGAAAGGTTCAGAGCTTTGCAGAAAGTAAGCGAAATATTAGAAGATATCGACAACAAAAATGTGAAATATGCGTATGTATAATACATTTTCTCGAAAACTGAATGGGACTTTTATCTAGGAATGTCAATGTTATCGACCACATTTATGATGAAAATTTTTTAAAAAATTATTTCATACAAATATATAAAGTTTCCTGCGAATCATGTTTACAGACCGCAGCAATAAAATTGCTGGTAGCTCAATTTTATATAAGCCTATTATTCCAGCCATTTTAATTATATTGTAGATCTCTTTTCGAAATAACGACTTTACTTGAAAAGTTGCCCTTTAGACACATGGCTGGCAAAAGCACATCTATGAACACAAATTAATCTATACAGACTTTTCTTTAAAGCAAAAAATATGTAAACTCTTGCAAATTTAAATTTATATTTGTTACATAACCTACTCAAAATTTATATAAGTATGTTACCTATAAAATAAAGTAGTAATAGTTGATTGTTTTTGTTTGTTGTATAACACAATTGGTCCCAAAATGCTGCCAAAATGTCAAAAACATCAAAATAAAATTGTATTCAATTCTGTGACAAATTTCCAAAGGACAAGATATTAAAGAGACATAATTTGCAATTTTGGGCAGTTAGGCAGCTCTTACTAATGCTTTTATGCTAGGTATGAGGCGTAAGCAGTGGCGCAGCTATACAGGGGCCGTTGGGGGCTAAGAATTTTAAAAACCCACACATAATGATGGAATGAACTTTATAAGGTGAGGTAAATAAGTTTCTTGTTTTGTATTTATCGAGGTGAATATGCCTCAAAAACTCAAAAACATTTATTGGAAAAATGTGCCTAAAAGGAGCTTAACAAAATTTTGTCACATGGTGCGAGATGTCAGAGGAAGCGCTAAAATCAAGACATAAGGTTTAGAAAAATTAAGTAGTAAACAAGGAACAAGGGAAATGTACGATATTTTCGACATGATAGCAGTCACTTCAGATCCATTAGTTTCATCTCGTAGACATGTGAAATTGAAGAATAAATTAGGTTCTTTCCATCACATTTAAAAAAAAGGTCCACATAATTTGTAAGTATTTCAGATAAAAGCAGAACTGCGTAAAAAAAATTTGGTAAAAATCTAGCAGATTGCAAATGAAAATGTATAAAAAATAAGAAATAATATATATATATGATCATATCACCCACCATGCATAAGCACTGCTAAGAGTTCAAGATTTTGATTTGAAAAAAAATTAGTTTCATGAAAATAGTATTTATCATTAATATTAACGATTACACCAATTAAGTAAATAATTATTATTAATTAATTAAATATTTTGTTAAAGATTTCATTTTCACCCTTGACAAACAGCTAAGTTTTTGAGCGGCGCGCCCAAGCCGTCCGCCCTGACTACGCCCCTGTGTCAAATCGAATATTTGAGTTGTAGACGTTTTAAATTAACTAAATATTTCTATATGCTGAGCCAAATGCACATAGCTCTATTTGAGCAAGTTGAATATAAATTGCATTTATAGTATGGTTATAAATTTAATATAAGCTTTAATTTAAAGCTAATCTAAGCTAAATTCAAATAAATCGCTGTATATACAGAATCTGAGCAGCATCTCTAATCAGCTGCTTCTAAAACGCAATTTGCTACAAATCCCGTGCAGCAATATGAGCTCTGTTCAATGACAATGACAGCCAAAGCCCACGACAAGGCAATTAAACTCTCAAGTTGGGCGTAGTGCCTCCAAAAGTGGCATCAATTTTGTTGTCCAATGCGTGTCAAGTGCAAGAGTATTCAGTCTGGCTGACGGCCAGTTTTCTCATCTGGCATTCACACTCATTATTGTCTGCTGCATTTTCATAAAGTTCATTGTGGTTCGCATTTAATCATGTATTTCGAAATGAAAAACTTCAACTGTCTGAGCCTTCAATTTCCGGTTTATTCAAATTAACCATAATAAAACTATACAATTTAATTGGTTTGCATTTTATCTGTGCAAATTTGTTATTTCTCACAAACAAGCACCCATACACACTATGACGATTAAGCTTAATACTTATGGGTTATTCTTTTACAAAACGTATGGATTATGAAAAAAAAAATCAGATTTGAAGCATCATCTGTAACAGGAACCTCAACTTCCTAAAGCGATTCCCGGTCAAAATTTCAAACAGAGTTTTAGACGTTCCTTAATACTTTCGGAACGACCATATACATATACCATACCAATCCCATCAGTCCGAGACGAGACCTACAACCTCAACTAGCCATATAGATAAGCCTGATTTCGGCTGAAGCGTTTTCACTTCCTCGATCTGAGTGAACCCAAAGTTCAAATTAAAATTTTATACGGATTCGTTTTTACTGGCTCCGGAAAACGAATTTTTCTGTCGATA
Organism: Chymomyza costata; assembly: GCA_018150985.1. Taxonomy (NCBI): domain Eukaryota; kingdom Metazoa; phylum Arthropoda; class Insecta; order Diptera; family Drosophilidae; genus Chymomyza; species Chymomyza costata. The sequence goes on along the minus strand of JAECWU010000244.1, from coordinate 972,395 downwards.
ACTTTTCTTTTTATTTTCGACATACCATTCTAATGTTGTGTTGGAGCAAAATTATTTTGGTTTAGGGGTATACGCTGTTCGACAAAATTTCGCGTGGAAATCCTTTTGGGATATCCCATTTGATACTGCGTTTACCCCTTTTGATACAAAACACTTACTTTTACGCTGTACTAAATGAAGTTTATTAGTTGTTCCCTCAAAAGAAAAAGATTATAAAGAAAACAAGAAAATATTTAATTGACAAAATAAATTTTGTGTAAGCAAATAAATTTAATTTCTAATTAAAAAACTATTTTGTTTTAAATATTTATTTTTATTTAAATGTTTTAATTTTAATTGAGTTTTAATTAATAAGTAATTTAATGAATTAGTTCAATTGCTTTACTAAAAAAATATTTTAATTTTAAATATTTTATTTTGTATCAACGTAGGTATGTATTTTTTAATTACAAACTATATTTAGTTAAACAAAATAAATTAAAATAATATCTAAAAATAAAATATATATAAGTATGCAATATGAAATAAATTGTTATATTAAATTATTTGTTTTTATTAAAAATTGAATGCATTTCATTAAAAAACAAATTATTTACCAAGGTTTTGTATTAACTTTCCTTGACTATATAACGATAAAACACATAAATTATTTATTCATTATGTAAAGTTATATGTTTCAGTAGAAAAGATAAATTATCTAACTCTGTAAATCTAAAGCTAGCTTAAGCTAACTAACTAAAAAAAATTCTCAATAAATTAAATAATTTAATTTTTAAATAATAATTGTTTTAAATAAATATCGTATAAAAAAAAATTAAAAAAAAATTATTTATTTTTAATCATTGTATATTTATTTTAGTTTTATTAAAAAAAAATAATTTTTTTATTTTATTAAACAAATTATATTTATATTTAAAAATTAAATTTTATTTTATTTTTATTTAAAAAATGTAATTAAAATTAAAAAAAAAGGTTTGAAACTTTTTTTCGAGTTTTATACGTAATTTATTAAGTATGTTTTGATTTCTAGGTTACTTATAGATTACTGATCTCTAGTGACGAAACCACCAGGCAATGGGCTTATTATTATTATTAAGTGGAGTACGCGTGCTCTAAGCTGAGACGCCTTTAAAGACACTCATTATTGGGCCTAAGCTTCAAGCCTTCAAGAAAAAACGACGTATTCTAATATGAAGTTCTTACAAGTTTCCAAATGAACCGGTTCCAAGCCTGAAACAATTTTATGAACCGTGTACAACGAACCGATTATTATTTTAATTTTTAGGCAAATAAGATTCGGTTTAAGCTTGTTAAACCAAAATCTTCATTCAGCGGCAAGCTGGAGAACGTGCCGAAGCATAAACAGAAATATCCGAAACATTTGAAATCTAAATCCGATATGAAACAACAAAAAGAAATTTCAAGGTGTTTGGACCTGACAAAAATTAATAAACAGTGTAGATGTGATTTCCGATTATTGTAAGGATACCTTCCTATGAAAACTAGCTTATTTTTCATACGATTCAATGTGCTTGGTATTTGTTGAGTCAAGTTTCCAATTTCCACATGAAAAGTTTTTTGTGGTCAGCAGTGAAAAACTGTGATATGGTATCACCAACATGTAAAAAAAAAAATTTTATCGAATCCGCAGATGATCATAGCTTCTAGTCAAGAGGTGTACACCTTTGCACTTTTTACCAAATATAAAAAAATGTATAGCCAGAAATTTAAACTAAATTACTTTGTCCTTATTACACATGTGGTATTTAATTTATTGTCTTGCAAATGCAACAGATATATTTTACAGCTTAAACGTAATGTATTTTTTTCCCTCACAGTAGCCTTTAAATGCAAATTAAATACGTCCAAGTCAGAATAAAAATTGTATCATAAATCAAAATATTCGAATTACAAATTGTCAAAATAGATGCTTCGGCTTATAAAAGATTAACCCACATGCAAGTCTCACAATTATGAAATTTCTCATTGCCGCAGATAACATTTGCAATTTGTGATAAGTAAAAGCTACTATTTCAAAAGCATACATGACGATGGATTTAATCATTTATATAAAGGGTGTTTTTTTAAGCGCTTCCAGATTTCAAATTTAAATAAAACACAGAAAAATTAATGTATAGTAATGATCCCAAATATGGTTTAAGCGCATTCTGTCAGTCCAAGTTTTGACCACACTTTCGAGCATTTGGGGTCGTATTTCAGTAATGACAAGTTTAATGTTGGTTTCCAAGTCGTCAATTGTTGCTGGCTTTTTTGCATAAACCAATGACTTGACGTTTACCCAAAAAAATAATCTAAAGGGGTCAAATCACACGACCATGGCGGCCAGTTGGTGGGCCTATTTCTTGAAATATCATTTTCACCGAATTAAGTTTTCAGTAAATCAATTGTTGCGGTCGCCCTGTGGCTCGTAGCGCCATCCTGTTGAAACCAGAATTCTTTGACATCGATGTTACGTAAATTTGGATACAAATATTCGTTGATCATCGCTCTGTATCGATCACCATTGACGATTAATTTGGATTTTCCTCTACACTGGCCTCTACAACAGCGATATTTTCTTCGGTCCGTGCTGTTCTCATTCTGGTTGGTGGTCGGACATCGTGGAATGTCAAATGAGTTCGAACAAAATCAAGAACACGACGATGGTTTTAACAACAGAACACTGATTTTTATTAAAAATCTCGAAGATTTAAAGGCTTTATTGTGGTGTAATTCTTTACATGATGTTGTTAGGCCTTACTGAATAAAATGGCATTGACATTTGTCAAAACTGACAACTGTTTTCAGAGATATTTCTTTCGGACACTATTAAAAAAATCACCCTTTATATTAGTATGAATGGCTACACATTAATACTCATAAAATTAAGCAAATATTAATTATATGTATGATATGCCATCAACTATGGGCGCACAGAATTGCCTTGGTATTAAAATACTCATATTATGTACATAGAGCATGAAATAGTTTTATGTTTGATTTCAAAGCAGCAGAATATTAATGAAAATTAGCACTAAACATCTTTCTTTGAAACCAGTCAAAATCGCATCCCCTGGCACTTTCAAGATAATAATTTAGTTTTGAAGATTTTAGTTGCAAGTAAACAGCTTGTAGGCAACATTAAATCAGCATTCTGGAGACTGCCGCATATGTAAAATAAACATTTTATGGATAGATAATTCTATGTAAGTAAGTTCACCATAATCAATTCAATCCATTCAAAATATAAACTGCCAATTTTTACGCGATTCGCTCACCGTATTTCAAATTTTAGCATGGCCGAGTATGCTTGCGCTAATGAGAGAGGCGCCATCTACTGGCCTAAAAGTGTACTGTTGGCCAAATTGGTTTGTGTCCATGCTAATTGCTAGCAGTCTTGGCTTAAAGGTATTCATGGATTTGTTTTTTACTCGTAATTGTTGCAACTTCAAATATAGTACACCTATTGTTTAGCTTAAATGAGTTTATACCCAGTTGCTGGCTTTCGTCAAAGGCTACTGCAATGGTAGAACAGAACTATTCCTTTGTAGCCTTATATATGCACAGAACAAGTCTAACCACAATTTTGATTAAAGCAGTGCACAGGATAAATCCTTTTTGTTGCCTTTTTGCAGCTTCAATTGAATTTAATTATCGGTCACATGCAATGACATCCAGCTATTGTAGCTGGGAGCCAAGTAACTTGGCTCCTGCTGTTCCAACTCTCTACTACTAGTAGATACTAGTAACATTAACCGGCAATCTGGTAACAAAACGTCCGACAGCATGCAAACCCTTATTCCATTTAATTGACGGTTTCAAATTGTGAGGTGCTGCTGCTGGTGCTGCTGCTATTGCTGTTCCTGTTATCTTATCCTTTGTCTTGGCTGCAGCGTGTAGCTTGAAGCCAGGACTTACCCGCAAATAACCACAACCACAGTACCACACACACTTGCCAACTAAACTGTTTACCTTTGTTGCTTGACCCGAAGCGAATGGACAGAGTAGAGCTGAGTGGAGCACACAATTGGTCTAGTTATACCCTAAGTCATAGGGCGAAGGGTACTTTTGCAACTGGCAGATGAAGGCGTGGTGGAAAAGAAGAAATTCTTTATAGCAATTTACTATCATGAAGCTTTCTCGGAGAACATAACAGCTAAAGACTTAAAATTATAAAGGTGTAGTTTGTCGATTCATTTGGATATTTTGCATCGATCCTATCTATTCTAGAATCTTGCGGCATATGACCTTACTCTCAAATCCATCTGCTTACTATTTTTCAAAGGCTCATGTGAGCCTAATAAACAACAAGGCGTTAACTTTTTCACAAAGCGTAGTCTGACATAAATTTTGAGCAATTATTTACCCTTGAAGCTTGTGCAGGGCATACCATAGTCGTGAGCCTCCTTGATTGATTCACATTTCATGTTTTTAGGTTTTTCCTTTATCATTTCTAAGTTGTTGTTGTTGCCCCAGCTGGTGTCATGGGCAGTGTTTTTGGCGCCCACAAATGCCACAAAGTGGACAGCTGTATATATTGGTGACAGCTGTTGTAATGCTGACAGCTCATTACATAACCTTACACACACACATACAACTTCTACTATGTTTGTGTATGTGTAATTTGCAGTTCAATTACCTCGCTAATATTAGTTGGACACTCACACAGCGGTGGCAACTCGGCATGTTACTTGGATTCGTTAATTATTTTGACAACGACATCGTAGTGGAGTAGTTCAGGACATAACTTCAGGGAACGTGCCCCAATATGCTTTATGCAGACATGTAACTCTAATTTGTGTGTCCAATGATTATGTTATCCAAATAGCTTCGTCAAATTGGGGTGCATGGTTGTATGGAATCACTTTTCGGCTTTCCAAGTAACAAAACATGATTAGCTAATGAAAGTTGCCACACACATATAGTATGTATTATTTATGCGATATATCCTGATTGTTTCCTAGCCAGGTCTTAATCCAACAAGAAGATTTAGTTACGAACGCAGAATTGAAGTGCAAACTTCAACGTCTAGAGAAAAAGGACACCGTAGCTTCCATCGGTACCAAGACGAGGTATCTATGGAGCGTTGAATGACAGACAATTCAAGGAACTGCGGTAGGCCACATAGCGCGGCACTGCAGCTTCTGAACTATTCGCACAGGATACAATATCCAAGACTTGTACACCGTATCTCCAGATTGATGTAATTATTTTTTTATGCAAGAAGAGCTTATTTTGGCGACTGTCTGGACATGCGGCCACCTTGCAGTGAGTGCCAGATATTTAACCTTTGCAGCCTGCTCTAGAGCTTCACAGTGAGTTTGTACTGTGAGAGACTTGCTGAGGACAAAGGGAGCTTTTCTTAGCATTCAGTTTTATTATTTAGTTTTAGTTCCACCTGTTGGCTCGGGCTGCAAGAGAATCGACATAGATATGTCACAAATATAGTCTTAGTTTTAGTTTTTAGTTTCTTAGATAAAGCCTCCGATAGATGATCCGTGGCTATATCGACTGTGACATCGGCAAGTTTTCTCTTTCTAGTAAAATTTGAACACTCGGCGAAACATTTTGTAGTTCTTCCTCTGTTGCGGTGCGTAGACGTCTGAGGTTCTTCTGAGAAATTTTCAATAAGGGTTAGTCCTTTTAGCCAGTTTTCGTGTTGCATCGTAAAATTTCCTTGGCTGCGATGAGAGTTTTGCCACTTTGTTTTTATTTTGGCATAGATTAGATTAAGTTTGATCTTTAGGGTATCAAACTTCTCTATATTTGCTTCCTCAACGTTAAGTTCTTTTCTAATGGCCGAAACGAACTTCTTTGCGTATATGGAGTTTTTCAATAAGTCAAATAATTTTACGTTTTCCAAAGACATCGTTACACTTATACAATCAATTATATTTAAAAATAGTTTTCACTGCAATGTGTATTCTTATAAAGTCAAAACAAAACTATGATGTTTCTGAAGTATTCCGGCAATTGGAAACACCAAAAAAAAATTGGGATGATTAATCCTTGTTTTTTCAAATGTCACAGGTAGGCTTTATTTTATTGTAAAGTGAAAATAAAAGCAATCAACTCTAAATTTAGTGGCTGCATCTACTGCGTGTTCTTCTTCTTATACCTGCGTCAGCATATTTTGGAGTTGGGTTTCTGCACTTCTAGTAGCCTTACAGCCAAAACCGCAAATTCACGCAGACAATCTTTATAGAGCAGGTAAATAAATTGACAGCAAAAGCATTTATATTAAAACAAAAAATGTTAATTTGGGTTAATGTTTTTTAATTTCTTCTTCCAAAGTTGAAAAAGTGGTCGAAATATAGTGATTCAGTGTATTGAAAAACCCAGAAAAGATACGAAGTAATTTTTTTTCTTTTTTATGTTTAAATTCCATATACCTTTTTGCACAAATCAAGAAAATACCAATTGGTTGCATAGTTTTTTTCAGGGAACGTAACTCTTATAATTTTTAAAATAAAAATCATCAAATAATTATTATTTTTGGATTTTTTTCATAAAAATTGCATAATAATTCTTATTTTTTGACTAAAAATATAAATAAATTTAAATGCCAATTTTTATTTAAAAATTGCAAAATAACGCTTATTTTTCGATTTTTATAATAAAAATGTAAAATAAAAATTATTGACCAATTTTTATTTTATAAATTGAGAATAAGAGTTATTCTGCAATTTTTATTATATAAATTGAACATAAAAGTTATTGAGTAATTTTTATTTTAAAAATTGAAAAATAAGCGTTATTTTGCAATTTTTAAATAAAAATTGGCATTTAAATATTATTTCATAATTTTATTTTTAAAAAAAATAAGAGTTAAACTTGATTTTTGATAAAAATTAAGAATAAAAATTTATCCCTATTTCGGATAGTCCTTTCAAAAATATGATATATACTGGATTGTACTTTCATCCAAAGCACTTTTTTCCCTTTGATTTTTTTTAACACCATAACTCTTATTTGCGATCCCTGGTTTTTTTACAAAACAATTTTAAACATGAACTTTTATTCGAAAAATTTAGATTTTTTTATAGTGGAAAATATACTCAACTTTGAGCGGCTGTAAAAACTAAACTATTCGTCCGAATTAAATAAAATTTTTATTTTCTTGATTCTTGGAAAATTCTAAATCAGATACATCTATTGATTTTAACAAAAGCATTCATCAAAATTTTGATTTTTGCAACGCTTTGGCGACTGCCGTGCCACTGTGCGTCGTCTGCTGCCATGAGCAGGGAAACTTACTCTCACATTTTTTCTTATTAACTTGTTTAATAGCAAGACAAAATTTTTCAAAACTTTGTTTTTACTATGAAAACCTAACTTTATTTTATTTAAGTCTACCTAATTTAAGCTTACTTTAATTCTTAAAGAATAAATTAATATCTTTATTTATTGTGTAGGTGACCCCGAACAACTGAAGAATTTTAAAATTTATAGAAATTAAGGAGAGTGCAGGGGATATTACGACGGGATGTCACCAAATGAATGTAGAAGGCCCTACAAGGCTTGGCGTGTGAAGAAAGCAGATGGTTACGATATTTTTATAAACAAACAACAAAAAAGTCGAGTTTTGCACCAAACTCGTTTTATTGATCCATTGGTCCTATGGGCCATATAGTCATCCGATTTTAATAAAATTTGGTACAGTGTTGAAGATATCTAAAAAACTTCCGAATGCACTATTTGGTTACGATATCTTTATAAACAAACGAATTATCCATCTAAAACTTTTGGTTTTTTTCGAGGTCCTCTGAAACACCCCTATGGGAGCTATGTCATGTAAGCCCGATATCAAAAAAATTAAATAAGCTCGTCTCTTATGAAATAATAAGTAATCTATTCTGAAAGTTTGGCTGCTCTCGCTCTTACTGAGACAGATAGACGGACAGATTAATTTTTTTTTAATCAACACATTTTCTTAAAAAAAAAAAAAAAAAATATGAAATTTTATTTTTTTTTCAAAGCATGTTCCTTAATTTTCCTTATGTCAATCACAATTATTTTTAAATGCGTGTTTTTATACATTATTTATTGTTGTAAATAAGAATCAAACCGATTTGGTGCAACAATGTTAAAAAAAAACAAATTTTTTTTTAAATATATAAAAAGACATTTTTTTTCAAAAGATGTCACAAATTATAATACAATTTTATAACATTTAATAGATTAAATACTTCTTGTTTATACGATGAAAATAATGTATTTATAATACTTTGTAGGTAAATGTAACCATTTTAACATTGCTCAAAAAACCATTTTTTAATTATTTGCATTAAGTTATATAATTTTAATAAATATATTCACGAGAGTCCTTAAAGTTCAGTGAAACTTAATTGCCGCAAAAATGAAGTTTAAACTTAAAACTGACAGCCATAGCAGCCAGCTTCCTAGTGACGAAAAAGCTCAAGCCATAAAAGCTTAGCACTTGCTGAATGTTACAGCATCCCTAAGGCAAATATTTTAAAAGTTCAGGATGTGGCAACATTGAAAAGCTGCCTTCAAAACACTCAACCGCCTGATTTGTAAAGAAATTTAATAATCATCTAACTTAACTACTTTGCCTTGATTGATTTTTAAATAATTTAGATACGAATATGGAATACTTTATAACTAAACGTTTCTTTGTTTTTCTCAAATTTACCACTCTGAAGCTAAAATCAAGGTATATCTTGTAAATTGTCTGACTTCTAGTTAATTTAAGATGGAAGTGAAGTGCGCCGACTACTAATCAAAGTAATTCATAAAAAACAGAATCATGTTTGCAGTCACACATGCGCCATACCGAAACGATACATAATTATTGAGCAAACTGTGTTGTCGGAGTCCTACCTATATTCTTTAAAATTTTTTAGTAAAAATGGCAGTTAGGCCCTATAGCAGTCCCACGATAATAGGAAATTTATAGGGTGCGCCAAAAACATGTGCGATTTCGTCTGAGGAGAAAATGCTTTCCAAAAATAGCGCCACTGATTAAATTTTATGTAAATTTTTATATCAGCTCTAAGATATAAAGCACCGATTTGGAACATATTCGGCTGTAATTTTTTGTAATACTTAATTAATTTTTGTAAAAAGCGTTTCCAAATTCGTTAGTTTTAGCCAAATCGATTTAGCTTTTAAAAAACAAGCCAAGTCAAAAAGAGTCGACTGTATCTTCCTGGCTCATAAAAAAAACTTCCAAAGGCAGAAAAATTTACGAAATATTGCGAAACACACGTTTTGCGATTTCTATTTTTCAAAATATGCTTGTTTTGTACAATAGAGTGATGCTTTATTATAATGAAAGTTGCCCGATCACTGGGAAAACTCAAAAGCAAAGGTTATGTAACAAAATAAATCAATACCACTGTTATCACTTTCGGATAGGGTCCAAAACATTCTCAATCATCTGCCACTCCTGATGGCTCAACTCGGGGTTTCTTTAAAAAGGCGCTTAAAAAACATTTTAACGTTTTGTGTCAGCTCAGGGTCTGTCTCCAATCTCCTCCCATGCAAGCAAATGGAATGTCAGGAGCGTTGTATTAATTTAAATGTAACGTCCTGAAACCGTTTTGTGTTCTCATAACCTTACCTTTTCAACCATCGAATTGTACATCTAATTCATGCATTGTACAAACTTATAATTCTACATGAGTACTGAATCTACTAAAAATAAATCAAACTCACACATTTTAAAAGACCTTCATTAATGCGTAAAATAATTTTAATTAATCAAACTAAACAACGCCCACTTGAAACTAATTACATGGTTAAAAGTTTCAAACTTGTCAAAACTAAATTGTACAATAGTTTAATCGATTAGGACGCCCATTTGCGTTGTTCAACGCTCCTATAAAAGCTTGTAACATCCGAGGCTCACGCACAGTCAGTTTAGTCCTACGTAACTGAGCCTTAAAATGTTGCCGCGCTTTCTAACACCCGATTATCCTATGGAGCGGCATTACTTTTTGATACCAAAATTTTCACTTAAAGTGATTGGTTTGTATCCGGAACAGGAGCGCACTTGGATAATACGTTTGTGGTTTTTCATCAACTTTGCCATACTCAGCTATGGCTGCTATGAGGAGGCACATTATGGCATCGCCTATATATCCATTGACTTGGCCACAGCTTTGGATGCATTGTGTCCAGTGGCCTCGAGCATCTTATCACTTTTAAAGATGGTTTGCATATGGTGGTATCGAGATGAGCTAAAGTCGTTAATAGAGAGAATTCGTGTGCTCACCGAGCGACAGCAATCGGAGCGGAAGTTGGCTTATAAGCAACATTGCTATACACTAGCCACGCGTTTGGCCATGGCGGTGTTGTTCTCTGGATTTTGTACGAGTACTTCGTATTCGGTGCGACACTTGCTGGATAATATGTTGAGAAGAGCTCATGGCAAGGATTGGATTTATGAGACGCCTTTTAAGATGATGTAAGTGAGAACACTGAGAAACCAAAGGGATCAATCTTTCAATGGCATATTTTTGTGATAGTGATGCCAGTTTCTACTCATAAAGATTCTTAGCTCAGCCATAATAGAGTTTACTTAAGAATTGATGAAAACTTTAAATTTTGTGTAAATGTTCTCGAAAGCCGCTTAAACCAGAAATATTTGGCATGTTTGTGACCTTATAGTGAAACTAAGATTTGGGCGGATACAAAAAAAAATTGCAGGTGCATAAAAAGTATTGTGCAATGAATTTTACAAGGTGCGGGCTCAATTTTTGTATGGCAGCTATATGAAACAGTGGACCAAATTTGGATCATTACTCACACAAATGTTAAGTCTGAAATAAAGTACAATAAAAATTTGGTTTCTTTATTTTAGTGTCTTATATTATTAAAAGCAGTTGTGTGAAGTTTGATCAAAATCGGTACACTATTTCAATAAGCTACCATACGCATTGCATTGCGTAACCTATTTTGAATCATGGATGACAAGTAAACAAATCTTTGACTCATAAAAATTTATATATTTAGAAGAAGCTTCAAATTCCAGCTTTGCGGAAAACATCTTTTATTCAAAAAATCTTAAATCTTGAGTGTTTTTTTTTTTTGCATAAGGAACTCTATAAGCTCGGCTGTTTTTTTTTTTTAATCTTTAATTTTTCCTTTTCTACAGATTTTGGTGCGATCTAAAACTCCACTAAACTTTTGGTATAATCTTAATGTCACCTTTTAAGATTAGAGCGTAAGATTTAATAAATTTTAAGTACATTTTTTCTTTCGTCTACTCTTTTAAAGGTTTCCCGGACCTCTACTAAGCATGCCTTTATATCCCATTGTCTATATTCTGGTTCATTGGCATGGCTACATCACCGTGGCTTGTTTCGCGGGCGGTGATGGCTTATTCTTGGGATTTTGTCTATATCTAACAGTGTTGCTGCAGTCTCTCCGTGATGATGTCTGCGATGTGCTGCGAGTGAAAACCACTGATGTGATTCCTTCACAGGAGGAGGAGACGCAGCTTTGCTTAAAGCTTGCGCGGCTCATCGATCGACACAATGAAATTGCGGATTTGACAGAACGTGTGTCCAATGTTATGGCTGAGCTTACTTTGGGTCACTTTGTTACGTCTAGCTTGATAATTGGTACAAGTGTTGTGGACATGTTGTTGGTATGGACAAGAGGACTATTATTGTATTATTATTAATCACCTATTGATTGCTGTTGGAGCAACGACAAGGACTTTATTTTGAATAGGACACATTTTGCAGTTGGGAATAAGAAATATGTTGCGTCCTTTTTTGAAAGAATTCTATATTATGCCTCAATAATATTACACAATAGTAGTTACATGTTTTTATATTTCTTATATTTTTAGTTTTCCGGCGTTGGGATTGTGGTCTATGTAGTATACACTTCTTGTGTGGGCACGGAAATCTACTTATATTGCTTGGGTGGAACTTATGTCTCAGAGGCGGTGAGTATGACAGCCATATAACCTTAATTAATATTAGACGCATGGTTTTGGTGATATATTCTTCTAAAAGTTGATAAAATATTTTCCATGAAACATCTTTATTCAAAAATATTATTGAAAATTTGGACCGACCCGATGGTAAAACCAGTTAGGTGAACCTTTATCGGATATCATTTGTAAAACTAAATGTCATTTTGAATCAGTTTAGAAAAATATATAGGATTGGCTATATATTGGTTTGGTTGTTAGACACTCATCATTCGGAGCATACCCGTTCAAAGTGTATGCTCTTCGACATATGTATGTCAAGTTGAAAACTACTCAATTTTAGTCATGAATCGTTTTACAAACGAATAATTTTTCTTTACTTATTTTGCTTGCCAAAATAAGTTTTTTACGAAAAAAAATGCCTTGCCTTGACTTCAATAACCAATGGAGCATTTTACAAGGTGCCGCAAAGATGCGCAGAAAACTGGATCAATTTTTGTATGTTGGACCGATTTGAATCAAACTTCTTATAAATGCTTAATCTAAAAGAAAATACAACTGACATCAATTTGATCACGTATTCACAAAGATTGAAACTGTGTTCTCTTTTACACAGAGACATGAATAAAGTGCCTGCGCATTGTGTGACCTTCTAAATGTTGGATCATAGATGCATGGTATCCCAAGAGTTCGGATGGTTTTTGCCTCCATACATTTTTTTAGATTTATTAAATTTGTTTGTTCAATAACTTTTTATATTCTGCAAGACCTAGAATATCCTAAATATGCTCTTTTTATTACAGTGCACTGACTTGGCTCGCAGCATATTTGCCAGTCATTGGTATGTGCACAGCGTTCGTGTCCAAAAGATGACCTTGTTAATGCTGGCGCGTGCCCAGCGTTCGCTCACGATAAAGATACCCTTTTTTTCGCCCTCGCTCCAAACCTTAACATCGGTATAAAAAGCAAATAAATTCTGTAATTTGTTTGTAATTTTTATTTTTTTATTTTTAGATATTACGCTTTACGGGCTCTTCTTTTTCTTTAAATAATTAAATGTTGTATATTATTTTTGATTGCAGACATTTTTAAATCTTTTTTTAAATTGTACTTATGGTAAGACTACAACGTACACCTTTCTCACTGGTCCTACATTAAAAATTTAAAAAATTAAAAGAAAAGTGTTGATAAATCTTAACAAATAGGTTTTATTTCTTGATTTCAGACATGTTTTTTATCTTTATGTATCTATGACCCTACGGCAGTTGTAATCAAAGAATACTTTGACAGACACGTTCTGTCCTCCTCGATTCTCAAGCTTAGAACATTAAGCATAAATGTGATTTGGTTGTATTTTATTTGCTTATTTATATATGGTGGTCTATAATAGCTTTTTGAAATTGAAAATTACAAATTTTTGTTGCATTTTATTTATAACTAGCGTTACCCGGCGCGCTTCGCTACGCAAAAAATTGATTGCTGAAAAGATTTGATTTCTAAACACAATAATGTATAAAATAAAATTAAATAATTTTTATTTTTGCTTCGGAAAAAGAAAAGCAACGTTCAATTTAATACAATTGTATACACAACATTTTTTGTTTTATTTGTGGTGCATAAATAAACAAATTTTTCGGCGCTCCAACTGTCGAAGATGCAACGTACAGTTGACCCTGAGAAAAGCCAGCTTGCTCTAAATCAGTGGTGGGCAAAACTCATACTAACAAACATTTCTTTGTGTGAGTAAACAGCGCAGTAAGCAAAAGCGCTCGAGAGAGAAAGAACCGGAACCAAGCAAAAACGAGAGAGAAATTCACCGTGCATGAGCCAACTGCGCTGCGGCAGATTTTGGAGCAATAGCCTCGCGAGTTATGTAAAATGAGAGACTGCCCACCACTGCTCTAAATCAGTGATGTGCACCCATAGCCCGTGGGGGCCGAATGAAAATGAGTATTCACACAGACACGAGCCGAGCACTTGCCGAAGTAAAAAGCCAAAACGAAAAAATGCTAGCGTGCACTGACAGAATAGCTGTAGTCACTACAACTATACCAATACATTTACATTTTGGCCTCTCTCTTCTTGCACATCCCTGCTCTAAATTAACTCCACACACCTGGAGCGTTTGCCCTTGGGCTTTGTTGGCGGTCATAGCCAAAGATAGACGAACAGGAAATTGAAGACGTTTAAATTCGAATGGCATGTCCGTTGGTATTAATGTAATGCGCGGTATTAGTACAATTTCACTTTTTGCTTTGCCAGTGAGAACTGTTGCTTGAATTAAATTTGGCATCAATTTCTTCACTGAAAGTCTCCTCCCATTACAAAGTTTCGGTGCATTAAGATTTCGGAGAAGTATAATCGATGAACTAACTTTCAAATTCAAATTATGCGGTGGCATGCCTGGTGTTTCCAAAGAATTTAAAAATTCGACCGGATAATTGACTGCGTCTTCATCATTCATAGCAGTATCAATGGATTTATACCTTACCGAATCACCTGGCAATTTTTCCTGGATGTGGAAATTGATTTCATTGACATTGATATTTTTTGGTGCTAAAATTGCACGTTTTCGTAACCAATCATGGTTATTGTAATTTTGAACAATATTTGGAAAAACGCGATCAATGAGTTCTAGTTTTGATGATACAATTATGCAAAAGTTAAAAACCATTTTGATCACTTGCAATTTTTCCATCGCCAATCTTCAGCAATTGCTTTGAAAACTCACTTGCTGATAAATCATTTTGAAGACGCACACGCATATTGGTCGTCAACGAAAGCCTTTGTACATGTGCCTACAAAATGAACTTTTCAAACATGCATTAATTTCATCAGCTGGTGTTGATCTCGGCATAACAGGCAACGTTTGACGAAAATCACCAGATAACAAAATTAATGCACCGCCAAACAGCTGTGAACTCCGTCTCAAATCTTGTAATGTTCGATTTAAGGCTTCCAAAGATTTTTTATGGGCCATTGGACATTCGTCCCATAAAATAATGGATGTTTGTTGTAAGACTTTAGCCATTCCAGAACTCCTTGATATATTGCATGTTGGTGTTTCAATTGCTTGCATGTTCAATGGCAATTTCATAAGCGTTGTGTATTTGTTGTTGTTTTTCCCATACAGGCATTTCGTATGAGAGGAAACCATTACTCACATAAAATGTCATAACTCAGGAACAGCTGCACCGATTCCAAACAAACTTCACACAAACCACCTTCTCATAGATGGGAACGAACTCGAAAATTTTGTGTCAAACGGTTTGGCGGTTCTTGAGTTATAAGATCACCAAGGAAATGTAACTTCTTTTTATATATAGATATCAAGTATTTTCAGTTAGTTACATATGTACTGTATCAGAGTATCTTTGGTTTAATTCATTATTTTTATATTTTTGTTTTCACACAAAAAAAAAAAAAAAATTTGTGAGATGGTTATGTATCTTTTTGGGGGACGACAAGTACGGTAGCGAGGCGGGACCCTTTGATTCCCTAGCTCTTGGGTAGTTCGGGTGGGTTTTGCTACGTCTTGCCTCCGGATAACATATTGAGATTATTATAGAGTCCCTACAAAAATTCAGAGCTTGACTCTTAAAGTAAAAACAAAGACTTTCTTGCCAAACAAGAAAACAAAGGAACAAAGGGGAAATTACCTACTGTGTCCAATTGCGACGAGGGCTCAGATGTTAGTTGACCCTCGCAGCCTTAACCCAATACCCTGCCATGGCTTTGGCTACAATATGTAGTAAGCCAAAGCCCCCAAAACAAGACCTTACCTAAACTTTATATGCCTACGTCACACAGGAAAGACAATTAAAAATTTACCACTTCATTATTTGTTTTAAATCTTCATTAATTATATTCATTATAATTTTAGACATAATTACTTATTAATTAATACTTTTTGATACATTATACAGTTCAATTAAAGTAAACTAAATTAAAATATCGAAATTCCTTATCTACGGCAAACCGATCAAAAATTTTATTTAAAAAAAAAAAAAATTGTTTTTCTATTTCATTTACTGGTGCATTAAATATCTACAAGATGAATTACCTAACAAATGTACTCTTGTAGTTCGTATTTGAGAGTGTTATTTATTTTGTTTTTGGTTTTACTGTTTATATATTCTTTTCTTTATTTTGGATTCCCATGGGAATCGGGAATAATATCTGGAACATGGAGAGTTGGAGAGTTTCGCGAAGGTAAAGTAAAGAGAAGTGCAGAAACAAAAAAAACAAAAAAACAACAAAGGAATACTTTGGTTAAAACTTACATGTGTTCGGAAGATCCAGCGCTGAAAGGCCTTTCATCGTGGTTTAAATCAAGGGGGTAGAGTATTATTATTATAGATTAGATATTATTTTCACAAGAAAAAAAAAGTTGCACATAGGGGACTGGAGATTTTGTAATAATATTTTTATTGCATTTATTAAATTTTTTTTTTTTTTTCCTCACATTTATTTTTTTGCATTCTCTTGTTATTTTAAAGGTGTGTTTCTTTGTTCTTTCTTCTTTCTTTTTATTTATTTTTTTTTCGCTTTTTCAATTTACTTCACAGTTCGTTATCACTTTTCATTCTCTCCGTTTCAAATAATTGAGGTTATTTAGATTTAGATTATATTTGCAAAAAAAAAAAAATTTAATATATATAGGGCTTGAAATATATACATAGTATATAGGTTCCTTTATTTTTTAATTTATTTTTTTCCAATACACTTCAAACACGCACTACGTAAGAGCTCATTTTACAGGTTTTTTTTCTGCTTTCTTTATGGATTTTGGTTAAAGCTATTTAAGCTAAGCTTTTCGTCTAATAGTTCTTTTTTTTTTTTTTCCTTTGGATTTCTGTAATTGGTTTTTATATTTTCTTTTAGTATAAAATATTGAGTTTTGTTAAAAAATAAAAAAAAATTGATATATGTAATCCCGCTCGCGGACAGGGAGGTGCGCACGTCTTTCAATCGCGATTGCTACTAAATTTCGAGTGCTGCGACAGCCGGGAGGGAAGGAGAGCGCTTCCAAGCTCTGTCTCGCCCTAAAAGTGCGGATCAGCTGGTCTCTACCAGCGGTTCAGGGTACTAGGGCCGTCTTTACCGCCATTGGAATTTGCTGGCGATCGGTTTGGGTGGCGCATATTATATATTTTAATATCTAATATATATATATATATCAGATATATGTATATGTAGATGCAACATTTTTGGATGTAGATACGCCGTCGAATTTGTAAACGTTTTTCTTTTCTTTTTGTTTTCGTGTTCTTTTCATTTAAAAATTTAGTTTTTATATACTTTTAATTTGTTTGTTTTGTATTTCGCAACGTTTTATTTGAATAGTTTCACCAAGTGGGTTTAGTGGCCGAATAAAAAAATAAAAATTTTTTTGGGCCGACGTTCGGTGTCGAACGTATTAACTGGCGGCTTCAGGTCGAGTAAGAGACCGCACATGGCTGCTGCAGCCCTTTTATAGTCGCCGGTGCAGCAACAACAACAAAATTTTTATGACCTTAAGTAGGTGGCGATCTGTCTTCGAACTCTGACATCTTGAGCTTTTAGTCACAGACTAAAGCTGATAGACAGACAAGATTTTTTCATTTTCTCGCATGCGATATTTTCGTCCCAAAAAGACAAACAGCGAGAAAAAGTAGCTGCGATAAAAAGGGTGCAATAAATTCTAGCTGCGATAAATTGTAGCTGAGAGAAATTCTAACTGCGATAAATTATAGCTGAGAGAAATTCTAGCTGCGATAAATTATAGCTGAGAGAAATTCTAGCTGCGAGAATTATATAAAAAAAATAAAAAAAACAATGGCACAGCCATTACAGTACAACACAAAATCTCAATATTTGACCACTTCTTTCCATCCAAATCCCTTACCGTCTAGACATTTCTTTAGATTTGAAATCAGAAAAGAGCCTAAAATGGAGAGTATGGCGAATGGGATAAATGGGAATGGTTCATGAATTCGCCAAGAACTTGGTATTCATTTTAGCCATGACGTCTTTCTGGGTTGTTAGAAATAAAGATAACAGACTCCAAATTTCCTGATTGCTCCTGCTCATCTGGTTCTTTTGGCGGTACACTTCTTTCATTTCTATATACATTTCTTTAGTACAAGTCGGTTGCATGTGTATGCCGATATATAGGAACATATCAGAGAGCTGCAATGAGTGCGCTCGAGCCTGTACGAGTATAACAAGTAAAATGTGAGTGTGAGTAGCAAACCAAAATGAGCTTGTTTGAGTGTCGCGCTCACAGTGAACGGAGAGCTGCGTTAAGTTAACTCGAGCCTGTATGATCATAACAAGTAAAATGTGAGTGTGAGAGAGCTTGTTAAGTGTTGCGCACAAAGTGAACTTTCAAAAGCAATAATGTAGGTATAAGGAGGGAGCTTTTTGTTTTGATTGTGTGCGGCATTGGGAAGTTGCAGTGGAAAATTAAAATAAATGAAAGGCATTTTACTAAAATAAAATTGTTGCATGCTTTTTTATGTACTTTTATTTTTGTTTTCCTTCATATAAACACTGTTTTAAACTTATAACAACATTTTGAAACTTAAATATAAATAACGCATGAATAAAATAAAATTTTAAAGAAATTCCTCTACTTTTGTTTTCCTTCATATATTCTATTTTTAACGTAAAACTACATTTTGAAACTGAAATATAAATAACACATGAAACAAACAAAATTTTAAATGAACTCAATTTTTTTTTCAGTCACTTAAAAATATAACTTCCATAAAGATTTAAAATTTCATAAAATTATTAAAAGTTATATGAATTATTTAACTAAACTAACTAATTATAATAACTAGATTTATTTGAATAAAAATTAAGTTTTAAAAATTTTTTCAATAAGAATTTAAAAAAGTATAGTATAAGTATGTCTACTGTGCCTGCCCCAATTCTGTTTCGCTTGTCTGCAATGATATTTCCTGCCAACGAAAACGCCATTTCAGCTGCTGCACTATTGGCTGGAACCGAGTTTCTAATGCAATACAAAAGTACAGGGTGAACTAATAAGATGAATTGGGCACTCACCCACAATACTAAGCATTTGCATTCACCCAAAAAAAGGCTCACAATTCATTCTTCGTCGCTACACATGCATATACGTTTCCTCAGCTTTTTTAAAAGCGTGGCTTTGTTGCCTATGCTCTACTTTTGTCTTTAAACAATTACATTTTTGTACCGAGGGCTGACAAAGTTTTGCTCTGTTCCAAATTTTCGAAACATTTGTTCGTCCTTCGTCTAATGTTTCTACCACCTACAGTATAAAAAAGTTAAATATTATTTATTAATTACATTAATTAATGAATGTAGTTACCTTTAAATAAATATAAAGCTTGTGCATTTAACTGATACGTTAAAATTTATAAATATGGGTCGTGAAGAACGTAAAAAAGTGAATGCAATTTTAAATATGACAATAATAAATCGAGTGTGTGGAGTGTTGTTGGCTGGAAAGCATATCACAAATTTGAAACGTCATTTGATGTCCAAGCATAGAGCTGCATTCGATGAATTAGAGTAGTCTCTTACTTTTTCAATAATTAAAATTGTCACTACCGACGGGAGACCGTTCGTAATTTTGGACAGCGAAGGGTTCCGCGAAAGTTCTATGTCTATATAGAATATTATGGACTTTTTTCTTGCCGCCCATCATGATTATTTCCTTTAACTCCCAATGAAGCATAGGGCCTAAGCATTAAAAGGGAATACAATGGACCATGTTAAGTTAAAAGAAGCGGTGATCAAAGGCAATATTTAACATAAAGTGACTGGAAAGCTCATATCACTAGATGTGGGTGTAAACCTACAAATGATTCACTCAAATCTACAAAAAAGCGAGATCGTTATTAAAATACTGGGGATGATTCAACTATTTGAACCGCATACTGGAATTTATATATATAATATATAGATAGATGCATATACAGTGCGCGATAAAAGGTTAAAGCCACTTACATTTTTCAATACATTTTTCATACTTATTAAGTTACTATTTTATCGTATATATAAAAAAAAAATTCATAGATATACATAAAAAAAATAATTTTTTTTTAGGTTTTTTGATTTTTTGCGACTTTTTGGTGCGAAATAAGGTTAAAGCCACTCCAATATTTTCGCACTAAAATCTAATTTATTTAAACATCTTTTTAATATTTCGTGTGTTTACCTTTAGCATCATACAATGCAAGTATTCGACGTGGTAGACTGCCATACTGTGCTTTTATTTTGGACGTGAGAGATGTTTTCCCAAGCCGCCCCGATGGTCACCTTAATTTCGTCCTTTTCGTTGTATTGTCGGCCATTTCCGTGCACTTCGCGTGCCAAAAGTCCCCAAACATTCTCGATAATGCTAATATCTGGTGATTACGGTGGCCAATTGTTGAAAAGATCGATTCCATTTTCACGTAGAAAGGCTTTTGTCGATCTGGCCGCATGAATCGGTGCATTGTCTTGATTAAATTTCCAGTCTATACCAGCGCCCTCAAAGCAATGTGTTGGAAAATTGGATCGAATCATTTGCTGATACCCTTCCGCATTTATTCTTGTGGAAATGAATGTTAGTAGCATCTTTTTGAGGTACCCAATGGCACCCCAAACCATAACCGATCCACCGATCCATGTTTTTGGTTCGGTACGCAAATTGTGCCAACAGTAAGAAAATCCGTCTGGGCCATCCAAATACAACTTTTATTCGTCCGAAAAAATAATTTTTGCCATTGATTTGTGCAGCGCAGGTGGTCCAAGGCGAATTTTTGAAGTGCTGCTATATTGTCTTTTGACACCATTGGCTTGAGGTTAATTTTTTATGTATTTAAAGTGTTTAGACCCGACTTAAAATTGTTGAACACGGCGGCCACCAACGGGTACATCATTTCCACTTCTCAATTGGACAGCAAACTTAAAACTGTTAGCCACACTTTGGATTAAGTGACGCTTTTGGGCACTTGAGATCATCGATGGTCGGCCAGCTATGTAGTTTTTGTCATAATTTTGGCGATTTCCTAGAAAATTTCTAACTGCATCTTTGCTGCGACCAATTTCCTTTGCTATTTGACGATTTGACATTTTATTGCAATCTTTTACTGTAGAAATTTTGGCTTTTTCGGCCTCTATCAATAGTTTAAGGGCACCCATAGAAAATTGATCGAATTTCGAATGATAACTGCTTTATAGATATTATGAAATTGACTTACAGGATGGAGAAGGTGCATAACAGTGAAATATGATATATATTGGTTTTCGCGTAGAAAACGTCAAGTGGCTTTAACCTTATTTCGCACCAAAAAGTCGCAAAAAATCAAAAAACCTAATAAAAAAATTATTATGTATGTATATTTTGAATTTTTTTTTTATATATACGTTAAAATAGTTACTAAATAAGTATGTAAAAAGACATCCAAAAATATTTGCAACTTTTCGAGTTTTATTGAAAAAAACAAGTGGCTTTAACCTTTTTTCGCGCACTGTATTTAAATATATTTTACCCTGGGTAAGTTAAAAAAGGTTGTTAGCAAAAGGCATTTGAGACGTTTGGTGAAAATCGAGAAAGATAAGTTTAGAAGTTCGGTTGCTATTCCGCCAAAAGCCCCAGATGCAATTAAGGAAATGGAAGTAGTTGAGTATGATGTTTCTGATGACAAATATGAAATTTTCGGGAACAAAATTAAGGAATGGTTTATTAAGCACAGTGTGTCTCGTAGGTGTGCAATCAATTTGATTGAGATACTTAGTTCAATAGATATTAATGTAACCGCGTTTTATAAATCCGATTGCCCATCAGCGGCCATCATATCAAATGCTGCTGATGGTAATATTTAGATATTGGAGTAGCATCCCAACTCCCACTCTTCAAAAGCTCTAGGAGCCAGTTGTGGCCAATCTTAATTCGTCTAAACAACGTAGAAGGCATGCTTGTTTTTCCAGTTGGTGTTTTTTTGGTCAAGTCTAAGACCACCAATTGTGAAGAATATTTTGAAAAGTTTTATAACGAAATGTCAAATATTTCGAAGAATGGCTTGCAATTAACGAATAAAGTTTTGAAAATTCAGATAAGGGCAATAGTCTGTGATGCTACAGCAAGAGCTTTTATTAGTGGGACTCCTTCCCATTTGTCAAGACATGGTTGCGCCAAATGCACACAAGTCGCCCAAAAAATAGACGGAGTCCTAACATATAATTGTCGATCAGGGAATTTAATAGCAGATGGACTTCGCCACAAGGAAGTACCCACAACACTATAATTCTTTTCAAGTACAGAAAACAATTTTAGAGGATTCCATTGGATAGTATGCACCTTGTAGACTTAGGAGTTATGCGCAAATTTTTTCAACGATTATGCAATAATAGGGTTTCTTTCAAGCTCTCAAATGAAAATAAAAAGATTGTTTCTAAAAAATTAATATCTTTTGTTTTATTCCAAAGGAGTTTTCTCGCAAGCCCAGGTCGTTAGAGGATATACCAAGTTGGAAATCAACTAAATTTAGACAAATTTTATTGTACACAGGTGTAATTGCATTAAAAGGCGAATATATTACACATTTTTGTTGTTGCACTGTTCATAGAGGCTTCTTTGCTGTACTAGGCAACGAGATTCAAATTTAGGTACAGTTCATCTAATGATAAATGATTTTGTGCACAATTTTCAAGTTTTGTTTGGGGAAAATAGCATTTCATACAACGTTCACAGTCTATTGCACTTAATTGATACCATTAATATTGTAGGTGATTCAGTTTCTGGATCTGCCTACGTGTTTGAAAATTATTTTCAATCATTAAAGAAAATGATTTAAAGACCAAAAAAATATTAGAACAGTTGCATCGAAAAATTCACGAAATTCCCTATTCTCTATCTGCTTTTGAACCAATCCCCAAAATAATTAGCGCGAAATTTTGTTTAAGAGGCTTTAACATTAGTGGCGAATTTCCAAACAATTTTTGTTTCATTGAAAATTACATTCCAATTAAATTCAGTTGTATAAAAGAAAATTCAATTATCGGCAGAAGTTACTTCGAAACGCACGCATTGTACGAACTCCCTTTTGATTCAACCAAATTAGAAGTTTATATAGTGGATGCTGAAGATCTTCAGGCAGAGGAAACTTTTTTGCTTGCCGAAATTGAATTGCAAAGCAATTCTTATACCATGTGGAAAAAAATTTATTATAATGCCTTTGCTTCACTGTTTTTAGATATGTAATGTAATACGAATTTAAATAAACAAAATATATTTTGCCACAGCTTGCCTCCACGAAAAATCAAACAGTCCCCAAAGGTTCACTACTAGACGAAACAAAGAAGAAAAAAAAATCCGAGACTAGATAAATTGAGGAAAAAAAAAACTTAAACATTATGAATTTTTCAGACGCTTTATATGACTAACACTACTTTAACCAGTTGTGAATTATAAGGTACAAATATTGGAAGTATGCGAAAAGTACGCCATGACACTATAATTTCAGGAAATTGTAATTTAAACTGCCCGCGCTGCAAACTTTCCAGCAGTTTTGGTTTTTTGAAGTTGGCAGGACTTAAATAGCCTTAATTAGTATGTTAAAAATTAGCACGTTCTGTCAACTAGTTTGCTTACAGCAGCTGTTGAAATCAGTCTACCTGAGCAGTGTTTTGCGAATTTTAAAATGGAATATTTTGTATACAATTTTGTGTTTTTAACCAATTTTTCGTGTGCGGAGTAATTGCGAATGTTGGAAAAGGCTTATGGTGAATATGTTTTGTCGAAAACCCAAGCGACGCACAGTGGCACGGAAGCCGAAAAAGCGTTGCAAAAATCATATTTTCTAAACCAATAGACATATTTTAATGAAATAAATTGCAGTTGATAGGCTTTAAAACAAGTACCCATGCATCGTGACACGATATCAGAGAGCTGGGCAATATGTTGTGGAAGTTGGATTTTGTTGCCTGTGCAACATTTGCCATTGAAAAATTTGTACCTACATTTTTTTTTTTGTTCATTTATAAAGAAATTTTGATGATACATTTTTTTGTTCAAAATTTTATATTTCAGTCAATAAATTTAATTTAACAATGCTTTTTTGTTATAATATGTTATATAATTTGTCTTATCAGTAGTTTTTTGTAAAATAATTATCCACATTTACATTTGAAGGAATATCTAAAAGACTTAACATTTCTTTTGAGTAACTACTTGTTAATTCTGTATTTGATCTCACTTGTCTAAGGGATGCAACTAGTGGATCTGAAGAGGCTGCTAAAATATTAAAAAGATCCTCGTTTTCCCTTGATCATGATATTTTGCATGTATTCATAGCTCTGAATTTTTTATAATCCTTGTTTCTCGATTTCTGGGCTTCTTCTGACATCTCCTCAATGGGTAGGTAATGATATTCAATTATAGTTTGGCCATGTGCCCAAATTTTGTTAAGCGTGGGAGTCAGTTTTTTTCCTGGATATTTTTCCATTAACAGCTCTGCAGTCTTGGTGGCATATTCACCATATTTGCTGCCGTTAATTTCTTCCTTGCAGTTCAAAGTATTCAAAATAACACCCAATCTTTTGATACTTTCATCATCTACTCCTGTTATTTCTGATGTCATTTTTTTTTCTGCAAAGAATTTTCGTGATGAGTTTCCATCGTTTGAGTTACCATATCCATATTTGGGGCGGTCGACTATCAGTCCAAGTCGATTAAAGAAATCGTCTTGAATTTTGCTTTTCCTGATATTTTGTTTTTCTTTGTCTGGTGTGTTGTCTTCAAAGGGTTCGTTAACATGCGGAAGAGTATATGCAAGCCTCAAAATAAACTCCATGCATCTAATTCTGGCATGCAATGGTGAAAAACCAAATTCCAGATTTCCCTCTTCAATTAAGGAATGATCCAAATTTTAGAAATCCTTTTGTGTTTTTTTTTGCAAAAAGCGCATGCCAAGATCGATTTGGTGTTTGTAAGTTCGTTGAGAACCTTGCCGTCTACCAAACGTCTACCGTCGCGACGGTACAAAGGCTTAGAGGATGTTCGAGAGACCGGATCTTTACGAAGACATGCCTCTTTCCGGACGCCCTTCGACGTCTACCAATGACGATAACATTAAAAAATGTGGTACAGTCGAGGAATTTTATTCCTGCATATTCCTTCTAGAAACTTTGCAATTGGAATTAATTTATCTTGGTGAAATTCGATATTTATACCTACCTATATAAGCTCCGTAAATTTTTACCAATTTTTATGAAAATATGGAGAAAGTTTCAAGTTCATATGCTAAGGGATGTGGAAGAAAACAATGTAAATCGATTGCGGGTGGCGGGGGACCGCATCGATAAAACTTGGATGTGGGCTTGTTTATTAGGGCCCCATGAGTAATCATACCAAAATTGGTGATTCTAGTTCATTTTTTAACATAATTACTACATGTAGTCAAAGATTGATGCAGTTTATCGGTAGAGGGAACTAGTACATTTTTGACTATAACTTTTGTTGTATTTGTCCGATTTTGGTAATTTTTGACACAAAGATGCATGAAACCACGCATGTCTCTGTTAAGACGCATGTCTCTGTTAAGTTTCAAATAAAAATATTAAACGGTGTAGCTAAAAAGCGCGAAATTCTACTACGATGGAACGGGGTAAGATATCGAAGGGGGTAAGATATCGAACTTCATCCGCTCAGGTAATATGCGCACCAGCTGGTAAAGTTTCGTGTCTCTAGCTCTTATAGTCACCAAGATCTAGGCGTTCATACAGACGGACGGACGGACGTACGGACAGACGGACTTGACTCAATCGCTACCCGGGGTTATGATAAGCATTTTCGTACAAAGGACTTGGGCTCTGCCACGCCTCATTTTGTCCGTTACACACAGTGCACAAATCTAGTATACCCTTTTAACCTATAGGTACAGGGTATAAAAAGTGAAAGAAATCATGTTCGAAAAACGTCTTACGAGTGTTAGAGAGATAGCACGTGAGCCAAACATCAGTCGTGAAGTAGCTCGTTTAATTTTGGTAAATAATTGGGCCAACAATTCATGGATTTGGCATGACGACAACTCGCCATCGCACCGAGCTGTAATTGTGAATGATTATAAGGTCAAAAACTAATTCAATATCATCGATCAACTACCGTATTCGCCGGATTTGGACTTGTTTGTTTCCAAAACTAAAGTTGCCACTCCGTGGTACCCGTTTCGACACAATTAAGACCATAAAAGAAAATTCGCTGAAGGACATCCCGGCCGACAGCTGCTGTAAACAAACTAGTCGTCAGATCGCGCTAATTTTTAATATAGTAATGAAAAACAGTCCTACCAACTTAAAAAAAACCAAAATTGTTGGAAAGTATTCAGCGCGGGCTGTTTAAATTACAATTTCTGGAAACTTTCTGGTAACACTGTATATGTATCTTTAGGAGTTTTTGAGCAATATACCGGAGTGTGCACCAAAAACGTTTATTTTTAAAGATCGATCCTATGGGTGCTACCTTTTATAGTCGACCGATTTTAATAAAATACAAAGCTTGAAAATTCTTAAAAACTTTTGAATACCAAATATGGTAACAATATTTTTGATGAACAAACAGATTATTCATCTAAAACTTTTGGTTTTTAAAAAAAAAACATTTTTCACTTTTTACAAAAATTCCTGTTATTCCCACATTTTTTCTCCGATTTTGATATCATCATTATTTTCGTAATCGACCGAACTTTATGAGCCATGAAAAAAACTGTATTAAAATATTTTTTTAATTTTAAAATTTACGTTCAAAATAGAATTTTGTTCAAAACTTTTCCAAAAATTACGAAAAAAAAATTTCATACCAATGCATAAATAGCGACCAAGCTTCAAGTACTTCATTTTCGGTTTTAGCGTGCTATTTGACTACGGAAATGACCAAAACTATTGCAATTTTATTTGTTTTTTCCTTAAGGCCCATACGCAAGGCCTTTAACTATAATTCCATATTTTCATTCTAACAAATGAAATTATATATTTAATAATCAATTCATGAATGATACAGTACAAAATAAATAAGAATAAATTTAACTTATTTATGGTTTTATTCATTATAAAATTCTTAATGTTCGCTTTTATTTTGCCGGGTTATAAAATAAAATACAATGGAAAATATTAACAAAATGAAAAATAATTCATTGTTTCAAAATTATATGAGACCATTAGTTGTTTTTTCCAACTTTCAGCAACAACTAAAGTCCCCTTATAGAACATCGGGCCACGAGCAATCCTGTGGGCCACATTTTTGCCTTCATATTTAAAAATTTATGATTATTTTATCTATTATATGACAGAGCATTTCTTTTATTCGATAAGTTATAATTAATTTACATTTTTAAAGTTTTTTATTAGGCTTTTGATTTTGTCTTCGCTTTCTTTGTAAATGCATTTTTAAAGACAGTTTACAAAGCTTGAAAAAAGGCATTAGGCATATAAAAAATATTATTTTTGCATATAAATAATAAAATTTTAGAAACATTTTTCTTTATATAACCGTTACCTTTTAGTTTCTCCACAGTTTTGTACTGCAACCTGAGTTGGAAGTATTTTCTTTGTTTAGTTATCCTCAAAAAAATATTTCGATATGCGGGTCCAAAATCCTATAGTTAACTCAGCCATGGTTCAGACTTACCTAAGTTAAGGTCGTCACAGAAATCCCGCGGAAATTCCCCACGTCACCAAAATACTCTCACGTCAAGCATTATTAAAATCACTTTGTCATCTCTAGTTTATGCATAAATTCCCTACGCAAAGCTAAGCATTATGCTTATTGAAAAGTGTTTCCACTCAAAAGC
The DNA here is from genome assembly GCA_018150985.1 of Chymomyza costata. Taxonomy (NCBI): domain Eukaryota; kingdom Metazoa; phylum Arthropoda; class Insecta; order Diptera; family Drosophilidae; genus Chymomyza; species Chymomyza costata. The sequence goes on along the minus strand of JAECWU010000244.1, from coordinate 944,678 downwards.
ACGCTGACACAGAGTCTTTCGCGTTTTATAGCATTCAGCTTTGTAGTGTTGCTCACGCCTCAGCATAAAATAAAGTACTAAATAATAACCAATGCGTGCACCGCAACTGTTGTGAAAAGGTAACTGCTGCGCCGCCAAAACACAAAACTATATCGATGTATAACAATTAGCATGGTTTTATCAATTAAAAGTATATAAGAGTTAAATAACTGTAAGCCGTTTAGCTAAAGTAGCCGATGTTTAATATTATTTAGTAATAAATAATGGTACTTTGTGTAGTTTTTTCTAATAAAAACTTCATGCGATGCATGCGCAACGATACATCGTTTTGCCTCGTTTAGTTTGGCAATCGATGTGCGCTGCAAGCGTTTTATCGATAGCGCACACATGAGTCTCGCCGCGCTCTTTGCTCAATTCCTCTTGTTTTCATTATTGTGTTTGTGAATTTGGTCGAACGGACGTCGTGCGTGCGGTCGAAAATCAAAAACGGTGGAGGCGTCCTCAGCGTCGGTTTTTGTCGCTTCGCGTGTGCTTTTAATTGTTGAAAACCAAATAAAAAAGGCCACAAATTAAAGTGCAACATCTTGCAAATATATTGTTTAATTGATGTGCGCCTAAAATAAAACGTGTTTCAGTGAAATTTATTAAACAAAACCAAATGTGTGTTCAACTGAGAGTGCCAATTGCAAGACAAAATGGCTGCATTTCAACGCATTTAATGCGCTTACCACAATAGCAACAACAACAGCATAATATACACAAAGCAGAACCAAACATGTAAGTTGGTGTGCGTGCGTGTGTGTTAAGGCGTGCTAAAGGCAATAAATATATTTATTGTTTAATTAGCTCAGTGCAAATTATTAAGCAACTAAATTTATTACTTAACTAACACATAATATATAATTACAACAAGCCTTATGTGTTTGCTTATAAATAAAAAATATAAGTAAAAAAATGCGGCGTTTTTGCTGCTGCTTGTTGTTTTTTTTGGCTTTTCTTCTACTTTGTTTGTTTGTCATTCTCAGCGGCAGCAACAAAAACAAAATCAAACATAAATTGAGTGCATTGTGAGAGCGCAACAACAAAACGCAAGCAAAACTTTCAATGCATTTCGTTGCGTCGGCGCATTGTTTTGCTCTCTCATTTGGCGCTTACGCTCTCTCTGTATGCTGTGTAGCCACTGTTTTGCATGCGTGTAAGCGAGATGTACATATAGCGCTCAGCTACTGTGTAAATTGCTGTTGTTTGTGTGTGTGTGTGTGTGTATGTTGTTAATATTTTTTTTGTTTAATGTTTTATGCTTTGGTTCAATTGGAAAGGCAATTGAAATGCGCTTTGTGTGTGTGTGACTATTGTTGTTGCTTTCTATATGCTGGCTAGCCGAGTGTTTGTTGTTGTAAATAAATGTAATGTTTGTAAATAATTTCACACAACTGTTGCCATAAATACACACATAAACATTTTTGTACATAAACACACACACACAATCAGCTATGCTTAAAAAAAATCAATCAGCAATTTCAACTTTTTGTGTATTTATAGATGTATGTGTATGTATGTATGTATGTTTGCGTGTATTTTGTAAGCCACAGGCTGCAACAACAACAACAACAAACCCGCTCTTATATGACTCACACAAACTCAGCAACAAAGGCAGCAACAGCTGCTGCTTGTACAAAAGAAAAAGACAATGCTCGAAAAAAGTATTTTGACAACAAAAAGGAGCTTTACATGTGATTGATGAATAATTAAAACATTTAATTAAGTAATTAAATTAAAAAATTATATATAAATGTGACTTAGTATTTTAGTTTTGAAATTAACTAAGCTGCAACGAAAAGGTGTAGCTACGAAATAATTTTTGGAATATCAGTTTACTTCATATCAAAAAGCTTGAACAAATTTTTGGGAAAAATTTCGTTCGTCTGCTCGTTGTTTTTTTCGAGCTATTGAAATTCGAACAAAAATTAAGTACCTTTAAGGATTGATAGTTAAAAAAGATAAATTAAATGATATAAAAATGTGATTTCAGTATTTAAGTTTTAATAATTTTTATGTTGACAAAACAGTTTTTGAAATATCTTAACAACAACAATTTATGTATTTAATGAGCTAAAAAAACAGATATATAAAAATAATTTTGTTTATTAAAATAAATTTACAGTTCAAATAGGTTTTTTGGTATTTTTCCTCCAATATGATTTGAGAAAATAAATGTTATTCCAATAAAGATGAATTGAATTAAAAATTAAGATGATACAGCAAAATTGTATGATAGATAAAGCTATTTTTATCAGTTTGAAAAACACTTCACCCGAATTTTCCCGTCATAAATTCCTCCACAGCCCATTTTTCCACTTGCCACGATTTTTTTCAAGTACACTGCTTTTTTGGTCTTATAACGAATTTATGTCTAACAAATTTACCTTATAACGACCCAAAGTTCTACTCCAGTACGAACTCGTTATAAGAAAGCTCGACTTTTGCTTTTTTTTTTTGACTCAGATAGTTAATATTTAGTAATAAAAAAGAAAAGCCAGGTCCAGATGAAATGGTAAATGATATATAAGATCAAATGCGAAACGATAAAAAGTCAGTCTTATGACTCTAAAGCTTTCATATATATATTCATTATAATTTAATGACACAGTAAAAAAGGCAATTAATTTAGCCTGAACTCTGAATTTTAAGAAAATTAAGCTCCACATGCCTAAGATTTTGTGAATAAAATTGAATTGAATTGAAAAAAAACTATGACAACATGTTGTCAAAATACTTTTGTCGACCAATGTGCTACTAGCCGCAATTGCAAATAAAAAGAAGTGGTAGTCACTTTTAATGCCATTTTACGATATCTTTTATTTATTCTTGCAGCTCTGCAGTTACATCAACAAATACAACAACAGCAACGACAGATACAACAACAACATCAACCCAGTCAACAACAATAAAATTTTATATAAATATTTGACGTGCCGCGTTTCTTTTCGCTTTTAATTTTTTATTTACATGATTTTTTGTTTTATTTATTTTCGTGTTCAATGTGTTAAAAGTGCGCGAAAAATAGAAATAAATGAAATAAAATAAATTCACATAAATCATAATAAATAAAAGTGTGTACGTGCCGCAAAAGTGTATTAAAAAAAGTTAATAAATTTAAAAAATAGTAGTCAAGTCGTGCGTGCAGCAAAGAGCTGAAAAAAAGTGCACTAGAAGTTTATGGCTGCTGCACTTAAACACGTATCTGTGTGTGTGTGCACATGTGTGTATCTGTGTGCTTATCCCTAGATTATGAAAGCTAACAAATAGTAGTAGCATCTACAAAGTAGTTAAACCAATAGTAGAAGAAATACTCCCAACTAAATACTGCCAAACAGCCAAATTATACAAAATTATTAGCAACCTTAACTGATTGCTGTGAGGATTTTGAGATTCGATCAACAAGTTGGAGCCTATTTGCATATAATGTCATCAAAATGTGGATTAAATATGGTTTTCATGTCGATCATTTTCATCATCATCGTAAATGGTGAGTATAAAGTTTTTTGCTGTATTATAATATGTGGTTTATATGTGAGCTGTACTAAGGGAAGTATGGCGAAATCTTTTATTCTCTTATAAGTTACAAATATTAAAATTTTTTCTACCCACCTGTCTAAAAATCAATTATGTAGTTCTTTCATTAGAAAAAGCCACAGTAAAACTTAATAATTTACTGTAGCTCCCTCTCGGACTATGAGGATTAGCCATTATATCTGCTATTACCATACATCTTCATATCTCTGCAAACTTCAGCTACAGAGAGAGTTCTCACTTGTGAAAGCGGACGTGTGATGTTCCAATTTGTTTCCTAGGTTTAGTGTTTAGATGACATGATCGTGTGGTTTGTGTTATTTTCTAAGTAAATTTACGTTCATTCTTATCCCAATGCAACCAGATTCTGATATTCCCAGGCGGGAACTCTTATAGATACTCTAACCCCAATGTCTGTATCTTTTATTTAATTTTTTGATTTATAATTTTTCTGAATTGAATGTATTACGTACATACCAATGAGACAGATTATGGGTATTTTTTTTTTTCAAAGTGTTTTTTTTAAGACCAATACGCAGCAATGAAAAACGAGAAGGTACACAAAAAAGGTTCATATAAACGCACGGTAAGTGTGACTGGACAAACAAAGACAACAGTGTTGCACAATAAATTTCTGGAAAAATATGAATAAACAAATGTAGGGGAACTTAATTACGGAGAAAAAAAACGGCCTGGCAGAAAAAATTGTTGCGAAACATTTTCTACAAAGCGGTGTACTATTTATTATTTATTTGTGTGCCGTTTAAGGTTTAAGTGGAGCTCCAACAATATTAATTAATTAGTTAACCATTTCTACACAAAACAGCTGATTGTAGTATGACCGTTTGTACTAAAACCCGAAATACCGCAACGAAATTTCGATGAATGCCACAAAAAAATACCAAATATCACATATCGTTAATGTTTTTACACTGCTTGTTACGGCAAGAATTAATTTTCAGTTCTTGTAGGGCCGCGTTTCTTATCTTAACAACTCCATGTTTGCTAGGAAAAGTTTCTCCACTTTACTCCTTAAGCAGCGATGGAGATAGTTCCCGAGTGGTCTATCCTATGTCCATATGCACTTTGTTTTGAGCTTTACAAGATTTCGCTTAGGCTATAAACATTATAACAACAACAACAATTACGTTAAGCGTGGAAATTAACAATAAAAGCATGGGGCGTCAAGTTCCGCGAGGGTTACAAATGGACCCATAGACAATAACATTGAAATAAATGCTCAATCATGCAGAAATTAAGTTAACATTTGCACAACAACAAAAACAAGCAAATTAATTACAACCAAAGTTAAGAGGAAGTGGACTGGCGGAGTTGGGGGCTTTATGGTGTTCGCTACTCCCAACTAAATTATTTCTCCACTTTTGTAATTATTTGTCAATGTTCTTGGGCTGCTGTATTTAATCACCCAACGTTTCAAGATTGATTAAGGGTACCCACATTTTTTTCTCAAAATTTTCCTAGTCTAAAATGTATTGCTTGGGGTTAGCACTGTATATAAGTGTAATTTTATGTAATGCTCAAGTTTTTCTACCTGCACATAATGTTATTGTTTTTTTCATAAATTGCAGATATTTATTATATAACACCTTAGTGTGCTAAGTATAATATATTTGTGTAGAAAGCGGAGATTAAACTCCGGTAAACTTCCTTAAAAATAACTTTAGTTGAAACTTTTTATTTAAAAATTGGCTTTCTGCCAAGATGGTGACCTTTATGACTACAAATAGAAACATAAAAAGTCAAATATTAATACTCTCAGGGTCGTCGAGAGAGAAGTATAGGCCCAGTGGTGACTATTGACTAATTTACAAGCGCTTTAGCGAATTTTATTACTGGTGGAAATTGTATGCTCTTCGTCTCCCACGCTCTTAGAAATATTCATATTAAAAGCGAAGCTATCGAGCGTTATTAAAGGCCTTTTAAAAATCAATTTTGAAATCATTTTTTTCTCTAAAAATTTCTTGACCAACTTAAGCTGCTGTTTACTACTTGAATATTATTATGTATGGGGAAAGTGAATTTTGAGCTACTTTGCTTTAAAGACCAAAATTAAAATCTTCGAACCACATTTAATATGTTTTTTTTTATGGCCTATAACTAACTTTTTGTAGAGCAAAACTTCAAGGCTGCTCAAAGCAATAGAAGTACTAATGGCTTTTTAAATATATTATTAATAAATGAATAACCAAAGCGCTACTTTGACATAAGTTAAAACTTAAAGCAAACTTTCGCTGGAAACCAAGTTTTTAGTATTTCAAAAAAACAAAAAAACCTTAAGCTCGAAGGCTTTTTTAATTAGAAATAGTCACTGAAGCGCACAAAACGTGCTCATAATAGCATTCAGCTCCATTTTAAACCTTAACAAAAAGGTTTACACATCAAGGTTTCTGCAAAGAGCAGTAGTTTCGAGTATTCTTAATGGTTTAGTAGAATTTTCATATGTTTCTTCTAAGCGCTACCTAATTGATTTGTCGTAAAACAGCAACAAAGCACGCGCATTGTATCTGGTTTTAAAGATACAGATAAAGCAAAATATATACAGCTGCAAAAAGTCAAAAGGCATTATTGAACAAGCTTTAACTACAATGATTCATTGTGTTGACCATAAGTATGTTTACAGTCAATACAAATAGCAAATAAAAACAAAAATGGCACAAAAATACAATGTGCAGATACTTTTGTATCTTTTTATCTTTTAGCCGAGTTATTTGTTGCGCTTCCGTTGAAATCTAAGTAAACTTAAACTACCACAAGCGGGACGCATATATGGGGATTATGTGTCAGAGAGAAAAGAAGGCAAAAGGGAGATAAAGATAAACCATGGTCAGCAGGCAAAGACTTTGACTTTGGCCAATGCGTTGTTGTGTCGTCATGGTTCTTTTTCCGTAGCTTTTGTGTCTGATTCAAATCGGGTTTTTATTATACCACACACAAATACAATCTCACGTGTGTATCTCGAATAGTGTGAGTGTGTTTTTTATGTATATGTATTACTTATTGTTATTGCCCAGCAATGTATATATAACAGTGCTGTGCTGAAGCCAACAGCTCCCAAAGTATCTGAGTATTCCAGCCACATTATTCAACGCTTCCACCTCTGTACCGACTAATACATACACAACCAAGTCTAATAAGCCATTGACCTTTAGCAACAAAAGACAAAAAAAAAAGATTGTATAAATCGCACTATGCAAAATTTGTTTGAAAACAAAAAACAATTCTTGGCCTTATAACTAGAACCATGCGTCAAGTCAGTTAGTTGCTTCTAACCGGTTTCTCTACATGTTTCTTTTTGTTGTTGCTGTCTCAGCTAATTAGCTTGTTGTATTTGTCTTACCGGCTTTATTTATTAGTGTGGATCTGTGTTTCTGTCTACTTAATGTATCTTGTAATGTTTGCTAACTAACCAATTGAGTGGCTAATACATACAACATGCGTATTAGCTAAAAGAGCTTTTAATTGACATAGTTTTATGTACTATTGAGTGGTTGTAATAGGGCAGGTGTTTAGGTTTTCATTAGTACCATAGATAATGTTAATTTCGTGATTGGCAATAAATTATTTATTTACAATGAAAGACAATCTCAACATGTAATTTTGAAAGTCATTTGAAAAGTTCATTATTAACTAGCTATCTACGTGAGCCAAGTTTGAGTAACTCGGAGGTTAAATATGTCTATATTTGGTTTCACTGAATTTTTACGGATAAAGCTATTTCCTGTTCTGTAGAGTAATAAAACTAATAATGTGTGTTAAATAATGTTGTAAGTGCAATTAGAAACCTTAAGTAATTTGAAATTAGTTTTAATGTCGGCTATAATATACATTGTACTAGAGATGTGTTCGTGACGTGAGTTATGCGGATACTGCGGCGCGATGGCGAGCACGATAAGTGATTTTGACAGTATTGCCAACACCTCGCCACAACAATAGACAGCTGACCAAACGAATTGGGAAAATAAAGAAAAATATATCGCTTCCTTAAAAGTATTTATTCACTTTTAATATATATTATTGTACTTGTCTTTATAAGTAAAGATTTCTTGTATCTTTCAAACTTGGCTCCCAAAAGAACTACTTCCAGGAAAATTTTTATGTCTTCTGTGTATCGGTTTGGGGTTTCAAGTTTTTTTGGCGGTGCCTGTTTAAATAAGAACGGGCGAAAGGGCGGAATTTTTAAATGATCTCGAAATGTGCACTCGTATTCAAAATACTTTAGGTTGGTCGCTCATTTTTAATTAGTTGGAATTTTTCAGTATAATAAAATCTTTAATTCGAAGTATTTGTTTGAGTTAAGATCATTACAAGGACCATTTTCATTCTTTGTATCAAATTTTAGTATCTGTAGATTTCTTGGTATGTAATGCCAGCTATAATCTTAACTAATTGAGATATTGCAGTTGGCTCTCAAAAAGTTTCCCTTATTCTAAAATATTCTTTTTAACGATTTAACTCTAAGAAGGTACGAATGGTGGCTTAATTTTTAATTATGTTGTGAATTTTAATTAACAGGAACCCGTATTGACATTCATAAAAGATAATTTTAACCCCAAAATGAACCTTTAAAACCTCTAAAAAACTTTATACCGATTAGTCTATAACAGTATTTGTTTGAGTTTTTAAATAAAATTATTTTTTTTCATATCACATAAGCACCATACTTGAAAAAAATATATAATATGGGAAAATTTTTTTTTGAGCAGTTCATTACAAGGACCAAATTTTCTATTATACAAAAAAAATTTAACAAGACGCTATCAGAAAAAAATCGGGAAAAAATTTTAAAATGCAATAAAATACTTTGGATGAAGTATATTTTCATTTGGACTAAAATAAAAATATGCAAAACTCAATGTAGCAAAACAAAGCTCATAATCAATTAAAAAAAAAGTGCTTTTGACCCACTGTGCTCTAAATAAAATTTTTTATTTATTTATTTATTTATTTGTGCTTTATTCCCCTTAAATATATATAAAATTTTGTATAGAATGCTTTGCAAGCAAAAAAGTTTAGTGGTTTTACACTAAGGTGACTCATATATGAGTAACCTTCAAACCGATTAGTAATTCTAATCTAATAATTGAGAATTTGGTTAAAGGTACGGTATTAGTAATAATAGGCTTAATACAAATGTTGTTAATGGTCTTTGAAAAATTTGCAACAATAGTTTAAGAGGGTCCAATTCGCAATGTGCTTTGTTTTCATGGCATTAAGGCAGCGGGTTATTTTTGGTAATTGTTTAACCTTTATTTTGAAAACCGAGTATAAATTGACGAAACCTAGACTTGAATAGAGTTGAAGTTTGTTGAGTTTTTTTTTTTTTTAAGAAAAATTGCGGGTCGGGCCTGTTTAACGAAACTTCAACATCAGACGGCAAAAATTCTTAAGCTATACTTCTTTCACTATGTGCAAAGTAACAATAAATGTCATAGATTTTTCTTTTGGTTTTTTTCTAAAGTGCAGTCGAGCTTCGCTATAAAAAACTGGTTTACTAGGAATATTACTTTATTTCGAAATTTTTTTGAGTGCTGTGCTCTTATGGTCTTCTCATATCGAATTTTCTATATAAGGAAACAATATTCTATTTCCGCAAGAATCGCTGTAGGTGAAGTTCGACTGTATTATTTAAGGTATTTAATCGCATTCAATTAGTATTTACTAAACCACCCTCATGTTTCTATGTTAAATTTGAAACATTTCGACTTGACCATAATTTTTACTTGATTCATAGTCTAATGGTCACGGCGCCAGGATTTTTTTTAAAAGAATTTTTGAGGCCCTGGTGCACAACAAAATTTTCGTTAATCATTTAGTTGATTTAATTTAGAATAATTTTTATTTTTTGTTGTTTGTTACCGGTTGAAAAATAAGGGTCCAGTCAAGCCACAGATTCTTAAATAAAAAATGTCCGAAAATTAAATTCACATGAATTTAAAGTCCCATAGGAAACGAATTGTATGAAATGTTCGCAAAAGGCAAAATTGTATACAGGCGTTTGCTTTGTTAAAGCTACACTGATAAAAATTACCGGATTGTTAATACAAAATTCTTGTTTGGGTTTCGGTTTTAATTGTAAAATTTCAAACCCGATTCGTAGGATTAGTACTTTAAATATGACTAATTGGAAAATGACGGAATTTTATAAAGAAGTTCCGGATATTGTTTTTTTATGATAAAAACATTTGAGGATCATAAAAACATCCAAATAATAAAGTCGACCCCAATAAAAATTCTACAAAGAATTTTTTCATTTTACGATCATTTTTCAGAATCACTTTGACCGTCACTTGACGATATTTACGATAAAATATGCTGGGACTTAAAATAAGAAATTAATAATATTTTTAGTTACTAGATTAAATAAAACCCATTCTTGCACGGTTTTAAAAAAAAAAACTTTTATAAAATAGAATGCTTGATTTTTTATTATATAAATTATTTAGTCTAAATTTTTCTGGTTTAGCGTCGCTAAGTCCGAATTCGAGGTCCAAAAAACATAACCCCAAAGAACTTTATAAAAATGTTCTTTTCGAGATCGGCAGTCCGATGGTGCTTTTTGGGGTTGCTAAATCCATATTCGACCATCAATTAAAGAAGGGCGTGTACCATATCCAATAAATTATAAGTTCAAAAATTAAGGATAAGTTATTTTATGCATGTCCAAATGTCGGACGTTCAAACAGCCACGGACAAAGTGTTGCCGAATGCTTCACGAAACCCAATATTAAAGCAGATTCTCATTATTTAGTGCTCTCGTTCCAAACATGCCTCATTTATTTACTTAACCAAACATACATATAAGAAGGGACTGTTGCGACTGCTTCCATTTAAAGCAATCAAAATGAAGTGATTTTCATGTGGAAAATAAAAAGTTTTACATTTTTATTTGCAATTTCATTTGGCAAGATCTTAACTAGATACTGTTTAACATAAATCACACTTGGGTGGATACAATAAAGAAAAATAAGAAGAAGAAGAAGAAGAAGACGGTGCGCTTTGAGTAGGGGAACTCTAACAGTGATGGGGTTGTTTTTATAAACAAAGAGACAGTCGGCCTATTTATATAAAATTTTTCGTACTTTATTTGCAGTACGTGCCAAGTGCAACAAAGTAAACATTGCCAGTTCGCGAATTGCCATTGACACGCCTACAACAACAACGGCAACAACAAAAGATACAAAGATACAACAAACATGTGATTGTTGAGAGTTTGAGTGTTTCTGCTGCTTTTCTTGCTTTTTGTTCTCTCTCTCTCTCTCTCTTGTTGTTGTTGATTTCTGCGTATGATTGACTGTTGGCTATATTCCATAGCTGTATCTTCTATTTGTAGGGTATATGCAGAAACAGACACAGATACATATATAGATACAGATACATTTGCATGCCCGTATTTGTAACCATAAAAATGTCACAGAAATGTGTTACAACAACAAACTGCGCGCATTCCACTCAAAATGCATGCCACTGACATTTATTGTTTGGCTGATACAGAAAAAGTATCTTTTTTTTATGTTGTTATACATATAGTCCGTATGTATCTCGATACATGCATAGGTATGTACTGTATGTACATGCGTGTGTTTCTATATATGCGTTTTGCATAAATCCTTTAAGCTGCCTGAATATGTCAAGCGCATTGTGACGCCGCTGCGTGGCGCTTAAAATTGATGAGTAGCTTTAATAAAAGGGCGTGACTTGTTGTAAATTGTTCTAGCTTGTCGCTTACACAGATACGACCCTCTCAGTAGATACTATATATACACACACAAGCATAGACACGTGTCCTGACTGTGTGTCATGCATATGGCAGGTATTACAACAGTCAAAAAACAACAATAAAAAGAACGAACGAGCCAAGTTAACAAGAACAAGTCTAACAGTTGACAACACCCAATGCAATTTTCAGTTAACATTGGATAAAAAATGAAACCAAATGTGAAATGTGATATTTTTTTATTGTTTGTCGTTAGGGCGTTTCCAAATATAACACACACACACACAGACAAAAAAAAAGATAGAAAGAAAAAAATCGTAGCACAATTACCCTACATGTCGAAATGGGGCAAGCAATTTGCTTGTCGTCTAAGTTGAGTGGAGATGAATACAACACAGTATTATTGGGGGAATCGATCAGGTACTCAATTTTTTGATAATACATTAAGCATGAAATTGCAGTTAAATGTGAGAGTATATGAAAGAAAATATTTGCAATATTAAAAATGTTTGATGTAACACTTATTCAGTTAAATCAGGCCCAAAATGATAACGCAATTTGCTCTATATCTAAATTTTTTTCTTTCTGAATGTTGGAATGTTTCTTTGGTCATCGTTCTCATCGTCATCACTGCTCAAATACTACTTTTTTGGAATATCCCCTTAATTATAAACAACATTTTTAATCGTCGCCGTGACCATCGTCATCATTAATTTTTCTGCTTAGGTTTTGCGATATGTTTTAAACAAATCGGCCTTGCTCCGGAAAACGAAAAAATAAAACTAAAATTTTTTGTTAGTTTTCGTTCTTCGTGCTCCCAAATCCGTATTTTTTGCTAACGCTCACTAATTGTATTTCCCTTACTCTTTGTTAGCACAGCTCTACACATTTCGATACATGAATTTTTTACGCAAAATAATTCGTTTTCTTGCAAGAAAGTATGTATCCAGTTTCAAACCACATAAAAATTTCGTTTTGCTTTATGAGGACATTTTTCTATTTTCAAAAACTACAAATAGAAAAAACCTTTTCCTGAAAAATCAGAAAATTTGATAAAACAAATTTTTAATAGAGCTGTCCTGTACATTAAGTCAAATATTTTTTTAAAAGTCTGAAAATTCCTTGTAAATAATAAGAATAAAGACTACGAAATTGACTGCAAATATAGAAACTTGTCAAATGCCATTTAATGTTACTAATATAACAAATATTCGAATAAAATAATATATCTTTAAGTTGTAAAGCCTGATGAAACTTGACATCTACAAATTGTAGCGCCTGGTAAAGTCGTTGCGAATGGAATATCGTTTTACTTCAATTCATTTTCATGCCAATTTCCATTTTGAAGTTTGACATTTTTCGCTTGCTTACGCCTATAAAAAACAACGTGTCAAGCTGTTTTCCATTACTTTTTCCACCTACACCCCATCCACCAGGTGGGTGGTGATGCGCAGCGGTTGCCTTGGTGAATTTAGAGAACAGAAAAGTCACTCTGTTAGGGATTTAGAGCTGTAGGCTGCTTGCCATTTTAATATCACTCAATTTAAGGCCTTGCACGCAACTGTAGCAAAGGTTTAGAGTTTTTGTTGATCAGATTACCAGGCTAAAGCTCGTAAAGCTGAGAGATGAGATGCTAAGACGGCGGATGCCTATGGTTGCAAGATTGTCTATGCTCTGACTGGCACTTCATATGCCTGGTAATTCAATAACAAAGCAAACTACCAACTAGAAATGCGCTTAAATTAGGTTTTATGTGCGAATTATGCTGCCTCATTATGCCAAATGGCCTATATAACAATCGACGCAGTGTCTCATATGACAGAGCAGCAAAAAGCAGGGCCAAAAAGGAATTGCATTTCCCCCCCCAAAAAAAAGAAAAATTTAATTAAATTATTAAAGCAAGGCCACAAAAGCAGACAAACACTCGGATGTGCATAGAGATACACACACACATACACATACACACTCAGCTATAAGATGGCAGACAAAGGCATAAAAGTTTTGTTTATGACAAGAAAGAAGCAAGCCACAACAAGAAGTAAATAAATAAAAAAAAAAATAAAAGCAGAGGTAGAGATGCTGTGCAAAACGAAATGGAAAATTGTATATGAGCAAGTCAAATCGAGTTATAAACAAACAGACCAACGATAGAGGTAGAACTGCAGATACATTATGCAGAGCCAAAGATACAGATATAGATACAGGCACAGCCACAGCTACAAATACAAATACAGATACAGATATATGCGCATTAGCAAAACACCCAAAAAGGAAAAGAATAGAAAGGAGCCAAAAGAATAAAAATAAATAAAGGCCAAAGCACATTTTCATGTTGGCATTCAACTCATTTTTGTTGGCATTCAAGTGCAGACAGGTCGAGCGACCCGCAAACAAACCTAACAATCCAACCAAACAAACTTTTTGTAGTTATACCCTTGAAATGGGATATATCAGCGATACTATGTAGCTTAAAAAATCACAAAAGGGTGCCCATATTGAATAATACATTTTAGAATGAATGCAACGTGGAATACGATTTTTTTCGATTGTCTCATTATTTACTCTAGTCCCTAAAAGTTTGGTTTGGAGAAGAGTAGCTGCTTACAATTTTTAGTCATTGAGTTTCCAAATACTTGTATTGAATTGCACCATCTTGGGAAGTTTAATTATTCCCGCATTTATTTTATTTTAGAAAAATTTTTGGTATACAAACAAATATTACAGCAAAGTGAATCTTGATTTTTTTAATTTATCTTAAAGTACAAGGTGGAATAAAAACAACTTTAGGAACTAGAAATTTACTATCATGATCAGTTGCATTTGAAAAATGGAATTGTAATCGAAATCGAACTTAAAATATCAGGAACAGACATAAAAAAAAACCGAATAGGGTCTATAAATTATACTTAAAAGCCTTTCTTCGAAGTCCTGGACTGTCGGGCTTATTCGTCCACAGCGAACGGTGCTATTTTTATTGAATACTGAATTTTGTTAAGCAAGTAGAACGATAAAGCCGACTATAAGAAGTCAACCAATCAACCCACTCAATTATATTATCCCTCATTTCTCTCTCGGCCATTCTTTTTACTTCCCTTCACTTATAGTAGGCTATTTGTTGCATTGTAGCACAAAAATTGAGAAACATAAGCTAAGTCTTCTGGTTTTAATAAAAATATTATGTCGCATTATACTTACCAATTTTTTGTTTACACGAAGTTTATTAAAAAATTTAATTTGTATGAAACTTGCCAATTAAAGGTAAAAAAATATAAAAGTATTGTTGTAAATTAAAAAATCAGAAAGCGCCTCTGGTTAGCAAAACAACATACTAGACTATTATATTTTAGTACTTTTTCGCTTGAGACACCAACATAACTCGCTTGCCGGATATTAGGCAAAAAGACGCTTAAAGGATTACTAAAAAAAATATTTACATATTATAAATTTGAATTTTTAATACTTCTTTAGTTAGGATTTGTTTTGTACCAGTTTTTTGTAGCGTTTGGATTGTAAACTTAAATCTTCTTGAATTTGGGCATATCAAAAATATCAATTTGAACGAAAAATTCTGTAACTCCATAATTTGTTGAAATGTTAACAAAAACTAAATTGATTTTTTTTTTGTCTACCCCAAGTTTTAATTTCAAGCCACAAATATTCTTTGTTTCGAACTAAATGAAAAGTTTCAATTTTTTGTTTTAAAAAAATTTGTTTCTGTTATCTTTGCATCAAAATAAAAATTTATGTAAGCGGCAAGTATTCTTTATAAGTGAAGGTTTTCGGGCTTGGAAATATTGTCTTGATTTATTGACAGATTGAATTCTTCAAAACATATTTTTTCTGTAGTATGAAATGGGGTTACTTGTCGACTTATTTAACAAAATAAATAACAAATTTCAATCCAAATACAATCGTTTCCCTGAAAATTTCCGGCTTTGATTTAGTACACATGTAGGCTCTTAATAACACTATAACCAACTTTTCCACGACGAATATTTGATCTTTTTAAAACGATTCTCTGAGTATCGAATTTTCTCGATTATTTCGCTCCCGTGTGAATGCGCTAAAAGTTTTTTTATCAAGCCGTATTTTCACTTTACTCTAGAATATCTTTACTTTTTAAAATAATTAATCTAGTTTTCGAAAAAAAAAAAAAAAACTAGTCTCCTTAACCTTTAGCCACAATTACAAAGAGCATCGCGATTTCGTTTCGAAAAAGTTTCGAACTCTTAATATTTAACTTCATTTTTGAGGTTGAAGTTTTGGCAAACAGCACCCAAAACCGTCAACATATTTAACACACGCCAAAATATGTGCATATTTACGAGCCATTAGAAACATTATGTAGTAGTTTCTTCCCACACCAGTTGCAACTAAAGGTACGGTGTCTCTGGCTGTGTGAATGTGTGTGTGTGTGCGTGGGGCACATCAATAAATGTATTTCATTTTCATTTTAAGCGTACAGCAGACGCCAAATAGTTGCACGTACAGCAAAAAAACAGCGAAAAAAAAAGAAAAGTTTTACTCATAAACAAATAAAAGCCAACGCAACAGCCAACCAGCAAAAAAAAATCAACAACAACAGACACAAAAAGAAAACTTTTCAATGTATCTTACCATTTGTATCTTTAACTTGAGCCAAAAGCTTTTTTCGCTTTTCCTACCCTGTCACTCACTCTCTCTGACTCTGCGTCTCTCTTGCCACTCGTTTTGCACGCAATTTGGTTTTTGTAGTCAAGGAAGCTGCTGCTGCTGCTTCTGCCACTGCTGCTTCTGCCACTGCTGGCGCTGTCTCTGCCACTTCATTGTTCTTCTGCCGTCTTTATGCGTTTTTCCACTTTGTCTGTCTCGCAATTTTCTTATTGTTGGGGTTACGCTGACTGTCTTTTTTCCTCACTCGTCCTGCTCTCACTCCTTTTCGTTGGCGAAGCAGTGTATGAGGCAACTTGGCGGCAGCATTTTGCTTTTATTTTTATTGTGTCTGCCTCGAGTCGTCGACATTTTGTATAGCGTGCTTTTTTGGGCATCGTCTTCGTTGTCGTCGTATTTTTCGTATTCTTCGTTGTATTTTTCGTCGTCTGTTGCCAAAGTTTATTTTCATTAGTTTTAATGCTGCTCATTATGCTCATCAGCTAGAAATGGCGACGACGACAACGACAACAATGACTAGCTGTCTATATCTAGATTCCAGAGGGTCCCATCTATGGGTATATCCGTATATCTTGGCGCTGTAAAGCAATGTTTGCCATAGCGCCACCGCAGTCGTCGCCCATTAGACACGGCGAAATGATTGCTGCTAATAATTGTTATCATGCCTGTGCATTGTGTGGCAACCCTAAGAAAAGGATTGTGCGGTTCAGAAATTGTTTGCCTGCTTTGGCATGTTTGGCATTTTTCTAATAAGTATCATTTTAAGGGGTTAGATGGTATGTAGGGATAGCCGTGACTTTGAGCACATCCATTATCATGATGCGATGTTTGAGTAATTTGTAGCTACTCTTATCAGCGAAGGGTAAAGAGAAAAAAACATTTTTATAAAAAAAAGCTTAAAAGATAGATGAAGAAAATGAAAAATAAAATTTTTTTTATTATTCGCACAGTTGTAAATAATATGAAGGGTGTCTAAAAACAAAAGAATGTGCATAAAAAAGCATTAAAGAGAAGCAAAAATATAGGAAAAAAATAATGTGTCGAGTATACCTCGGATGCATTAAAAAATGGATACAATTTGCAAAAAATATAATATAACAAAAGATACAAAAAACTAAAAAGCTGCAAATTATATCAGGAAGTTCAACTAAAGAATTTTCGTTACATACGCTAAAGTGGTGAACTGCAGTAGGGAGTGGAGACGGTTTGTTAAATCCTTGGAAAGATTTTTTTTAATTAAATGAAGAAATTGATTGATTTTATTATATTAATTAAATACTTTATATTCTTAGATTATTTTTTAATATTTTGCCTCAAATTATTTTTATAAAAAAAATGTTCTATTAAGATAATTTTCTTCTATAATTTTTTAATTATTTAAAAATATTTTTTGTTCATTTTTTAAAATTAATTTTTACTCAAATTTAATTAATTTTTTAAAAATGTTTTTTTGTTTATTTTTTTAAATTAATTTTTTCTCAAATTAATTAATTTTAAATAATTTTATTTAATATATATTTTTTTTAATATATATTTTTTTTAATATATATTTTTTTTAATATATTTTTTAATATATATTTTTGAATATATATTTTTTAATATTTGATTTTTTTATTTAAATAATTTTGTTAATAAAATTTTTTTTTTTTCTGACCATATTTTTTTTCTTAATATATTTTTATTTTAATATATATATTTTTTAAATTAATTGTTTTTTTTTTTTTTAATTTTGGTTTGGTTTTGAACTTTTATATCACAAGGGCGCTCCTTGGAGCAGTTTGGATTTGAAGCAAAGTGCCTTTAAAAATAATACTCTATAAATGGTGATCCATTTTTGTTTCGATGTCACTCACATAGATAAACTCTTTCTTGATAAGAACGTTTTTTTTTTTTTTTGAGTGTCCAATATTTTAATTTAACAAAACCATTGAAATTTTTGTCAAATGTTCCATTTTGGTTTCGTATTACGACTTGGGGAACATTTAAAAATTTATTTGAATCATGATAAGGCAAGCAAAGTTCGATGAAATATCTAAGTCAAGGAGTTTAAAATAAAAGTGCATAAAAGTCCCTTGTAGATGAAATAAAGGTAAACATATTTACTTTATTGTTAATATATTATAACATTTATAAAAAGTTAGTGAAACTCGGAATGTTGTCAAAACTTTTCGAACTCAATCAGTCATTTAAAATCAACTTCTCAGCTGTCAAAACTTTTCGCGACCTATGACAGTATGTTTTTTTCAAAGACATTTAACTAAAATCAATTTTGTTATTTTATTTTATTTATTATAAGACTTCTGAAGCCTGTTATTGTCTCTATCTGCTGTTGACAAGCTTATTAGTTAGGCCTTCTCCAGCTCGATTAGTCGATTTTACTGTAATTTTCCCTAGTTTGAATCTTAATCAAAACTAAAGTCTAGCACACGCCTAAATATGAAGCTGTAGACATTTTTAGAATCCTGCCTAAAAAGCAAATTCAGGTTTTTATGCTTCATTAATCAAGTCCTAGCTACCATGGACAATCTTCAAAACGGAAATTAATCTTGTGAAATAAGAACACCAAATGCGACTTCAATTGAAATGCTAATACCAATGGTCAGCTCAACTTACACAATAATACAATTCCAGGAATAGCATCAAGCTGATGACCCAATTTATTTCAATATATTTATAAATATGGATGTATCTATAAATATGCCACCGCAAATGCTCACTTTTTCACTTACTCTTGTTGCCCACCGCCTGAGGCTACAATTACGTACATCAATTTATGTAGCAAGTTATATGCTCAAAAATATTACACACTTCCTGCAGCCTGATGATGGTATTCATTTTGCCAAAATGTAAAAAATTACCCATAATATATTCCATTCTGACACTGATTTCCCACGCTCCTGCTCTCACCCGCTCTGTGCGCTCATTAACCCAATCAAAGTGAAATAACTTCCGGCTGCTCGTAGCTTCCCCGCACGACTAACCTATAAAAATGTTCATTTGATTTGCATAAAATTGATTAACGAGCAGCATTTGCTTAGACTTAGACTAGTGGGAGTTATGTACTCGAGCACGCCCCCAAAAAAGGGTTTAAACAGCAAGAAATTTATTGAGTTTTGCATTTTTGTATATATTCTTTTGTCAATCCCTCGTAATTTAAAGAAAATACCAAAGAAATGATACCACTTCTGACTGATTTAATCAACTGTTCCACGCAATTAAGCATTGGCATTATCGTTGGGGAGTGCTACTAAAATTTCGTTCTTATTAAATTTGCTTGCCTGCCAATTTTTACGCTTCTTTATTTTCAGCTTTTCGTTTTCTTTTTCTTTTTATTTTTCTTTTGTTTTCCTTGTTTGCTCTCTTGCACATATCGTTTGCCTTAAAATTTGGCCAAGTTATAAATTTCGGTGTTGATTGTATTATGAAATGCGAGTATTCTTAGGTATGTAGTACTGACAAGGAGGGTCTCATGTGTCTACTCGCCTTGGTTTGTGACTTTAATGTGTTACGTGGAACAGGCACACATGTTTCTTTCCTTCCAGACCTAAAGAGCTACCCCTACCTACTGTCGTGTTTTGTTATTGTTGTTGTTTGTCTTTTGTATATTGTGTATAGGTTTAGAATTTCCGGTTTTTGGAAAATCAAAGTCAGTGACAGTACGGCCAGTGAGTGGTAGGTACTGGGCTAGCCCGTTTCTGTATTTCTCTGAGAATTTTTTTTCTGTATGTTCAACACACATAAGCAATTAGTTGCACAGTGTCTGCCAAAAGGCAACAGACACACACACACACACATCTATTTATATGATGAGTAAATGTTGTATATTCCATTTGTTGATTTATTAAACTGGCCTCAGGCGCATCTGCAACCATTTCATTTCAATTCATTTTGATACACTATCTAAAGAGTTTTTAAAAGGTTCTATACGTTTGATATCTTATGTTGAAATAGCAAATGTCTTTATGTTAAATTGGTGGCTCCCATGACTAAGACGATTCTAAAATAAGATATACATCAACCGTCAGGGAGATATATAATTCATCTTTAAATGAAAAGAGATCTTTTACCAGCTTAAAAACTGTTTAGGGTATCTTAAGCGCTGTAATTTTGTTGGACAAAATCGAAGAACTAATATAGAGAATATAGAATCCTAGCTCTGAAGTGCCTAGTAAGTAAGAAATTCTTCCAAATAGAACTGGTTGATATTACAATCACATGATATCATATGATTATAAATGCTGCGCCCTTTAAGAGTCTATCACCGTAACAATTTTTTTTCGCGATGTCCGATTCGAGTATTTTCAAAAGGGATTTACTAATCTCCTTCATAACTAAGTAGAATTAGATAATAAGAGAGACTATTTCTGAAGTTATAAGTCAATTTTCCACTTATTCTTGGTGTTGCTACCTTATGCTTGATGCATTATGTTACCATCATCTAATTTATCGATAGCACGAGATAAATAGATATTCAGTCAAAATTCCGTAGAACAAACTGCTCTACAATATTTTTTCATATTACGGTTTTTTTGTTAACCTCCATGAAACGAATTTCTGTAGACCAATTCTTCTTCATAACGAAACCATTCTGTTCTCGAGTGAATTCATTATACGCAAGTACGATTGTATTTGTCCAAGGCATTAAGCTGAGAAATTCGCTTTCCTTCTCAGTATTTTGGGCCTTGAGTTGCATTTTTGGAGACATTTCATACTAGTCCAAATAGACTTGAAACTCAAACCCGAGCATTGACATACTTGAAATACGAAATTATGTCATTAGTTTTGTTCGCGGAGTTTTGTATCTGTTTGCCATGATGCTCCGTTTTCAAACTTGAACCTTCAACAATTTGTCATGTAGGTTTAAATAAGTATTTATATTATGTTACCTTCACTCCAGTTATTGTAAGAAATTCTATTCGAATGACGTCACAAACTTGCTGTGTCTAACATTATCATATTACTATGCGGCTTCGTTGCTTTACTTTCGATGTGTTTCGATTCTTAAAAATTTATTTTTTTTTCTTTAACTCTGCCATTCTAAAAATACTGGAAAACTCTTGAAAATACTTGACAGTACTAGAAAATAGAGTTTTGAAAATTTTCTTATGTCGTTTGAAGCACAAAAAAAATACAAATAGAATGTAAAATAGAATTTAATTTAGGTGCATTTTTATCTTAATATCTTGATATGAGATTTATGCATTATCATCTAAAAAAATTCCAATCAACCACTGAGCTAAATTTCCTTTAACATTTTTTCTTCCGTAATTAACATATTATTAGACTTAATTAACTAACCCACTCACTTTATTAATTTTTAAGAAAAGCTAAAATAATTTATACTAAATAAGATAAGTCGTAGCAAACATTTTTCCATAAACTGCACAACGCCAAACCAATTTACAGGGTATATTATAGTTGATGGATAACCTTCAAAGCATTTCCGTTTCTATTTGTAGACGCAATTGAAGTTGCCGCCATTTTATTTGCAATTCGTTTGATTTTAAAATGTTTTCATAGTGCTTTAAATTTTTTACGTAGTATATTTGTTTGATACTTCAATACAGATGAACCCAGCGTGGGTTTACTTAAAAACTGTGCTGCTTCCACCCAACAAAAATATATATCTATAAGCTTTGCATACATTTCATATACTTTTATTTATTTGATTTACAAACGTATAAAAATGAAACTGCTTAAAAATATATATTCAAATATTTATTTGACCTATGTTTTACGTACTAAATTTGTGTAACTTATTCGTCAATGAATGTATATGCATACATATAAAGCAAAGGATATTTTTTTTTTAAGTATACATACAAACATGAGGGCCATTAAGCGTATTAAAAGTACGTCCAAAGTAAATAAAAGCAATATCCATAGATCTGGTCTGCCGGGGCGGCAAACCAAAATAAACAAAGAAAATGCATTTGTACTACCCAGAAAGCCAAAAACACAAAAATTTCCATTAGGCAGAGCATCTGAGTGGATCACTGGCTGAATATATTTACTATGTGTTTTATTTAAATTTTACGATACGATAGTTTGTTTGTTTATGCATGCCAAAAAATTTGTATGTTAAAAAATATTTTTTTCAATAAGTGCTAGTGCAAATAAATATAAGAAGTAGTACCAGAACGGTCCAACATAAAAAACTCTAAATTACTGAAATCAACGAACCAAAGGATGCAAGAGAGCCTGTTAAATATCTGAAATAGGGAAAAGTAATAAATATTTTTAATCGAATTTATAGCTTGCAAAGCGTTCTCCATTTAAAATTTGCATTTGCTTGAACCAGGCTCAGATCTAAGAGGAATTCCAAAACCCTCTCTTTAAAAGCATACACCGTAGATATTTCAGGAGTGGAACAAAGAAAATAGTTTGAATCGATTATATTATTTTAAGAAAATCTCCAGTATAAACTAAACACTTTTGCATTAGCATTGGGTCGAGAAAAAGATCTTAATGATCGAGATCAATTTCTGAAACATATTTTTTTAACAAATCGACCTCAGGACTGGACTATTGGGGGAATAACTAAGGATTATCGTCATTTCAGGAAAATCGGATCAAAAAACATTTTAGATTGATTTTATTATCGTCAGCAAAAAATGTATGTTTTGCCTTGAATTGGTCCAAAGACTTTTTTCGATGAGTCAAACGCAAGACTATACGGTAGAATGATCCTTTACTTCATTATTTCAGAACAAAAAAAAAAAAATTTGGTGGCTGGTAATTTATTCACTATATTTATTGAATGATACATTACCTGGCTATTTCAGGAACAAAATTTGTATTTTTAAGCGAGAAAATTTTTGTCTTATCTCGTACCAGGGTCGGATCGAGGAAAAAATTTTGGGAATCCGGATCAATTTTTGAAACTCTTTTTTGAAAGTATCAACCGCAAAACTATAAGATGTATGAAATAACACCTTGATACCCAAAAAGTCTATATCTATGTGTCGGCAGTCTGTCTCTTTTATTTTTGAAGAGATTAGAGCCAGATCGGTGTGGGAAGTCTAAGATCGATCGTCTTTATCGATTTCTTTTTTAAGCGCCTCTTGAGGCACCGATACAACAACATCGGTTTCATAGCAGCATCTATGTTTTTCGGCAAAGAACCGATTTTGAAGAGCCTTTAGAAATTTGTGGGTCAGCGAATGTCGATAGATAATCTCTTAAGGTTTCACCACTAAAAAGTTATTGACCAAAATATCACATCACACTAGGATTGCCTCTTTCTGAAATTTAAATGACAATCCTCGTAGTGGTAAAGTTCTGGGTGAATAATAATATTAAAATATTTTCTTTCATGAATGCAATTTTTCAACACTCAAGTAACACTGACTTCCGCATGGCCCATATAATGAATTTCGTAATTATCTGAACATTTAGAATGTATTTTTTCTTTCTTCTTTTTTCTTATAATCTTCATGCCTTTTTTTATTTGATGCATACATACCGCAGTAGATATATATATTTAAAAAAACGTTCATAACATTCGCTCCTAAGAACTCTCAAATGCCAGGAATGCTTTTAATTTTATTTAAATTACATTTTTGGTTCTCAACTTTTTATCAAACATAAAGAAAAAAAAAAAAAAAAAAAAAAACTGCAAAGTTGACTTAAAATGAGTAAATCCTCACAAATCGGATTTGGCATACGTTGGCGGTTTGCTTTACTATATAAAGATATACATATATATATGTATGTAGATGTTTTTGTTGGACTGTCGTAAACAACTACAACGCAACTACGGCATTAAATCAGTGGTCTGAAAAAATCTAGGAATTGAATTAAATAGGCATACGTAAAAAAAAATGAAATTGAAAAAACATATAGAGCCAAGCTCTGGAGATTTTGCAGTCTAGCAGTTTCACTTCTTCTGTAGCAATTATGAGTACACTATAAAATAGAGTACATTTACTAAAGACGAATCCGAATAACACTTGTAGAAATCAAAGAATATCTGGTATCATTTGTCAAACGCATTTAAAGGGAACGGTCTGAAATATTTAAGTTTCTTTGCCATTTTTTACATGTTTTACATGTTATAATTCAGGCTTGCTATGCCATTTTCTACCCATTAAAATATTGGTTTAAAACTCGATTAAACTTAATGGAGATTCTATTATTTTAAGTGAAATATTGAAATTTCAGCCGTTTTGGTGACTTTAGACCTAGAAATGTCCTATATTATTAGGTGCATAGCCAAATATACTTTTGAATTTAGAAATTAAAAGGAAAAATTGTTAAAAAATGTTGAAAGAAAAAAAAAAAAAAACAAAATCTTATTCGTTTAGGAGATATGACTATATATATAAGACTTGTCAAAAAAAAGTCTAAAATGATAAATCCAATATTCAATTATCGATAACTCGATAAATAATCGGAATTTTGCAATCAAATTCGACGTGGCTTCTATTGGCTAGTAGCTCTACCACATATTTAAAAATCAAAGAGGTCGGAGAAAAATTGTGCCGCTTCACTTATTTTCGCCGATTTATATCTATAAACAGTTCGTTAAACTTTTACATCAAAGCTTTTAGGACGCTGAGTTAGCTTTTGCACCATACCATGATAATAATCCAATAAAATTCAGATGATAAATCTATATTCTGAAAAAGAGCCGATCTTAATTTAACTTCGCGATTCTTAAAACATTATTGTATAATTCTAGAATTCATAAGAATTTTTCTTTCTCTAGTTTTCATAAATTAAGAATAAAATCTTCTCAGCATATAAGCTTATGGTCATATGTTCTATAAAATAATTTTTTTATAAGTAACTCTAAACTTTCTTAATTTGCTATATATAAAGCTATAATAATCGCAGTTGTTCCTAAAATAGTTCAATACATTCTACATTTTTTGTCGACAAAAAATGTAGTTAAGTAAGAATTTTACTGCCAATAATAGAAATTTCGCTCTTGACGTATTTTTTTGCTTCGCAAATTTTTGTTTTAAGCTTGATTTTTTCTGTATTCCTTCTTTGATCTAAAAATATTTTAAGTGAAATCCTGTCTCAACTAGTTAAGAGAGAAAAAATGCTCATTTCAATGATTAATTTTGTTTTTTACACCTAAGTGAGATTTCGTCCAATAAACTTTTTCGAGAACCAATAGGTCTATATCTAAGAACAAACTAATTTTCAATTTTAATAGCATTGGTGTTGGCTTCGAAAATTGAAATTTTGAACTTCAGATACATCGTGTGGTTGTTTTCATTTTCTAAAACATATATCGAAAAAGAGCCTAAGCATTACAGTGGTTCCGAAAAAAATCGGCGAAAGATTTTTTCTCCAAAGTCAAACCGCATACTTTTCTGTTTCTTAGAAACACTTAAGATAATCAATATAGAGCATTTTCTAGTCGACAATAGATATTCTCAGTTGTCTTTTCTGTTATGGATAATTTACTTTTATTTTCTTTCTTTTTTGCCAATTTTTATGAAATATACCGTATATAAATGTAACTTTGGAGTACTTTTTATGAAATATTTGGTCAAAACGATTACCAAAACAATAAAGAGCGCAATCAGGGCCGGGCACGCAAAGACCGTAGTCGCAGTGCCGCCGCATGCTTCAGTTCATTTAAATGTGATTTATGTGCCATGGAAAGAGTAAGAGTTGCACGGGATTCAATCCAAAACAAACCAAGCCGACGGAGCGAACCAAAGCGGTTCGACTGACTGACATTTCCTGCAAAAGTGCGTGGATTTTCTGCTAGCTAGTGGTACCTAGCATCATCCACATCATCGTTATCGTCATCATCAACGTCGACGACGACGACGAGGTTATTGTCGTTTTACATGCAAATTGCATGGTCATGTGGACCTTATGGCTTTTGTAGTTGTGAGTTTGTATCTGCTGGTTTTGTTGTACTTGAAAAATCATAGCGGAGCAGAAAATTGCACAACAATCGAGTTGGGGCGAGGACAAGCCCGCGGGCAACCCATTAAAATTAACTCGACCGCACACACACATACACAATAATAGTATATAGTATAGACACATACTGGACGCAGGCAATAAAAACAAAACAAGAAAATTTTCGCAGTTTTCCATTTGGTTTAGCGACGCGTATAAATTTTCATTTCATGTGAACTCAGCTGTCGACTGGTTGTTATGTATATACTATGTATACCCTTATGTAGTGGGTGTATTTATTTTGGTTAAATACTCCAAATGGTTTAACATAAAAGATACTATTTACACGCATGTTTTGGCAAAAGGCTTTGTTTCGTTGGGAAGTATATTTTTCACAATGTGTGTTTCAATTTGGTTCATAATGTTAGAAGGATGCGTCAAAATATTTAGTGAGTAGCGTGCCAGAAATCGCTTTCAACCGAAGCTTCAAATTTTTTGAGTTCATTTACACATGGAATAAAATATTTTTTATGATCCATTTGGGATTTTTTTAATATCTTAAAATTTTTTTTTTTTTACTTTTTACAATTTTTTTGACTATTCAACTATTTTAAATATCGGCGAAAATAAGTGAAGTGGCTCCTTTTAGGTCGACTTAATCGATTTTTATAAACTTTATATAAATTAAGCGATAAAACCTCAATGGTTACCATGCAAATTATTTATCGAGTTATCGATAACTGAATATTTTGTTTTTTAGATGATCCTTTGACTTGCCGATATCTGCTAAAGGTCTAAATATATTTAATAATTTTTCGTATAAAAGATAAAATTTTGAAAGAAAAACTCCAATTCTTTTTAATAGCATTTTAAATTTTTTTTTTTATCTTAATGTTAAAATTCAAAAGTGATCCCAACTACGCTCAAAAATGGAATCAATTACGTTTTATGCGTATATTTATTTTTAAATTTAAATTTTAAATTAATTGTTTGATTTTTAAATTTTGGATAATTTTTATAAATTTTAAATTAAATTAATAAAATTAAAAAATTAAATTAAATTTTAAATTTATAAACACCAAAAATATAGTAGTGCACTTTTTTCTGAGCTTACCAAAATTGGGCAAAAATGAAATAAGTTCTTTTAAAAAGCAAATTAAAAAAAAAACAAATTTTTAATTTAGAAACAAGTAAAAATTATGGATTTCTTGTACATGCTTGATATATTTTAATCAAAATACAGAAAACAAAATTTTCTACAACTCCGTTGGGTATATAACAAATTTTTTTAAGCTTCTTGAAGCCCAACAAAAACTTATATTTTCTTTCAATTGATATTGATTTTTCGAAAAAGGATTTTCCGATTTTATCTTATTTTTTTAGGCCATTGGTTTTTAACCGATTTGTGATTTAGTTGTTATTTTAATAGGTATACAAATATCGAATCAAAGTGTTGCGTATTTAAAAGAAATAATATTTTGTGTGAGAAAAATAAAAAACAAATTAGACCCGATATCGATAGTACCCAAATTGGTAATTCACTACCGACACTGAAATATTCGATATTAAAAATATCGCATCAGTATCGCACATCTCCAAAAAATCTGTTAGTGTGTCTCAAAGTCAGCAATCATTAACCCGCCGCACTTTGTTGTTGTTTGTGTCCAAACTGCCAACCGCAACACACGCACACCTATGCCTACATTTACAAACACTTACGCACATTTTGGTCAAATTTTAGATATATGAGTCTGGTCAACAATTTGTGACTAGTCGTTGTTGTTTTTGGAGTTCATGACCCAAAATGTTAGTCAAGCTTGAAAATTATTATGAATTTTGTTTTCGTTACGTATACGTTATATTGTTGTTGCGGTTATAATTTTCCTTTTTCGGTTTGGTTGAGTGCGTACCTACGATTTATTTCCAAAAAATAAATATGTATTTTATGTATATAGCTAAAATATAAATTTATGTTTTTGGTTTTCTCTATTGTTTTTAACATATTTTTTGTTTTTACTCAAACATTTGTATCATGTGGTAATTACGTTTGCCTCTGTGTGATTCTCTTTTTGAGCTCTATTTGAGCGTTTTGTACCATCATGGAAATTAAATTGAATTATATTTGCATTTTTTTTATTCTTTTATTTTTATTTTTTTTTGCAGCTGTTGTGTTTGTGCAACATGAGAATCGGTTGATTTTGTTGCGGCTGCTCTGAAAATGTTTCAGTGTGCCAGTCACGATTTTGTCTGCCTTTGTTGCTGTTGCAGCACTTTGTGGCATGAAATTTCAAGTGGCTGAAATTAATACGTTGGCTGTTTAGGGGTTAAATCGAAGTGATTTTTTTTTATTCCCGCATTAGGGGGAAATAGACGAAGGGGTTGTTTGTGATTTATAATGCTTGTGTGGTTTTAAATAACGGCCAGACATATAAATTTCGATTGTTAATGCAAATGTATTCCAAAAAGCTTATCGATGTGAATGACTGTTAATCTATAAAATCGATAGGCAAGTACTTATTTGAAAAGTTGTGAATAAAAAGTTAATCTTTTGCAAACTAATTTAATGGCAAGCGATGAATATGTAAATAAAGTAGAGAAAATAAAGTGATTTCTAATACGGTAACATTGATTTTTAAAGCTTTAGGGATACACTGGTTTAGAATTACATACTGTGTCCAAATAAGGTAAATTAATTTGCTGCAAAAAAATACTTAAATTAAAACTATTAAGGCCACATGAACCTATATTTAAAAGCATGTAAAAATCAAATAAAAATTGTTCTTTGGAAGAATCCTGGACGAGTTACACTTTAACTTTTTTTTTATCTTCTACTTACTCTACCGAAAGCAAAAAAAATGAAAAATTAAATTTTGAACAAAAATACGTCTTCCTGTTACTTACTTAACTTTAATTCAGATACAGAACCAGTTAAAGCATACCTGATGAAGTTTATAATTATAAAATATATCGACAAGTCCATTCAAATGTAGTTTTTCGATTGTTATTTATTTCGTGTTATTTACTTTTATAACGTCAACATTTTAAAAATCTGATTAAAACGCATTTTAAATGGTTTAATCATGTAAGTCAACACTTTCTATTAATAAATAAATGTATACAATGTAATTTTCCATTGATTTTATAAATTTATATTTGAATTACAGTCGTCTGGTCAATTTGCCCAAGGTTCTTTTATATGCCCTAACACGCATACACCAAAAACAAATACAAATGCTAAAAAATATATTTATATGTAGTACGTACATATAAAGAGACCTCTCGGTCTTTCGTCTGCCTCTTTCATTTGGCTTCCTTTGATCTTTTTGCAAACACATATATACTCTTATATAGACTGTTAGTTGCTCTCACATATTTACGTAGAGTAAAATGCCAACGGGTATGAAATCTGCAGCTGAAAAACTAATTCATTTCAGATTTTAATTCATTAGATTCTTTCAATGGGTGACTGCTGGCTGCCTTAGCTTCTTTTGTCTTTCAACTTCCAACTTCTCTCCTGTTATGCATCTAGTAGCTCGGCCCTGTCTGCTTTGTTAGCTACGAGGGTAGGCTGAGACGTCAGCGGTGTAGCATTTTATGCTATAAGTAAAAAGATAATAAGTAGGATTGAAAAGTAATCGGTCCAGTAAAAAAGGAAACAATTTTGTAGAAAACTTTTACCATGTATCAATGCACTTAATATATATGATATGATATGATGAATATGATTTGACAAGGTTCTTAAAAGTGCAATCATTTTTTGTTGTTAAAAGCATATTATTGGAGGGAAGCCTTTTTACGAATCAATTTTTTCCCTTTTTGGGAAACGATTTTGGCCGCTGGGGCTCCAACCATAAGGTGCATATAGGGTGAAGGGAACCAATTATTTTTTCATGAAACAATTTTTTTTTTTAGACGCCGAAGGCTACTAAAGTTACCTTCAACTTGATCAGCGGGACAAATGAAATTGATGTAGCAATGTCTATTTGTCTGTAGTAACGCTTAGATCTTAGAGGTTATACGAGCTGGGATAACCAAACTTTACATTTGGAATCTTTATATGCGCAGTCAGATCAAATTAAGTTTTTTTCCTGTCAAGCCAGCTTCCAGCTCCAAATAATATTAAAGAGATATATTTTCTAAAATTTTGCGGAAACAAAAAAATATTTCGATTGATTCCCAACTTCAGTATAATCGGGCCATAAATATGGGAGATATTGAACACTGAGTCTTCTCATTGGCAGAAGCTAGCTGAGTTAGCCTCAAAACTTAACGTCATCTCGATGACACGTTTCTATTCCAAGTCAAGGCATGCACATATTTTGATTAACTTCTTTTTTACGTGTTGCCTCTGCCGTTTACTCTTCAACCTGCCCTCGCCTGTCTCTATATTTCTCTTTTGCATTTTGGCTGCAGGCGCATTAACCCTAAACCGCCGACAAAGTGCATGCCACACATAAAGGCTGCAGCAGAAATGTCAAACTGTTGTACAAAATCTTCTTGCACCATATATTAGTTAGGGTCCTTCGTAGGATGCTCGTGTGGGTGCAGTAAATTACTGGTAAATCCTGCGTGTGCTCGAAATGCCATTAATTTCAGCACAGCAAGCAGCCACATGACGTCACAAGGCTTTCAAGTGTGTCGTCGCTAAGTAATTGAATCAACTTTTCCACAACATGGCTGGAGTTAAGCTCAACTCTTTGGAGACGTGCCCACTTTATAAGGTACTCCTACCGACTACCATGGCTAAAAACAAAATATTATATGCTTCATGCTGCAAAACTGAAAAATATTCTATTTAACGCTTGAGAGCAGCACATTTGCTGCCAACAATTTCCTACATCATTTCACTTTTTCCCACTCAACTCAACTCGATTATTTGCGCTATATGAGTCTCTGGAACTCTTTCGGATTGAGTGTTTACTTAAATTGTTGCAACTTCAAAGAAAATGCATGCATCTTTCACCCAGCCGGGCAGCGGAGTTGTGCCTAATCATGCACATGGCATGTACTTTGTAACTCTGTAGATTCTTAATTAAAATGCTTTTGCAAAAGTTGCATAAAATTGACAATGTGCAACCAGCCAGTTGCATATATCTTCATTAATAATAATTGTTTGAGTTTCATAATCAGTATGATGTTACGGGCGCACAAAAGTCGAAAGGGATTGGCGGGTTCTTTGGTTGGGACAGCGTGAAAATTGCTTAACATGTCGGAAAGGATTGGGCAACAAAAAATCCCAGCTGAAAATTTTAAAATAAAAGCTGCCATTAACGTTTTTATTGTCAATATACCCTGCACGCATTATAGTGCTAAGAGGGGATTATAAATTGTGTGGGAGTTTAAACTACGTTCCTGATAAGAACATAGCTTTGACTTTATATATTTATGTAAATGTAAACCTGAAACACGAATTGCTGTTAAAATGTCCTTCCTGTAACAACAATGGTTTAAATCTTTTATTTAAATGCGTTTTAATTTGTCTATATTGTAAATCTTTAGGTTTTAAGCATCCAACTATTCGTGTCCTTATATTTTTATTTGTATGAATTTATTTCACTGAGCGTGGAAAAATTTACCCATGGAATTTTATTTTGAATGATACTTTTAGTTATGTTTCTCTGGTATATTTTAGGACACCAATCCCCCTTGAATTGTTAGGGTTTTATTTTATAAGTCGCTAGACCCCTCCAAGTGTTAAAAAAAATTCAATGATTTGCGGAAATATCCCTAACTTTCCAAATTGTTTCCGGGAACCAAAAAAAAAAAACTTAGGAACCACACCAATATCCCAAACTGTTCTAGAGATTTGGCAAGAAAAAAATTAGGAACAATGTAAGGGAGCAAGAAAAATTTAAATGATGGACGGAAAATCCTTTTTCATATTATGGAGACATACTGCAACCCTTAATGGCTTAACAAAACGCGTCAGATAAATTTATTTAAACGTATTTCATAAGTAGGTATGAGAACTTATCATAACTTTAACGAACTGCCACGAATTTTTGAAGAGTTGGTTTCATGAAGATCCGAAACAATTTTGGACCTCCAGACTTAATGTACTTTATATGGGCCAAAAACGTAAAAATAAAGTCTTGTAGTTTTTAGATCTTCTTATACGCAGAACATGCAGACGAACAAACAAAATTTATATTTTTCGATTTTTTTTTTCTTTTCGGGCTTTCCTTAGATGCTTCATCACAAATATCAACCGAACAAATTGTTGGGTTTAAAAAATGTGCACAGTTTCTGAATGCACTAACAAAAAGAAGAAAGTTTTAGATTTTTTTATTATTATTATTTAAGTCGACTTAATTCTAGATACCGATATTTGGAACTATGTGAACATCTGGGTTTCTTAAAAGTTCTAGACTTCCGAGCAATAAAATGAACAGCATTCAAGCCATGGATGGAATTACCAAAAAGGAAAAAGCTTAATACATATTAATTTCTTAAATAGATTTTGATAAATTCTCTAAATTAATTATTAATTCTCTAATTAATTAAATTACTATTTTTTTGATTTCTTTAAATTTTTAAAAACTTTTTCTCTCTGGGTTTCGCTGAGGTCGTATTGGGACTTATGTAATTTCCCTAGCCCTTGCCAGATCAAGTGGATTTCTTCCGCTGCGTTGCAATTCTGGGTGGCATGAACGAAAATTTTATTTTAAGTTTATTTTATGTTCAATGCGACAGATAGAAACGATTATGGGGACTATTTTAGAGAAATTTAAAAAATAATTGGTTTTTTGGGGGCAAGAGCAGGGGTTTAATTTTAGACATTTTTGTCCCTAAGTCTTACAGTTCTCAACCGATTTTATGAAATAAAATGAAAAATTGAAATTTCATAAAAATTACAACTTTTATTGACATATTTTCATATTCAATGCGACAGATTCTATCGATTTTCGAAAAAAATTTAAAATAAAATTTAACACTTTTTTTTTTAAATACTTAAAGTGTATTTTTATATTCAAGGTGTCAGATTTGACCGATTTTGGGATTTGGACTTTGGTTTTTTCAAAATGGTTGGATTTTGGGAAACATGAGAGGTTTAAATACTTGCAGTGTATTTTCATATTCAATGTGAAATATTCTTCCAATTTTGGAGACTTTTTCAAAAAAAAATTAAAAAAAGGGTGGGCTAGGGAACCAGCGAATGGCTTTAAATTTGAACATTTCAGTCGACTTTTATGTTACAAAATTAAATAATGAAATTTTATAAATATTAAAACTTTTCGAGTACACAATATAAAAATATCGCAGCTTCTTTTTATAAAATGCTTCATCTTACATTACATAACATTCTTCTACTTTTACATTTCCTTCAACTTTCTCAGAATATTTCGGCTTCCTATAGTTCTATTGACGAGGCCAATGAAACACATGTTCTCTACACTTGCATATGTAGTTCCTGTTTTTTTTCTCTCCTTATTTTTGTGGTCTGTGTGTCATTGTGGGCTACCTCTTTGCCTCAATCCTGCTGGTCTCTGTCGACGTCATCAGTGTCGTTGGACGCCACGAACGCCACAACAATGGCAACCAGCACGTTGCACATTGCACAAATGGCGTGGAAATAAAATTGTATTAAGTAATAAATGTTTAAAGCTTTTGCATTGTGCAATAATGTAAACGACGTCTGTGGCACTCTTCCGATCCCACTACCAGCTCTACCCATGAATGCTCTTTCCCATTTCATATGGAGTAGTGCTGTGAATTGTGCCGTATGGTTGTGAACCCGACATTGCCTGGTTATTAATAGCAAACGGCAACTAATGCCTCGGGCATGTTGGTTTGGTTATGGCAGAGACAATGGATGTGAATGTGGATGTGGATGTCGGGCTCTGATGCTTTGGGCCATGTGAAATGCATTGTTTATGGGTCTAGTGTAGGAGTTTTAAGTGTTATTACCGTGTTATGGCGGTCCCAACCATGTCAGTAGATAATTTTACAATTCAAATTAAAGTAAACCAGTGCTTAGATTCACTTGTTGTATTAAGATAAGATTAACTTATTACAATGCTGTTGGTTTTTTGAGGTCCAGGAACTCAATTCCTATACAAAGTATAAAATTGATCGTTAATCAATTGCTTTGCCAAAAATGAATCAAATATTGTATGTCATGGATCTTTCAATTAGTATACGTTCTTTTAAGTTCGATAAATTGAGTTTCCGTAATTATAATATTGTATATTTAATAGGGTTGGTTTATATGTAACTTTCAAATTTCTTAATTAAAAAAAAATTATCAAAATTAATAAAATAGATTACGTTTTTGACGCTGAATTTGGCTGTATAAAAATAAAAATACAAAAAATTGTATGAATTTCAAAAAGCTATAAATGTTTAAGTGGTTACGCCTACAGCACTTTGGTTTTCTGAACAGATTCCATTGAATATTCAATTATTAACAAGTGCCAAATTAGAGGCTTTTAAAATAAAACCCAATATCAATTAATGGTCTATGCATTGTTATATATATACCAACACACACTATATGCATTAAAATTCTGCGTATAATAAACAAACAATATTTATATAATTTAATTTTCATTTTGCCAGCTTAGTAATAAGCGGAACCAGATACACATATGTAGCATATATAAAATATAATTTATAATATTAGCACAAATTCACAATTTTGTAACTTAATTTTGGTTTATGCTAATTTAATGCACTCTGCTTCTAATATCAAAAATTTATTTAAAATATACTTGATGTTCATTCAATTAGAATCAAAAAATAATAATTTATGATCGAAACTGGGTGCGCCGAAAAAGAAATACTCTCAATCAAAAAAAAAACCTTTGCATTTTCTCTTCTTTAATTTTTAGACACGGAAAATTTGCTTGGTGTATCTGAGACATGTCGTTCAGATAAGGTCTGTAGGTTGCTAGAATCTTTCTTCTTTTATTATCATAAGGTTTTTTTTTTCCAAGTTGGACGTCATACGGGGTTTTCGAAATAGTGAGAGTTATTCAAATTCTTAAAACTCGATTTTTTTTAGCCTTTGAATTTTCTTGATATCGTTTTATGTAGGACTAAATTCTTCTAAGGTATGGACCATGTTTATCAAGAACTTTAAAAAGGATAAATTTTAATGAGATTAATTCATCTGAAGATGTTCTGTAGCCAGTAGTGGCTAGTAGTTCTTCATTTACAGAACCGAAGTTCGGTGGTTCGAGTCCCCGTCTACTAGCACTAGGGAACTTCTAGCTGCAAAGAGCTATTTGAGAAAAAGAAATGGTCTGTATTTTTTTTCAAGTCTTTACCTTTGTTTTCGGGATCCTACAACTTTTTGAAAAAATTTCAACTAGATTTGAACCGTTTTTAATAGATTTGATGCCCATGCCCCGCCCAAGGGATCGATCCTGAATCCCTTTGAATTGTAAACAGGGAATTGAATTATCAACATTTTGTGCTTAACAAGTTTTTTATTGTAGGACTGACAGAATTGGGTATAAATGGTCTGATACATTCATTCAAAGGGAACAAATAGCAAGGGAGGGAAGAGTCCTACTCTACTTGATTTTAGGGCACTTTTTGCGGTGTGTTTCTGAAAATGTGTCTGAGGCATAATGGAATGGTTTGTAGTTTTATTACCTTTTTTCCATAACAAAGTACATTTTGACTGTCCTACAGCAAGCATAGCTGATATTTATTTCTTTATTTGTTATATCATTAAGAGTGTCTCCGAGTTTTTTAAATCAAAAATGTATTATATCGTTGTCATTGCCTTGACATTATAGTCCCCATATATGCGAAAATTTTCTAACAAACAAGTTTTATTTTATAGAACTGCATCCGATGGGGATCACCGAGTCATTGCAAATATTTTAAAGAATTATCATATAAAAACCCAGTGATTTTTGAGTTTATCCACTTATTCTAATTTATATCGAACCTTTTGCCTTATCTGAAAACATTCGTCAATGTGTAGCTAAATTTCTTGATCAAGTATGTTGAATTTTTGTTGGATAACATGAATTTGAAGTTTTGACTGTAATAGAGTTCAAGAATAAATGACGTATTTATTTCTAGGTTATTTAGTTCATATCATTGAAACACTGTCTCCCGAGTTCTAATTGCTTCTTTAAATACTTAAGAACCCTTTTGTATAATTTGCATAAATTTATTATGAACGTATGTCAAAATTCGCCTTGACATTAAAGTACACCATATTTGTTCATAAATTTTGCGTTAACAATGTGCAGAGCTTTAAAACCTAAATTTATATAGATTCCACCCGTGAAAAGTATTTCAGCTTAATGTTTTTAATAAAATTCCACTATTCTAGGTTAATTAATATTGGTTTAAAAATATGCAGATATAGTCCTGGCTGCCCTCGTCTAATGCAACACCTTCCAGAACTACTGAATACCCCAATATTATAAACCACTATTGTTGTCCAAATGCGCGCAACTTGTCCAATATTCTAATTCGAATTTAGCGTTAATTAGACGTACTGTGCAACCCAATACAAAAACTACATGCTCACAGATACACACACTCATGTATGGGGGAGTGAATGTATCTGCAAAATTCAGATGTAGTTAAAATACAATGAACAAAAAGTTACGTAACTTTTAAATGAATTTATTTATGCATGAAAACGCTTTTTATTGGTAACAAAATATTTAAATGTGCATCAGAATTTTTAATGAGCTCTGCTTTGTTGTGTTCTCTTGAATGTTTTTGGAGTATATATTATTATGCGGTGATTTAATGAGGCGAATTATAAATATAAAAATTCTGCTTTATTTTCGAAATTTTATTGATTTTGGGATTCATTTTGTTACAGAGTGTCAATAAAGCACAATGAATAAATATAAATACTAATTGGATTATTAAGAGATAATTAAATGCATTTGTGATGCATTGCGGCGCTTTTGGACAATCGGAATTTGTTTGAAAAATAATGGTAGAAACCATTTAATATATGTAGACCTCAATTTACGCTAGAATATTTGTCTCACATTTAAACTCTATACAATTTATTTGGATTTTTATTTTTTCGTTTTCAATTTGTCCTTATCCTGCAGTTTTTAGCCATTTCCGTTTATAAAACCGGCTGCCAGCTTTTTGTGAAATTTCCTACAGCTGAGCTTATTCTGCTTTGGACAGTGTCAAGTAAGAAATAAAATGGAGAGCTGTATAAAAAGAATTGCTAAAATATGCAAATCGTTTGTAAATAAAGCAATGCATGCTTTTCTGTCATATGGTGTATACCTTAGAAAATAACAATAATAATGGAACGATATTTTTAATTGAGTTTTTGCAAATCTAAAACCGCACTTAAAAAAACTTAATTAAAACTCAATTTCGAATAAAATTTTTGTAGTTGACAGTTAAATTCAGTAAATTAGAAGAGTAAATAATAAATTTTTTGAAAGCAAAATAACAAGCAAGTTCTTTTGCATTTAAAAAAAAATGTTTCTTTTTGTGGATCTACATACCATAACATCAGGTTTCTACAAGCTCAATTTTGAAATATTTTTTTTTTAATTGAAAGCAAAGCAGAAAAATGTGTTGTACTCGTACAGAGTAAAGAGTATATAAAGATTTTGAAAAAATATCATTGTAAGTGAAATCTAGCTTCCTTTAGGGCACTGTGCTTGTCTTACAATTCCTATCTTATCTTGTCTCAATTATGATTTTTTGAAACCGAAAGTTTTATAAAAGTATGAATCTCAAATTATAATAATTAAGCTGAGAAAAATCAGGAATCGTAACCAAATCTTCATTTCGAACAATCTTAAAAAACTATATTTGTGGCCCATTTTAAGAACAAATTGTTTTAATTTCTAGAATGGACTACTTCTTTATTATTGTTCAAGATAGTAAGATTGGAGAAAGTCTTAAATCGTGACCAAAATCTTAAATTTTTTAAATTAAAATAATCTTGAAATAAGATTTTAAAAATTTTGAAATAAGATAGTTTCGTTTTATAAGATGATTATTATTATTAAAACTTTAATATGAAAATGCTTTTGGATATGTTTTTCGAATTTTGGATCTGTAGGAATAGATTCTCCAAAACCCATTAAGATGACGGAAATTTGGGGATATGCCCTCCAAAACCACATTTAACTATTTATTTCGATTAGAGTGTCCCAAACCAGCGTAAATTTTATGTTTTTTGTTATAAACTATAAGGATACTCCCTTCTGGCCTTTGAATACTTTTCTTTGGAGAGCCATCGGATTTCTGTATTAAATGTATATGGTATGTGTTAGAGCTGGAGAAAACATCGATGATCGAAAATTAAAATATCAATATATCGATGTTGGCCAAGAGAGAGAGATATGTCTCCAGCACTTCTGCACTCATCAAATGGGTGTTTAATAGAGCTGGAGAAACATCTCTGTTGGCCAACATATATATATAGATATTTTAAACTTCGATCATCGATGTTTTCTCCAGCACTAGTATATGTATTTATTTCCGTCGTTCCAGCGTGGAGCATAGGGTCTTAGCAAACCATTTCCATTCGTTCCTATTGAGAGTTACTAACTTTATTTCATACCTGGCTCTAGTTGTTTTCGTAATTTCAGTGTTGAGTTGTTTGTATTCTCCTCCTCCTCTTCTTCCTCTTCTTTCGCTACCTTGTGAATTCCAATCTATACAAATATTCAAACTGACTTCTTATTTCTAGATTTGCTCTTTTTAACTATCTTTGAAGAACGAAGAAATTTCTTTTTTTATCAATAGCTTTGTTTAAAATATATTTATTTAAATAACCGTTTGGATCTTTTTTCCCCCTGCCTATAGGCTTTAATTTTTATTTAAATAGTATTTTTATTTAAAGTCTATTCCTAAAGGAACAATTATTAGTTATTTGATGAATCATTCTTGACTTTCCCTTTTTTACTATCTTGAAAATTAAAGAATCTTCGTATTTTTATTGATAACTTTATTTAAATTTAAGTGTAGAGTATTTCAAAGTTGGGATCTTTCAACTGTTTCCATTCGAAAATATTTTATGTATTTCTTTGTGGAACATTTTGGCTTACCTCAAAATGCATTTGCAGCAGCTTAAGTTTATTTAATTCAAAGCTGGCAACCCAAACAAAATTTTATTCGTACCTAGTAAGTATTTTTGGTTATTTCTTTTCAACATTTTCTTTTTTAATGCAATTTGAAATTTTATTTTATTTTTAAGTGTAGGATATAGAATATTTTTTCTTCTTTAGTTTTCTGGGACTTGTTATAATATTTATACAACTTGCAGTTACCTGCAGCTGCTGCTTTCAGATCCGAGCACAAAACAAGCAAGATAAAGAGAAAATTAGAAAAATTCATGTTTTTCGACATTTTTAAGTTGAGGATGACAGAGAGAAACACACAAACACAGTCGTGTTAGGGCCTTTGTGTGTGCGTGTGTAGGGCGGATGGGTATGAAAAGGACGCCATGAGGCGCTGACTGAACCCCACTTAACTGGATGCTGTGCTTTTTAGAGAGCGCACCCCCCCCCCAACCAAAAACTCAACTCATATACCAATGAAAAAAGTCTTTGCCTTTCGCAAGTTTTCTTGCCCCCGTTTGCAGGAAGGAAACATTTTCCTGGCTGCACTTTACTCACTGAAGTGGTTTTTAATTTGAATACTTTGCGTGTGCGCCCAAAACTCTTCAGTTGTCGTTTGAAACTGCCTCACCCTCACCAAAAAGTTGTATAGATTTTTTTTTTTTTTGCATATTTGTTGTATGTGTTGCTTAAACATTCTACTAATATAACGAGCGTAAGAAATATACCATAAAAATATTTTCAAACTGTTTGGCATTAACTTTATTGATTTTGTTTTTATTTTTTTTATTTTCAGGTTACGCAAAAGAAATTTCTGGAGTTGAAAGAGGTAAGTGTTGTAATATTTCGTTTGTACCAGTATAACTTTTTACAGGAAGCTGCACTTAATCGTAGAAACAACTTGGTTAATTAATTAAATTAAAGTTAAACACTTAACTGATTGTGCCAAAAAGCCAAAGATTTATTCTGCCACAATATCGGGTATATTCAAACATTTTGTAGAAATATTCAACAATTTGTTATTTTTTGTGTTTTTTCATTGTGACCTCTAGATTCAATACTTGTCTTTATGAAGGTTCTCTGTTTTCCGATCCCAGCTGGTTCAATTTTTGTTAACCAGTTGATCTAAAAATCTTTACAATCGTTCTTAGCGGACGCGTCAAACAAAAATTTTGGTTCAGTTGTATTTTTTACAGGATTGTTTTCGTGACGTCACGAACTGAGGCTCTTCTTGATAAGTGCTTTAAATTAAAAAGCCAGCAAGTTTTTTGTCTCTTAAATCTAACTAGAATGCCTTACTCTTACAATTTAACTTTTCAATTATTTTACTTTTTACTCCTGGGACAAAATATTCAGCTAGAGCCTAAATTTAATATGCACTCTGCCAAGCTATAAAAGATAATTACTAACTTGCTTAGCAATTTAAAAAAGTACGTGAGTTTTAATGTTGCCTTGGTAAGATTTTCATATTCCCAAAGCTACACAAGATTACTTTGAAAATTTATAATGCACACCTTTTAGGTATAATATGAATAGAATATGTACCCCACTTTGGATTACTTTGGCTTTAAAAATTCAATCCATCCAAATTAAAGCATAGCTGAAAATTCAATTGAATCCAAGTTGAACGAACCTAAACATTTTTTTTTCTTTAAACATATTCCAAACGCAAACACACACACACACACATGCTCACATCAATAACACTCAACAGCTGACTGGACCTGGCTGGTTCCCAACCATGTCCTGGCTTATACTGCACATGTTCGCCGAGTGAAAACTTTTTACTGCGTGCTTGGCCAATTCACACACTAGCACTTTGAGCCGGTTTGCGGTACGGGCGAGTAAAGCGCTCCCCAAAGTGCAATTTATATTGTAATATGTGCCGACGCGGTCGAAAAGAATGAAAAATGCCGCAGAGTAGCTTTACAACTCGTTTAGGCCACGGCTCATAGTCGAAACTTGCACTTATCCTGAACGTGGTCGCGGCCGACTATGACTGTTGTAAGCCACTCTAAGGCAGCTGACGTTGTTGACTTGTCAGCCGGGGTCTTTTCACAGACAGACTTGGAAAACTGTCAAACTGACAGACGGACCGACGGCCTGACAGATATGCCGCCGTTTGCCGGTTTGCCACAAAAACTTTTTGCCGCACATGCAAATGTGTGCTGCATACAATGCGGCGCGCGCTGCATGCCTGGGCGTGGTATATAATATGTACACACTCAGACAAATTCGTAATACATATATGTATATTTTGTATACTTTTTTATGATTCGATTTCATGCTTGTCGCGGTTTTTACCACCTTTTGTGCCACCCATGCAGCAGCAGCACAATGGCACAAAATCAATGAAGTTGTTGGCAGCACAATGGGCAAAAAGTATAAATTAACATGGTAGCACTTTTTGGTGGAAGGCCAACTAAGGTGACGCAGAATGTTGCATACTCTTTGTATAGCAAAAGTATAAGTTGACAACTGCAAATAGGGATGTTTGGTTATTTTTGGGCATTGAAATGAACAACGAACCGAATCACCTTTTTTTTTTCATACACCTCGAAGCGAAAACAAAAATAACATTTTAACGCCTCTAATCTATCTTCTCTTTTTCGAAGTCAAGAATATTTATGCAAACCCATATGAATCATTAGCTTATAAAAATTTGCTAAGGATGTATGGTGGCTATATGAAATAGTGGACTCTTTGGTCTTAATTTCAGAAAAAACTAATAATGGAACAGCCGAAAGATTCGTTTTAAGTCTTCATACTATGACTGATTTTCGATTTATAAATAGCAATTTATTCCGTACAATCGAATTCAGAATGGAAGTCCGAAATGGGCCTGCTTATTTCTTTATATACCTTACGTCATCTGTTGCAACCTACATAATAAACTTAAAGTACCATGTTAGACGATAAGTGCCCAAAAGTACAGTATAAACTGAAAAGTCTGAAGCAAAATGGCCGCGTCAACTACATAAATACATAGCCAGCCAGCCATTGTTGTCATTATTTATTGAAAATATAGTTTGATGAGTTTTTACTTGGCTCATGCAGCGGTTGCTCTTTCATTCGTTCGGTTCCATCCTGATCCGGTCAAAGTAGTAGCGTAGAGTACGTCTATGGCTGTACATTGAACCGGGCAGCTCAGCCGGACGGCCATTTGCCTTATGACGACTATACATCCATGTTGTTGTTGTTGTCGTTGCGGTCATTGTAATGGTTTTTACCGAGGCATGTGTGTGGGTGTTAGTTAAATCAGTAAAGTTTTGCCCAACACTTTTTTTTCTCTTGCCTAGATTCACATGAACTTTAAAAGTGCGTGGGTGTTGCCAAAAGTTATGCTAAATTGGCTTGACTTGGTGATTCGAAGAATAGAACTCTGCAGCTCAATTGGTTTCTTGATTAGAAACTAGTTGAATACAAAGTATTTCAATGCGCTGAGCACAAAGTTTTTCATATTGGAAAAGTTTATGCGCATATATGAAAAAATAAAATAAAATATGCTAAAGATAAAGTTATAATTTCTAACAGTTTTTGTTTTATTTGTGTGCTATATTTGGAACAACAAACGTAGTTTGAGATTGTGCGAAGATTATAAAAAATAAAATATGGTTTATAGCTTGCAATTTATTTTAACTTGTTTTTAATAAAAGTTGAAAGTTTTCGGTAAGGTGTATGCATCATAAACTCGTTTATTAAGTCGGCAAGAAAAGTATATGAAAACATTTTTCGTCAGAACTTTTTTATGGCTGGTGTTTGGTAAAAGAGAACATCTATTCTTAGACATTGGAATCATCCTGTATTATCACTGGCTTTCGGCTTAATCTTAACTGCTTAGTCTTTGGACAAGTATACCTATGATGCAAAGAATTTTACAAGGTGACGCAAACAACTAAAGAGTTTGGCTGTGCGGAAAACTGGTTCAATTTTGTATGATAGCCATATGAAATAGTGTGTAAATTGCGATGAAACTTTAGACAAATGTTTAGACTAAAAAAAAAAAAAATTTTTTAGCATGTATTTTTAATTTTAAAAAATGCCACAGAAGCTCTTATTATAAATTTGTATTAAATCTATAAGAACTTTTTGGTTTCGCTGATTCCGAAATCAAGTTTAAAAAAACTTCGGCAGGGCTCCGACAAAACCTTCAAAATACCTCGTTTAATGTTATATATAAATACAAGTCGATATAGCCATGTGTGTCTGTCCGTATGAGTTAAAGGATCTCAGAGACTGTAAGAGCTATGGAGCTGAAATTTTACCAAAAGAAGCGCATAGTAGTGACGCAGATGAATAATTTTTTATGTCGATATTTGGCCCCATGCCTCCGTAAGAGATTTGCGCGGCTTACTTATTTTTATGTGATTTTTTTCCGATATTTTATGCGTTACTCTGTTAACCAGTGCGGACACAAATCCAACAAACCATAGATCATCAAAATCGGCCCAGCCGTTCTTGAGTTATAAATGGTGTAACTACAATAATCTGGGTCACTATTATCATCTGACTTGCTATTTCCGTAGCTTATGCTATTTGAGAAAGATATTATTTATTTTATATAGCATTTATTTTTCAACATGTTTCATTTTTAGGAGATTTGGTTCGTTATGCGCTCGAATGTACTATATGTTCGATTATTTTCCGGTTTATCGGTTATGTTTCTTCAATGCATGGTTGACTTTTGGTTTTCTTAATTCTACACAAAAAATTGGACATTATGATAAGTCGGTTATGTAATTATTTTTTTTGTAGAGATTTAAGAGACCGGTTACTTGCAGCATCATGGTGTCAAAGCCAATCAATTATGTATCTGCTCCATGGCTCAGTCCGGACACTTTAAATATTCTCTCACATATATTGTTTATCCCAAATGGCCGTATCTGTAACTCTTGAAACCTAGGCAACCAAAATTCAAAAGAAACCTCCATCTTTCAAAATGCCACCTTTTCAAAATATCGAATTTTTGTGTTGTTTTGTCGCTTGTATACTAGAGTCATCTCACCAACATTTTGATATTTTTTCCTTCGTTGCCGCACAGACATCGGATATCCAGTCGACTAAGTGTTAATGTTTTTTGCCTCAGCCCAAACAACTTGTCAATAAATCGCAATGGCTATCGAATATGCCAACAATGACTTGCATTTATCAGTTGGTTAGGTTGCCTTTTTTTCCACAGACACTGTATAGACATCTAAAAAAGGCAATGTGAAAAGCAGGGAAAAAAAAACAACATTGGCCTGTAAAAGCAGCCACCATTTCTTCCGCTTCATATTACAAATCTCCAGTTGATACGATTATGGGCACAAGTACTTTTTCGTACCTGTGCACCTTTGTCCATGGCCATGGTGCTGGGACTCATAAAAGCGTTAGACATAACCAGAGTTGTCCTCTATGTGTCTGTGTGTTTGAGGGGTATGACCAGTTAATAGCATTGGCCAGAGTTTTGTTGGGAACTGGCAACGCCCACGCAATCGACATAATACTCCCTCATATATGCAACAGCATTTTTTATGTGTGGCAAGATAGTTTGTTATCTTTTTCCTTTATTTTTTATTTTTATTTTTTTGAGGCATGTTGAGCATAGCATAAAGACAACTTGGTTATGCAGTTTGTTATGAATTGTATGAATGGGTTAGTTGGGGGTCCAGTGAAGGCCCGGATGATGATGAAGATGACGATGATGATGCTGCCGCTGCTGCTGTTGTGTTAACGGGCAAACGAGCAGCCAACTATGATTGTTGTTGTTGTTTTTTCACTTTTTTTTTCGGGGTCTGTACATTTTTATGGTTTAGCCCAAGTTAAAAGTTTTAGAGGGTTTTGGCTGCCGTTATTCAATACTGGCTGACTGAGTTGCGGTTGGCTGGTTAGATACTTGGAAACAGCC
Source organism: Chymomyza costata (assembly GCA_018150985.1). Lineage (NCBI taxonomy): Eukaryota > Metazoa > Arthropoda > Insecta > Diptera > Drosophilidae > Chymomyza > Chymomyza costata. The sequence continues at coordinate 899,941 of JAECWU010000244.1, read as the reverse complement.
GGTTAAGTGGTATACAAAAAATTTATGTAGCGGCTGGGGAAACTTTAAAATTCTTAAATGTTAATGTAGATTTTGTCTATCCAATAGAAATTTGAGTAAATGTTTATTTTGAGCAATTTTTATAAATGCGGCAGTTTTGGGGTTTTCATTCTTTTGCTTCCCAGTTTAAGTGTGCTTCCGTTGCTTTTGAGGGACGCTTTTTTTTTTATTAATAAATAAGTTAGTTATCTGGAGTTGAGCTTTTTCGTCTTTATTCAAAACTTTTATACTGCGCGGTCTTTCATTATTTTTATTTTTTTTTTGTTGGTATGGGATGTGCTTGTTGAAGTAGCACGTTGATTAATTTGTAAGCTAGGATTATAATAAGGCCTCCTTCGAATACCATTTGTTCGACTCATCAATATGATTCATACAGCCATTATGAACATTGCAACCCTAAAAACGAGTTAAAAGCTAAAACTTTTTTTTTCTCAAAAAAGTCATGGTTTCATGAAGACCTGCAAAGCCATAAGTAAATTTTTTGGAAAAGTTTCCCCGAAAATTCAGCTTACTTGGTTTTATGCTATAAGGCCAAGTTTTAATTTAATTTTCGACTCAAGCAATATGTTGGTGACCATTCCGATAAGCCATAAAACTATTTTAGCCCGAAAACAATTCTTTGGTAATCCAAATATCTCTTCCTTTAAGTATCAATCGAAAATAATTTTTTTTGTGCCCTTAGAAATACCTTTGAAAGATCGCAACCAAGCTATGTTAAGCAAAATTCCTATGAAAATTAGGAACAAGTTAAAAAACACATTTAAAAGATCTCGACCAACATTTCATAAGCACATTTTGTATGAAAATTAAGAATAAAATAACAAAAAGTATCAAGATAATTTTTAAATTAATACCGTATCGATAGTTTAATAATATTTTACTTACTTTACTTTTTTTGTTGAATTTATACCAACTTATTTTATTATGCTGAGTATACTTATTTTGGGAATTTATACTTGCTTTATTTTTCTTTGAGATCTATAAAAATAACGAAAAGAACTTTTAAAATAAAGTTTTAAAATTTTCAGGAAGAAATTTCAAACCATGCGTTTATCATTTAAATTTGAAATTCTATGTATCTTTAAAACCTGTTAAAAAATTTCTATTATTTTCTAATAGTTTTCCAAATCTTATTTAAACATTCTGCCAAGAGCGGACTTTACATGCTCGGTCAGTCTTAAAATTTAAGATAAAGAATTGTTTTAAATTAATTTGAGTAAATTGAATAAAATTTTTTAATAAACGGTACGGGGATCCCGTCGGGTTGATCTTAAATTTTGAACCTGTCCAACAATAAATTACACTTAAAACAAAAGTGATGCCCGATCCAGAGCGTGGACTAGGGCACTTTTGCACAAAACTGCACTCTAAAAAGCGATTTTAGTCATACAATTTTGTGCCTCTAGTCTGTTAAAAAAATGAACCAACTGTTTGTAAAAAACCGGCAAAAGTATTTAAAATTATTATGCTGATATTTCTTGGCAGTGGTACATCAGCAAATATATATTCGTTTCAAAACTTTTCTTAGTAAAAATAAAGCACACCACGCACTTGTTTTTGCTTACGTTGTTAGTCTGGCACTTTTGCTTTTAAGCCTCGTAGCGAGGGTTGTTCACGACTTTACTTTAGTCATTTTGCATTTGTACGCGACAATGTGAAAGCCTAAATATTTTTTACAAGCCTATTTGCTTTCGAAAAAAAGAATATTTATCTTGAAAACAGGCTCTAAAAATCGAAAATTCGTAATGGTATAAAGACCATGTTTAAAATTGTATTCTGTAGAATGAGTTGTTGTGCTTTCTGACGTGTACAAATTTTTACTTTCATTTCAGAACGATTTTTTATATTTTAAAATCGTTTGGTGCTCCCAATTTCACCAAAACGAATTCGTTATGTGGTTTGAATCCGACTACCTTGTTGCAAGTTAATTTAAAACAAATTTTTCCAAATACTATTATTTAAATATTCTTTGATATTCTGGGATTATATTAATGCCGATTTCAGGTTAGATATTTATTGATAATTATTAGTTTTTCTGATTTATGACAAAAAATAGCATGCACAACTCAAAACGAATTTTTGGCATACGTCCACATACACATGTGGTTTATGTCTTGCATAAAAATATGTTCATGTCTTGCGAAAGTGGTTCATGTCTTGCATAAAAAAGATTTCCCTTGTAATAAAAACAGCTAAACCGTGGTTAATTTCAATAAATATTGTAACTAAAGCTAATACTTTTGTGTTTTATTTGAAAAACAGATTTATAAAGTGGGAACTAGCAATCGAAAATGTAAACGATATAAAGTAATCGAAATTTTCACAGCTGTAAGGGAAATAGCAGAAGCTATTGATAACAAAATGAGTTGTTATGTTTTCTGACGTGTAAAAATTTGTACTTTCATTTCAGAACGATTTTTTATATTTTAAAATCGTTTGGTGCTCCCAATTTCACAAAAACGAATTCGTTATGTGGTTTGAATCCGACTACTTTGTTGCAAGTGAATTTAAAACAAATTTTTCCAAATACTATAGGTTCAAAATTGTACGCATTTTAATCTTAAAAAATTATTCAGGTTAGATATGTATTGATAATTATTATTTTTTCTGATTCATGCCAAAAAATAGCATGCACAACTCAAAACGAATTTTTGGCATACGTCCACATACACATGTGGTTTATGTCTTGCATAAAACTATGTTCATGTCTTGCGAAAGTGGTTCATGTCTTGCATAAAAAAGATTTCCCTTGTAATAAAAACAGCTAAACCGTGGTAAATTTCAATACAATATGTAGCTAAAGCTAATATTTTTGTGTTTTATTTGAAAAACAGATTTATAAAGTAGGTACTAGCAATCGAAAATGTAAACGATGTAAAGAAATCGAAATTTTCACAGCTGTAAGGGAAATATCAGAAGCTATTGATAACAAAAATGTGAAATTGGAAGCGCATAAAAACCAAAAACGAGTAAAATTTGTTTGTTTTCATGGCATATCCAACGCTTATATAGGGTTTTCCAACAAGATGTGTTATTTTGAATCACCCGGTATTTCGGTAGCTGTCACTTTTGAAGCTTTTATTCTTTGACAGTTGACAAGTAGAAACTACGACATTACTAAAAATGGAACGATACACGCTTCAACAACGCATTGAAATTATTAAAATTCAATACAAAAATGGTGAGAATCTTCCATCGAAAAATCATCTTGACTGATGAGGCCCATTTCCATCTCGGTGGCTACGTCAACAAACAAAATTGTGGCATCTGGGGCTCGGAAAACCCAAGAGTTATTGTTGAGAGCCCTCTCCATCCTCAACGTGTGACTGTTTGGTGCGGTTTATGGTCCGGCGGGGTTATTGGACTTCTGGAGGATATAGGGCAGCCACTTTGCGATTTGGTTATGGAAAATTTCATGGTCCTGTAGGCGTGGTCGTGGTGGACATTTGGCTGATGTTGTTTTTCATTATTAACGGCATACCTTCCTCTTTATTATGAAATAAACATCCGATCATTTATCTCAAAAAATTGAATTTTTCTTTAAATACCAAAATAACACCTCTTATTGGAACACCCTATATATATATATATTTTTTTTTTACAAGGCACCCAAGTTTTATGACCCTAAGCTTAAATTATGCATCCTTACGTCAAAATCCGATCATTGCCATAACACAAAGAGCATTATGCTTACAAAACTACATTATCTGTTTGATTTAGTACAGTTTGCTGTACTTGCTTTTGTTGTAAGTATGTTTTCCTGTTTTTTTTTTTTGTTTTTGGTACCAAACAGACTTCTTTTTTTTATGTATAAGCTAAGCAAAGCTGGATGGGAAATAGTCTCGACTCCATCCTCAGCATTTAGTTGCAATTTGTTTGTTTTTATACTCTGAACATTGCATTTTATGCTTTGTTTTGTTACGTTTTTTGTGTTTTGTGCTTTTGTTTTGTACTTTGGTTTTGTACTTTGGTTTTTTTTTTTTTATGGGGTTCTCTTGTAGCAACTTTTATCTTCAATACACGCTCATTTACGCTGTCTGATAGCTTTAGGGTATATTCATATCCGTTGTCTTTCAGCCGGATACGCGCCAAACTGACTAGCTGAAAATCTGCTCTGTTTGTATAGCTGCAGTCGATTTATACTTCCCGGCGCTGCTTCTGATATCCACAGAGACTGCGTTTTTACTCCAAGTAGGGATGCATTTTGTTTGTTGATAACTCGCTTTTAATATCCTTGGAAAGTGCTTGTCGTCTCTGTGTGTGTTTGTTTGTTTGTTGGTTGGTTGGTTCGTTTGTTTGCTGGCTCTGGCTTGGCATTGTCTGGAAGTTGTTAGTAAAGGCGGGATTAACGTCGTATCTTGCGCTGTTTGTTTTTATCTCTAACAACTTGCAAAAGTTCCGATATACGAACGTGTCTTGTGTCCGGGAACGGGAGTCGCACATAAACAACTTTGTCGCCGTTGTGCGATTTTCAAGGGATTTAATCAACTTTATTTTATTGTCTTTAGACACACTCAGATACACACACAGACAGAGAGTCTGTGGAAGCTTCTGGCACAACTCTTTGATGCGCATTTGGCAATGTCTTTAACCCCTTTGCTGGCAACGGATTTTCATTTCATTTTGTGTGCTTATATTGTATAGCCATTTTGGCATTGGCATTGATTACCCTCCAATATACTTACAACATGGTTGTTTGGGCTTTCTGCCCGGGCTACTGAACTCGTTAAAAGGTTCCTAAATTGGTTTTTATTACATGCCAAACACACATATGTATGTGTGAGAGCTTGACATGGTTTTAACTTTTTATGATGTGTCTTGTAGGTTATCTACTTGCATGTTTGTGCGATTGGATTCTCAGAGTAGCTTATTTTTATCATTATTGGTATCAAGATCTTGTAATGTTTACTAATTGTTTGTAGGGTTAAGTGCTTTTATAGCTGTGTGAGATGGTGAGCTTGAAGGTAACAGCTTTTCGCAATTGAAATAATGCAACTTCTACGATGTTGTTAAATAGCTACGTTTTTGCAAAGGGAACGTGAACAATGTATTCCAGTCTATGCTTTATACATATATCTTTTTATATTTTTTGCAAAAGTTGGTTTTAAATTGATTTTTTTTTTTTTTTGGTAAATAACATATTCCATAAAAGAAAACCGTAACAAAAATCCATAAAAACACGTTTTGACTAAATCGCGATTCCACTGTAATATTTTGTCGGTCTTTCGTTATTTCAGATTAGACTAATGTGAGCTTAATCAACAAAAATGTGTTGACGTTCACTCAATTTTCCTTAAATACGCTCACATCCCAAAAGGTATAAAAAAACACGCAATATATATAAATTGTCTTCGAGAAAACTGAGCCTTAGATTCGCTCAAAATATTTGCTGCAGTGTTGGTAAACATCTCAGAAAAGTTTGTGAGGAACCCATACGAAAAAAAAAAATGTTACATGTCAAAAATATGGAATCATTGGTCTATTGGCCACTGTCAGCAATAACTTATTTGTCAAAAAAATGGACCAAAAAATAAGTATTCAATTTTGTTATCGTTGAGATATTTTTTAAATTTGAATTTTATAAGTATAATAGTCTTTTCCGAAAATGAAAAATTGAGATCGGAGATTCCGCTTGAGTTCAATTAAATGAAGTAAAAAAAAAACACTTTGTACGATCGTCAAGTCCAGCAGTTGCTTAAATTCAAATTTTTTAAAATTTGTATCGAATGTTTCGAATTTCAAAAAAGCAATGCAGAAATACTAAATAGGCTTTACGCATTTTATTTGCAATGCTAAATAAATAATCCTTTATCGCACCAAAATATATGAAACAGGCTTACCAATCAATTTCCACTATGCACATAGTTTTTTGAAATGTTGACCAACACTACTACGAAAAAATCACGTGAGTCAGTAGTTTTCCTAAATAATTCTTTGTCCCACCAAAATACTTGCAAAATGCTTACCAAGTAGTTTCCACATACTTTTTGAAAAGGTTGACTAACACTGTTACGAAAAAATATACCATTTGAAAAATTTTCAAATTAGCTCATTTAGTTCTAGTGAACTTTTACCGAATAATAAATCATCGCACTTGCTTCAAATCTCAAATAGGTTACACTCTGCATATGCATTTTTGAGATGCCTACCAACACTGCCATGAAAAAAATCATATGCGCCTGACTAATATAACCCACAAAAATGCTCACTTTCCATAACTTTTTAAATACACCTCGCATAATATGTAAAAACTAACTAAAAGCTGTCATAATTTTGTTTTATCCAACCGGGGTCCACACATCGCCCCAGACATTTCTCTGAAAGCCCATCTTGTTATAAAATAAACTACAATATAATATATTTGTAATTGCATTTTCCTTTCAAAGTGATTCTATAAAACATGACTTAAATTGAAAGTTCTTGTTTGGTCTGTTCCATTGTGCAACGCCCACTACATACTTGTATAAAATTTTCGAATTATGCATTGTCATCCGGGGTTAATAACATGCAACATACTTACAACGAACGCTTTAACGTTGGACCAACAGACCAACAACAAAAACAACCACAGCTCCAGACAACACAAAACAACTAAAAGATGAAATTTTATATAAAGGGGCAAAAAACTGAAGCGAACCAAAGATACTAGAAAAAAATATCAGCAACAACTAAAAAAAAGTAAATTTGTTCAACATCGAAGATGTTACAGAAGGCAACAGACGTCGACATTTGTGGAAGACAAGACAAGCTTACAGCATTATAATATCATGTATATATATATACAGATATATTATTATATACATATAGTTATATTTTAGAGAAAACCAAGATATGACTGGTGCATGCAACGCAACAAACTGTGGACAGACAACAGCAAAGAGCAACAGGAAAAATTGATGCGCAATAGCAGCTGCTAAATATGCTAGAGTTGCTTTGGAGTTGCACAGTGGGCAAAATAGAAGAAAATATAATCTGTAAATCTTATTGCTGGAAGAAAATTTGTATGCTATGAAAGAGTGACTACTTGAATACTATATAGTTAGCACTCCGACGACAATCGTGATGATCAGTAGTTTTACAAAAAAATATCGATAATGTGCGCCATTTGATATTGCGAGACATTTGTTGGAGATTTCAGATAGCATTCTGCGCATGTAAAAGAAGCTTTGTTTTTGAAACCGAACAGTAGTATGAATTGGTGCATGGGTCGAGATAAAGATCGCTAATAATAAAATAACAAATGACAAAACTGAATAGCTTTCTTTGAAGATAAGCAAATGGAGAGCAAGCGTACCATGAGACAACCGGAGCTAGGCTAATTTTGTGTCCGATACGATCATTTGAATCACTCTGTATTATTACAATCACTAATCGGCTCTTGAAGGAGACTTCCTGAGCGTTGTGTGATCCCTCCATATCTGACTTATTGATTCTACAAAGCAAAAACTAATATCGAGATCAACGATTTTGGACAACTGAAAAAAACGTGATGGGGATCTCACATATTTCGAGAGGTAAATGTGTTGTGAAAATAGTCTCAGGCAAATAAATAGTTGTAAAGGAAAATGTCTTTAAATAATAAAATAAAGCGTGTGGTCTGGAAACGCCCCTCAGAGACGAAGTTTCATCAGCTTTTTCTAAAAATGTTGGGTAACAATTTTTGTCTTGACTGAGAATCGAGTTTGAGACTCGAGGAGACCACCTTCAGTTTTATTGCCAACACTGTACAGACTAAACTATCCTTAAATCTGTTTTTTTCTATTCGGTATTCTCACGTATACACACACAAAGCAAACCTCATTTCGTTATGTGACGATTTTTTTTTTCCATGCGACTCTATTTTAATAACTTTGTTTGGTTATACCGAGGAAAAGCGAAGAATCCGTATAAAAGAGCACGCGAAGAGTAGTCAATTTACCGTTAGAGAAAACTTAAAGAGAACGAGAATCAAAAGAATAGAAAATTTAGTTTTGTAAGAAATCAAGCGGACGTTTAACAGAACAACGTCAACTAAGAATAAAACCTAATAAGAATAAAATCTCATAAAACCCCTTATAAATGATAATGGATAAAGAACGTCAGGCCGGTGTTGGCAAGGAAGCGAAGAAGAAGCGGAGACCGCTACCTGTAAAAGAAATGAATCCGTATGCATCAAAAATTCTTTGTTTTCGTTTTCTATTCTTGAGATCGATCCATTGATCCAAGGACATACATATGGATGTTGATGAAAAAAAATGAGGCAATGGTAGACGAGCGAAGCAAACAGGTAGCGAAGACCTCTAACTTGAAAATAAACTAATACATTTATTCACTATAAATAAAAATTTGGTTATTTTTATTTTCTATTTAAACATCAGCTTAGTTAGCTTTCTCATAAGAACTCAGTTCGCTATGTTGGTTCAGCTCATGTGAACCTAATGATCGAAACAATGCTGGCCTTTAAGCAAGTACTTTTCTTTGATTACGCTCGTAATTCTCGATGTATAGAAGTAAAACTCTATTTATTTATTTATGGGAAATCGGTAAAGGGTCCTCTTTCGGGATCCGTATCGGCAACACTTACACTCCTTTATTCTACATGCCACCCAAGACCATATTTTAATTGCATCTCATTTCTTCTCTCTAATGGGGATTTTTTAAGAAGATGCAGATTTCTACGGCTACTAGACTTCCAGGAGTCTGTAGACTGCTAATTCTAGTCAAAAATTATGCCCTGATAGTGATTATTACTGTCTTAATAAACGTTTATTTAAAGTAACTTTGCAAAAATAAAAAAAAAATATGTTTTTGATTGTCTATACTAAAATCTGTGGAACCTAGTTAATATAATGTAATTATGGAGCTTTGGGCTTATTAAAGTAATTAGAAGTTAGTACAAAATGTGTAAAGTTTTATATAAAATTTTTAATAGAGCAATATCCTGCTTGCCATGTGGTCCCACTGTGCCTTTGGCTATTGCTTTGTTTCGTTACAACCATTACAAACGAGAGCACGCATGAGCTGGGCTGACAACTCTAACCAATGCAGCAGAGGCATATAGCAGGCAACACTGCTAGCCAGCATGTGTCATCATAATTTGCAGTTTGAAAGCCGCTGTAAAAACTTCAAAAACAACAGTCGAACCATGGACCAACCAACCAACAACAGCAGCAACAACAAAAAAACAACGACTCTCTAGTTCCATACGCTTCACTTCCTTCAACTGGGGCCTGGTGGATGGTTGTGTCAGGCACTTGCCACATTGCGTTGCAAGTTTGCCGCTTGGTTTAGTTTGGTTTTGGCCAATAGACGACGCAGCTACAAGTGAGTTGTTATTGTAGTTGGAGTTGAAGTTTTTGTACGTATCGTATATGTATAATGTCTAGTGCCATTATTTATATTGAGCATCCAATATTTTGTCTAGGATTTGTTTTGATAATTAAGTTGTGTACATTAGTTGCGTGCGTGCAGCACTGCGTGCCACTTGGGCGACACTGAGACTACTCTAGGAGTGGGACGGACCGACCGACCAACCAATCGACCCTGTGGGCGTGTGTCAGCCCAGGCTGTTGTTATATATGTATTATCAAAAAATGTGTGATAAGCCAGAAATCTACAATGGGCAAAAAGAGTGCACAGAGCGGCCCAGTCGAGTCATGTAATGAAAGCAACATAATTACTAAGCATAAAATATTTGCTGTCTACTCAAGTGTGTGTTTAATATAAATATATATGTATGTATATGTAGTACATGTAAGAACATACATAGAGAGAGCGGGATTAGATTAGTTTATGTAATGAGTTTAGACGACGTCTATATGGTCATGCTAGGTTACAGGGTAATGCTAGTGATTTGTCATGGAAATGTGTCAGATGACAGATAAGCAAATATATTTACCACATATATGTAATACATACACACATGAGTAGGTACATATAACCAGTAAATATATGCTTTGCCTAGTTGTTTGCATATAAATCGGAGTAGGTCACAACTGTTGATTTAATAAGTATATAGGCTATATTATTAAGGCGTATAAATGTCTGCCTTAACTATAGAATTTTATTTGCTTCAAAGTTAAACATAGCTCTATTGGAGTTTGTTTGATTTTCCGGCATTGTTTGTGGAGTAACTTTAACAAATTTAATGTGTAGTATTATTTTACTTTTCTAGCTTTTTAGGCAAATATTTATGTACTTCGAAAGTTGTTTCTATTTTATTACTATGAGCCAAAAAGGTTATACGTTTATTGAGCCATTTGGTCAATTGATCTATTCGATTTGGTGAATTTTTGTATAAGCTACTAAAAGCCACTTAGCTTATTTATTGCTTAAATTCGTTTTTTCAGCAAATATTTTTTTTTTATATTTTTATTAAATTCAAAGATTTCTCCTTTATTGAAATTATTTTTCAAATATCTTGATTCTTTTAGGATGGCTTCTTTAAAAAAGTCTGCCAAATAGTCAATAACTTCAGTAATCCAAATTTTGAAAAGTATACGATTGGAATTTTTTTAGTATGCTCACTACAAATGTAAAAACCATTAAACTAGAAGAGCTTGATTAAAAAGAGCGTCGTTTAACATATTTTAAATTTTATTCTTTTTTTTTCTGCATTGTAATTAAAACTAAGCCTTAATTTGTGTTTTTTTTTTGTTGGGCAGAAATGCAAAAGTGCTCAACATAACATGTATGCACTTCTGCCCAAAAGAGTGTTGTTTAAAGCGCAAGTATATACACAATAACAGCTGATTGTAAACATTCGCAAAAAAATCAATAAGTTTTTTGTTTTTTACCCCTGCTAAATTCTAGTTTCCAAAGCATTTACTCATTGGCCAAGTGGTAGTTTGTAAATAAATTATCTTAAAAAAATAAATATTTTTTTAAATAAATAAAGTTATATCTTATTTGCAGTGAAATATTAGCAAATGTGTATTTTACTGAGAAATATTAATATTTAATTTTTCTCACAAAAACTTTTCATAATAAAAACACAGCACGTCATATGACAATTGTGCACTTCTACATTTCTGCCATGTTGTTAGGGTGGCTCACGTTGTTAGTCGGGCACTCCTGCACACTCTAATTATTTGAATTTTTTTTTTTTTTTTTTTTTTTGGTTGTTTGCAGTACTGTTTGAAGATGAATCAAATTGGAAATAATTAAATTAAATAAAGTTAAGCATGTTAAAAAAAATTTGATATTTTTAAATGCAAATAAATAAATTCCTATTGGGAATAAGGTTCACTTTAACTGAAGGTATCAAACATTTGATTGGTTTTTTGTTGACCTACAGCACGATGAGATATGCAGAATTCTACGGATAATACCTTAAATAATGTGCTCAATAACGTTTTATAAAATTAAAGTCTATTCCCCCATTGTCAATTTATAAATATTATGCCTAATTAAATTTATAAATAAAACCAGTTTCAAATTTGTTTATACCTAAAATCTCTTTTGTTTGTTTTAAGTATACCTAAGCTGATTACAATTTCCAAGTTCAGTTAACAACTTGTCAAAGCCTTTAATAGACTTGAAAGTACTTGATATTCAAAGTTGCCAGAAACAAAAAAAAAGTGCTTTTTTAAATTTCCACTTTATTTGCTTTGCCATTTTCTAATTTTTAACCACATTTTGGTTAATGTCTGAGCCTTTTTTTTTATGTCTTGCCTGGGCAATTTTCAAGTTGCTCTCAGTGTGCGCCTATATACTGTACTCGTAAAAACCAATAAAATTTGGGGGAAAAGTGTATAAGAAAAACCAACCCACAAAAGTCACGTTAATGCCTTGGCAATTTCAATTTGTATTTTGTACAATTTAATTTTTATTCCGCCAACTTTTTGTCGCCATTGAGTTCATGAAATTGTTTTTATACCAAACTCGCCAATGGGCGTTTGCAGTGGGTGTAGGGTTTCGTTAAACATTTTTTAGGGTTGTGCGGCGCGCAAAATATTGTCGCCAATACAATCAAAAGCTAAAAATCTATTATTCAAGACGCCCTCATTGTTTATTCAGACGGCCAAAAAATAAAAATAAAAAAAAATTCCCAAATAATGCCCCAAAAAAATAAAATAAGAGCAACAGTCAGTGGGAAGAAGAGCGAAAAATGAAAAGTATTGAAGCGCAGCGCAGCAAATTGTTTTTGTTTCATGTAGTTCTTGTAGAGGAGTTAAGCATAAATATATAAGTAAATACTCCCACACAGACAGCGTAAATGGTAGAAATTACGACAAAAAAAAAGGGAGGAGGCAAGTGAAAAGGTCTGGGAACAGCGTCAAAATACCCATAGTGTCAAATGTTGGAGTCAAGGATTTTGTACACAATTTTGTTGGATTTCTTTGCTTTCATTTTGTTTCAGTTGTTTTTTTTTTTTTTTTGGGTGGATTCCTTTTCATTTTCCCAAGCCGTTTGCCAGTTGTGACAACAACTGAAATTGGAAAAAGGCGAAATTAAGTCTGAAACATGAAATAAAGATGAAGCGAGTGTCGAGAGTTGAGTCACTGGCTCACAACGCTCGGTAGGTTGAGCTTGGTATCTTTCGACTTTGGTTCATTTCGTTCGCTTCATGGTGTGGCATGATGCACTGTCGACTGAGTATAACAAAAATTAAAATCTGTTTATGTATTTTGGGTGTGGGTGTGGGTGCAAGTGAGTGCGAATGTGAGTGGGTGTAAATGTGAGTGTGAATGTGAAGGTTTGTGGGTTGGTTGGTTTTGATTGTGTTTGTATAACTCTCGGCATTGCCCAGAGCTATTACACAAGAAAAAAAATATTAAAGAGCTTTGTAATTAATTTGGCAACAAATTTCAAAGAATTTATTCTTTAGAGATAAGATAATAATAATGCAGCATCTTGTGAAGATCAAACTTATGACAAAACATTCACAATGAGCGGGGTTTTAGGAATTAAGATTTTTATTTTTTTTTATTTTTTTATATATAATGGGTTCTTTTTCTCTGAATATAGAAGTTTTGTGAAGACCAATCGAATCCGAAGTGAAAGGAATTTTTGAATATACAAAAAAAATTGGTACTTTACGTAGGAATTTAGACTTATAATACAATTTTTTTCTAAATGAGGAAGTTTAATTATTTATAATGTGTAAAGATTAATCAATCACAAATATACTATATGTAGGCATAGTTGGATCGAAAACAAAACTTTTTTACTCTATGTTGACTCAAGTTTCCAAGTGTGGTTGAAAAAATAAAAACATGTCGTAAAGTTTGCATCTCTGCATTCAACTACCTTATGGTAAAACAAAATTCGTGATATGCAAAAAAATGACATTCTTTCAAGCTTCTAAGAGATAAGAGTTTCATTCTGAAAATAAGTAAGCAATTTATCAAATTTTCTGGCAATTTTTATGCGATTACAAACCGTAGGGACCCATTTTTTCGAAAATAGCAATATTTTCGAGCTTCCTATAGCGATTTCACGCAGGGGCAAAATATAGAAAATTTGTTAATCGAAAACTCGTTAAAAGATCATATGATCGTAAGATTAGTGTAGTCAAAAAAAGATTTGTTCGTAGAAGAGCTCGATTTAGGGAACTTCGATTAAGCGGGGGCTACCCCAATTTGTTCTAATTGCTACAGACAAAATAAGAAAACTCAAAACTAACATACTTAAAACGTGTTCCTATGATAAGCTGAATTCGATATAGTCTCAAAGATTTTAAATTCCAATGAGTTTTGGTTAGAGAGGTGGAAAAGAAGTCTGGCGTGCTGGGGTTGTTTTAGACCTTGGGTTAGGATTCAGAGAGCCCATAATTTAAAGAAAGCATTGTCTGACGCACCAAAGCTTAACTTGGCTGTATTTTTTATAAGAGAGCAAGAGAGAACCCAACGATTCCTTCTTTTGAAAGTCTTATAGAAACCTAGCTTTTAAGCTAGTGATATATTAGCTGGAAAGATAGTACTAAAAAAAATTAATGCTAGTCATGCCTAAATGCCTATGTGGCAAACCGAACTATCGAAATGAATTTCAAAAACGCGTTATGTAAATGCTTTACTTTTGTTAAGACAAGTTTATTCCTTTTTTTAAAATAATTTTGTTTTTCAAAAGAAATTTTCATAAATCTTTTTATTTTTGTTTATAATAATTGTTATTGCTTATTGCTGCCTTTTTTGCTACTTACATTTTCTTATTTGCGCATTACTACATCATTAGTAAGTCTCTTTTCTTATACTCTAATAAGAAATTGATTGACCCAATTTCATGCCAATTCCCATTCAAATTCAAGAGCCAAACAATTCAATTTTTTAACTTGAAATCTCATTGCACCAATTACTTGCATAGAATTTCTTCAAGTGTATCTTGTCTGCATATCTTGAATGCCTTCAGTTATTGCGTCGTATTCTTTCAGCTGCCTACTACTGACTATTTGTCTCTTTCAATTCGTAATCATTTAAATTGATTTTTCTTGTCGTTCCTTTGACGTTGCTCAAACCTCCTACTCCATCTCCAACTCCTCAACTGACTTACTGACATTTGGCCATCTTGGCATCTTGTTCTGCTATGTTTTTAATTGATGAATTTCTAGTTGACTGAGGCCAGCTTGCGATAAGTATCTTAACCTTTTTATGTACGTATTCAACACAGAAAGATACACACAGATACACAGATTTGTTTTTGCTCTAGTCAAGTGATATACATTTCCTGGCAAATTTTTGCTTACAATTTATATTAAGCTCAACATATGCTACATATGCTTCAGTTTTTCGTTCATTGAACCTGTTTTGTTAAGTGCCGGCAAGTGACTTTATAGGTTTAATATCTGCACTGACAGATTTATGACATCGGGTTAGGATCAGCTGCGAGAGTGTGTGTGTAATAAATGGACGTCAATGTCGCAATGCAAATTACAAGCTGCAGTAAAGGCCAAGCCCCACTTGAGCCCAACATTTCCTGCAGTTTACTTTGGTTCAAAGCAATTACCTAAATAAAAACCTTAATTAATATTGCATGTCACACACACGCACACACAAACACACACACACACGTTGCTGTACTCTGCTGCTCCCTCAAGCACAATATAATTGAGATTGATGCAATTGCATATAAAATTCATATAAATTACTTGAAACTAACACAAAGCTGCCTGGTCTGCTGGCCTGCCTGCCAGACAAAGCCTGCGCTGGGTGACAGACCCCATTGGCAGCTCCAATTGCCCCCGACCCAGACTCCAAGAGGCCCAACAACGTTGTCGGAGACGATGTGAACGTTGTTTGCATTCGAAGAACCAGTTTGTGCCGTTGCAACTTTGCCCAAATGAGTCATAAACACAGAGCGGCCAAATGCGAGTGTCAAATACATGTGCACCAGGTGTAGGGTGAACCTTCTTTGTTAGCTAATTTTGGAAAACAAAAGATTTGTATTGACAGTGTTGAAGCGTCCAACAATTGGAAGATCACACAATGCGCAGATGCGTTAATCGTGCCTCTCTGTATAGAAGCTATATAAAAAAGTGAAACAATTTTGATCAAATGTATGTCAGTTATATTTTGTTTTAGACTAAACATTGGTGTAAAGTTTCTTCCAAATTGGTCCACTATTTCGAATAGCTACCATATAAAAATTTAAACAACTTTTTCCGCATTCGAAAAATGTATAACAAGTATTATGCAATTTAAAATTGTTATCGATAAAATTGAGATTAAAATTAAAAAAAATCTTTTTCCAAAATCTGATACATTTCAGAATCAAAATATTTACTATGCAGCTTTGATAAGTATTAATATATGATAATACTTAGTGTTTTCAAATACTTTAATCATATATAAATCTTTTTATAAGTTGTTTTGTATGTCTTTTAATCAATGCCGTAGAGAGAAAATAAGGGCCCGGGCCGAAAAAATTTACCGGCTTGATTGTTGGTAGCATATTTTTGAATATTTCCTGAAATTATAAGTTACTTTATATGTTTCAATCGAAAAAAATCTTATCCACAATCCAGGAAATAGCGTAAAAAAAATTATCTCTCTAAAAAAATTTCAAAAAATTGTAACACGACAGTAATTACACCAGGCCCCTGAGAAAACTCTGGGCCAGGGGGGAATCCCCATTTCCCACTCTCACGTCGGGCCTGAATTCTCCATTAGGCTGCTTTTAACTCAAGAACTCCAAAAAAACCCAATATAAATAAAAAATAAATTTTTCTAAAGAGTAATCCAAATCCAATCAGATTTATGTTACTTAAGTCAAATAAAAAGTTTATCATTATAATTCTTTATTTTTTATTTGCATTATATTATTAATTATTTTGCTGTTTTTATATCTTATCTTAAAAAAAAAATAAATAATTAAATTTGAAAATAAATAAAGTGTTATCCAATTTTTGTGTAAAACTGATTCGAGTTTTATAGCCCTAATCCATTTATAGTATAATACTTAAGTCAAACGACCATGATAATTCTTTTTTGTATCTAATATCTAAAATGTATATGTTTAATATACGTACATAGTATAATTTTCTTAATTGCCTCAACATTTTTTTTTAATCTTTTCAACTTATCTAATCTTTTTGGGAAAATTTGTCAATTTAAATGTTTATCAAATTGCCGCATTCGTTTATTTGACTTAGGTATCTTTTTGTATCTTTTCGAATGTAAATTAGTTTTGTGCAATTTTTAGTATACATACTACATAAATGTTCTGCTTCATGAGGTCCACCCTAAATATGGCCAACTACTTGTCTAAACTAAAACAACAACTGCAACAGCCGTTGCATAGGACACACATAAAGTATATAAATACACGTACATACATATGTTATATATCGCAGCACCAGCTGCATTTGATTAGCGCCTCCCATACATAGTCTATATATATGTACAGTTGTGTATAGCATATTGGAGTATGTATGTATATTTATCTATCTATCTATGTTCATACTCATGATATCGTGAACATATTGCGAAACAAAATGGCATTTGAAACATGTGTCAAGTCCATGCACTTGTTTATGTTTGTCGGCCGTCAAGGGGCAGCCGCTACGTTTATTTTCTAACACATGCATATGTATAGAGGTATGTACATACATATGTACATCCATCTTCGACCCCCAACTTGGGGTCTTGGCAGCTTAGCTTTTGGCTTTATTTATAGTCATGTGGCAATTTGGTTACTTCAACAACGGCAACAGAAGCGTCCCGTGAAACGTGTTTGATGATAAACACGACCATGAATCATTTCTCGTCACCATCAGTTGAAGTTCTTCTTCTTCCTCCTCTTCTTTTTCTTTAACTACTAACCATAGCATTTGTTGTTTTTGTTGTCCGCTGCTTGTATCGCTTGATTTGCATATGTTGCCCCGTTTATTCAATAGCAACAACCGACAAGAACAGCATGAAACAACAAACACTATCTGCTACACTGAGAGAAATGAATGAGAACGTTGTAACATCAAACCCAACAAAATTTCTCTAAAAAAAATGTGTAAGATCTGAATGATTCGAAAACAGTTAATATTTCTTTTCGGTCGAAAAAAATGACCACGCATATTAATAAAAAAAAAAAATCGCTATATGAAAAATTTCTAAAAAAAAAAAAAACGCATATTGCTAATTTTTTTTATACTTTTAACCACTAAATTTCAAAATATGTATGCTATAATTCCCCCTTGAATAAATAAAAAGTTAAAAATAATATAAATAAATTGATACATATTATACATTGAAAATAAAAATAATGCCAAATAAGTTTTTAAATAAAAAAAAAATATGAAAATTTTTCAATAATTTTTCTTACAATTCAACAAAAAGGGGTAATTCTTTCGATGCCCAAAATGCTTAATATCATTTCTCTTTGAATAAATAAAACTGCTTAAAAAAATAATGATGTACATCAAAAAAATCAATATATTTATTAAAAATAAAAGATAATGCAATTCTACAAAGAAATCACGTTTTTAAATAATAAATAAGCGAATCTTCCAATAGTTTTTTATTCTGTTTAAAAATTTCCCTTACTAAAGTCAATATACAGATACAAAAAAGGGCTATCTAGATTCTATTAAATTAATTGAATAAATAGATTCAATTGTATTTTAAGTATAATAGTTTTCGAATTTTTTCAAATTAAAAAAAAAAAAAGATCCATCAAAAATGCTGAAACACGAAAATGTTTTTTCTCATAGAACTAAAAAAAAAAAAAAAAATTTTATGTGTTTTGTTCTAAATCATTAATAGTGTTTAATTTCCTTTCCTGTCATCTAGATTGCAACCTCTGCTTAATGAAAATGTAGCCCATGCATATTGCTTTTCTTAGTTCACTTTCACTTAAATTTAGTGGAAATGATGTTGAATAAATTCCAAATACTCAAGTCAATGATGCATTCAGGTTTTAAACAATTTGAAAATGTATTATCATGCCCGGAAACTTAAGTTTAGGACCTTGTTTTTCTCTCTGTGTAACTGAAAAATTTCTCCTTTTCTCTCACACTCCTTTCTTCTCTCTTGTTGCGCTTTTTATGATTTGTTTGTGATTTTCACGCTTCGTTTCGTTTAGTTTGTGTTCGTTTCGTTCTGTTCTGTTTTGTTTTTTAGCTTCACATCTCAAGCATTTCACTTGTAACTACTACATGAAGCTTTAGCTTGTTGGTCTTATCTTGACATACGTGTGTGTAAATGTGTGTGAGCATCTATGTGTGCGTGAGTATCTGTGTATGCGTGATATGACCATTGCGCTTTGTGTTTTGGGCTTTGTGCGCTTGGGGACCCCAAATGCCGAGCTCAGGCTGCTACTGTGGACATTATTGTTCTTGTTCGTCTGCCTTTGTTTTTGTTGCCTTATTGCTTGTTGTTGTGAAATTCAGCTTGCTGATAAACACGCATAAAATTCATAAATTCTTTTTTAAGATTTCGCTTTAAGCTGTTGAAATATATCAGAATTTTAGGTTTGTGCTGTACAACTTTTGAATGCCTAATGACTTTGAAGGGTTAAGCTAGCTGATATCATCATATATGTGTGGCTTTAAAGTTTTGTAAAACTTTAAGGGTTCCAAATAGTGTGAGTTTTGAGCAAATAGTAGTTTTAAGTCAAATGAGAGAGTAAATCTGGTCTCGTACGCAAAACTTTAGAAACAAAGATTAGTTCATAAAAATATCAACAACAGTTGTAAATTTAAAATGAATTTTGAATTAGATGGTAACAGGCTAGTAAGAATAATTTTAATTGTTACGCCGGAACTATTATATAAACCTGTATCTTATGTAGATTGCACTATGTTACAGTATAGAATGTATAGAACGAACTCTTGATTTACGAATGGACTGAAGGTACATTTTTGACTTGAAAGCATTCAGTCCCGTTTTTGACCTATAAAAAACATTTCTTCTTAACCCATTTTCGCTGTTTTCGCAAAAAAAATTTTTATTGCAATGAAATCAATGTAGGGGCGTTACCATTTGCCTTAGACAAGTTATTTGTAAAATTGTAGAATTTTCTGACACCTGGGAAGGGCTTGGCATCATGTTGCTTATACGCAACGCTGGAGCATTGCTCGACAATTGAAATAGTCTCGGAAGAGTAAAGCATAATTAAAGAATTTTATCATTCATGATGATTTATTTAGGAAGGAATATATCCTATTTTAAAAGACAAAGAATTCGCATTTAGTAAATTTTAGTTTAGAGTTTCAAATTTGTCCGAAACGATGTGTGTCCACAGAGGCCAGTGTGTCTGTCAGTGTGTGTTTTTCAGGAGGTTGGAATAAGGAGAAGAAGGAAGCCTAAATATATACCTTTAAAACAAAAAAAAAATTTTGCCGATACCTCACACACAAGTCACATAAGAATTTTTTAAGCTGATGTTGCGTGTACGCAACAGAGGAAGAAAATGGGTTAAGGGGTTACATACACTTTGACACACACAGCTTTTCAAAAATCGTTTTTGGCGTTTAAAGTTTAAAGATTTTCTTTTGTATTTTTGAACAGTAAATTTTGAAACCTTAAACGTCCTGCGAAAATACGTTTTTCCAAACAAACCGCACATGAAAACACTAAAAAAACCTCTTTATTTAACTAAAATCCTTATACTGTACCTAAACGAAGGATTTGATGAAATACCAATTTTTACGCAAGGGGTGAGGATTTTTCTAAAAAAAAATCGTTTTGGAAATCTTAGAAACCAGTTTCTACAGCCTCAAAAAAAAACATTTGTTCCATAATGAAAATTCCTTGTTTTACGAATTTTGAGAATTTTTAAGTAACTAAATATCAAATCGGTATAAGACCAGCATTTTTTATTCAAAGCATTTATAAAGGAAGTTTACTTTAATTTTATGTTCATTTATTGTAGAATCAAGCAGATTCTAAATGTGTGCAATGTAGATATGTATTTATCAGGAATAAGAATAGTTCATCCGATCAGCATGGACTATCCCAGAAAACTCTAGATCTCGGAGACCACATTAGCTTTAAATATCTTTATCATCTATAGCGCTCAATCCAAAAAAAGTTTGTGGAATGATTTTCTTTCTCCCCTGTATAATTTTAAGCTACACACGGATGCGGTACAAATATCCCACGAACATTCCCCCCATGAAGTTTATATTCGGCCTTAGATTATAAATATCCCATAAAAACCTTTTGACTTATGCAATATTTTTTTTCTTTTTCTTTATAGGTAAGAATGCCAAGGACTTTTAACATGTCGCTTAAAATTCAACTTGCGTTGGAAAGCCCAAAAACATAACATAGTTTCGACACTCCGAAGGAAAGCCAAGGAACAATTAATAAATCCCATACACGCCAATAATTTGTCAAGGTTTTACTCTAAACTCAAGAAACCCTATAAAATCGATAACGGTTGTCCAGTTTTGTTTTTAATATGTTCTTGGGGTCGCTGAATCCAAATCTGAAATCAAAGTAGATATCCAAAATATCACGTTTAATGAATGCGAGAATTCTGGTATGACATTTTCTTCTTCTTTGTTTTGCACCTCGGAATTTGAGTCAGCGACCCCTTAAAAACATGTAGAGCATATAGTCGGTCACTGACCCTGAAAGTCTATTTTCCTCAGTTTATCTGTGTTATAACATAGCCTCAAACGCCATCAAAAAACCACAGGGATGGTTTTTTTTGTGACGGATTTCGATTGGTGAAATCGAAATCCGAAATAGGTCGCTCTATATTCGTTTTTATTAGATTTGTTATAAACGAGTTATTCACTTTCCGCTTATCCAACTTTAATCTGCATTTTGATACTAAAGGCAAGCCTATTAAGCCCTATTATAATGCATGGCTTGCACCGTTAATACTCATTGCCCCAATTATTTTAAACATATTACAGGCAGATTTAGCGCAGATTACACCAGAGTATGGGGTGGCATAGAGTTGTGGGTTGAGCTGCTTGAGGACGTTGGTGTGGGGAGTGAGCGGATTTTGTGGCGCCGCCAGGGCAGCCTAGTGTGAATAGCAGGGCACTTGACGGTGCTAATTTATGCGGCAGTAGCAACAGCAGCAACAACAACAACAACACCGCCAACTCTTGCCACAACAACAATAGAGCAGACCAACACATAATCCTGGCAGTGTAGCTAATTTGTTTATAATTTTCATAATTCAACGTGTGCGAAAGGCGTAACTCATTTCCTTCCTTATGACTGCCATGTACTCAACCACCCCAAATAAACCAGTGCACTATTTTAGCCATATGCGAGTGTGTGTCCAGTTTGTGTGAGAACACAACACTTGGCATGACTGGACACTTGGGGCAGTGGTGTGCTTCAGGCCATGAGGGACTCAGTTGGCAATGCAATTATTTTAAACGTTCAACAATAATTTGAAACAATAGCATGTGGCAGCACACAGTGGTTGCAATAAGCCAAATGGCATACTAAAAAAATTGCAAAACAAAAAAACTACACATTGTATCTGTGGAATAATAACTAGATAGAAGAGCAATAATAAAATTTATTTCGATTAAAATTTCATTGGCCATGTTAATACATAGCATACTTACATTTTAAATACCCTAAACTTTTGAGACTGGGGTATATTATAACTTTTTGTGTTACACCTAGAAGGTTACACTCGTTACCAAAAAGATCTGAAAGATACAAGAAATAGATTTAAATATTTCCAACCACCTGCCTGTTTGAACGTATCCCTCTTTTTGCCTAGAACAGCCTAGCTTGGAACATGAGATTTAGCCATAAGATTCTTCTTTTCTTCTAGTTCTTCACTTGCAGTTGTGTTTGGTCTTTAAATTTTTCTATTTTACTCCCATATTTTACAAGCTACAATATTGAACTTTTTCTGATTAAAAATTTTCTTGACGGGCATCCGCAGCATCTTTTCACTGTCTTCCACTAAAACTCTTCTGTAAATCGTTTTCAAGCAAGCTACAAAGTGGGTTAAAATCGAAAAAACCCTGTGAAAATTGAGCAGAGTGCAGGGTATCTTAAAGTCGAAATATCCTCCTACATACTATAATAACTGGCCTATGAATATCAATTGAGTAATCAATACGAATTTTTTTATATGTGCTCGGTAAAAAGCACTCTATACGTGTTTGTTTTATTATAGCACACTTTTTAGTATTTATAAAAAAGAAATACATGATACATAAATGTTGCAAAAACTGTAATAAATAAAATTAAAGGGAAAGGAAAAATCGTCATATACATATAGTATATTTTTAATCAATCCATGGAACAAATATATAAATGCTAAAGATTATTTTACAGAGTTGTGTAGCAACATTCTTGAGCCAGCTGCACTTAATTTAATATATTTCAATTTTTTTTGGTACGTCTTGTTCAATTTTGAGCCAAAAGAAAAGCTTATTATAATAAATTTTTAACTACATCCAAGAGATGTTCATGAAGGCACCCACAACGACAAATGAATCATTAATTCTGTTAAGTGCTGTACTCTGTTGAGTGAATATAAGCGAATGGGCATTCGTGGCTGTATTGACAAAAGAATCCTAGACAAACAATGTTAGTCGAATCGACTAACATCATTTATGATTTTTGTGATTTTGCAAAAATAGGCCTTTTGCTTTTGTATGAATAAAAAATGTTTAAAAAATGAAAAAAGCTAAAAGTATATCTCAATCCTTTTTTTTTGAAAGCATGAAGTTTGATATTCAATTAACTGCATACCAATTAAATGATTTGGGATTAGAGTTATAAACAATTAAAAATCGTATAAGTCGATTTGAGTAACATGTGGACAAACGTAAAAAAAAATAGCGTTTAGTCAGCAGGGTTAATAAGCAGTTTACTCACTGTATAGTGGAATAAAGAAAACGTTTGAGAAAATAAGAGAGAGTAATTGCAAAATACTTCTTAGAGCGCGAGAGCAATGAGAGAGATAGAATTAAATAAATACCAAGCATGAGTAAGGTAGCATGATCCAACACTTAAAAGGTTGCGCAATGCGCAGGTTATTCGTGTCTCTCTGATAAGGCGCACTGGTTCAATTTTTTATGCTAAATATATGAAATAGTGGACCAATTTTGTTCCAAATTCACACAAATGTGTAGATTAATATGAAATGCATTACAACACATAAATATATGCTTA
The DNA here is from genome assembly GCA_018150985.1 of Chymomyza costata. Classification (NCBI taxonomy): domain Eukaryota; kingdom Metazoa; phylum Arthropoda; class Insecta; order Diptera; family Drosophilidae; genus Chymomyza; species Chymomyza costata. The sequence goes on along the minus strand of JAECWU010000244.1, from coordinate 876,383 downwards.
AAATTTTTTATTTTTATTTTTTTAAGTATCATGTTCCAAAGTTATGTCAGTTGCATTTTGTTGGTCAATTACACTTTTGTGCGTAATTTTATTGAAATCGGTCCACTATTTCATATAGCTGCCATACAAAAATTGAACCAGTTTTCTGGCGCACTTCTTTGCGGCGCTTGTAAACTTCATTACATCATGTTAAGGTGGCAAGTAATTTCTGACTTTGCTTAAGAAATACCAAGCATGAATGAGGTTGCTGAATTACTCTCTTTGCTAAATTTGAGTTTAATGCTTACTTGATTTTACATTATGCAGACTACTGAACCTTTTTCTCTTGTCTTATTTTCATAGTACTCATAATTTTATTTGGTTACAGAGCTTAAAAGCGTGTCCACGAAAAATTTCGCTCTCTTTGGTTTGATGCACTGAACATTAAAAAGGAATCAAATTTAATAATTATTTGAACTCGATTTGATATTAAATAGGAATTTAAACAACTTTTCATTATTAAACTTTTCAGCACGTCTTTTCACGGTTTAAGTCCCGTTAAATAATGCCAATTTTTATTAAACGAAAACTTGCATTCCAGAAAGACTTGGGCAAGATTTAAGAAATTCTACTTGGTAATTGAACAATTTTGTTATTTTTAATAAAAGAATTTTTTTTTTATCAATTTCTAAAATATTACGAATTGGGTCTGGCAAATAAAATAAAAAAATTAATGATTCTTTTATATTGTAAATATTTTAAACATAAGGTCTAAAAAACTTATGGCAAACTAGTTCATTGTACAAAAAACCATAAAACAAACCAAATAGTGCGATTTTTTTATAAGAAGTTTTGACATTCCGTGCGTAATTTGTGCATGCTGCGTATGGGTCATAAAATAAAAATTACTATCTTCTTCCCATAGCTTATACAAAACAAAAATTTACATCATTATTTCAAAAAATTCTGTCTACCCATGCCGAAAAATCATATTTTCTTTTTCGTTACGCTAGTTCCATTCTACTTGTGTATTCTAAGCTAACAGGCATAAAAACCCGTATATCTAAACTACGTGCACTTAGCAGCACTGACCATTAAACGTAATGTTGCAGCAAGTTCGTAATTAAAGGTGTGCAAAAGCCGCAGGACGCAATGACTGTACAATGAGGGACCGGAACGTGCCACAGCCTTTAACAGCATTCCCCAAAAGCCAACGCGTCCAATGAATCGTCGTCCCACTGACTTGACTCTGACTTTATGGGCTGCGCTTTGTGTGCACGCTAGTTAACGTGGTTATTGTTGTTGGAGTTGTAGTTGTTGGTGCTGCTGTTGCGGGTACTGCTGTTGATTGCCATATGCGCAAGCGGTCTCTACGTGGCCATAACTGTCGGCCTCCAACATGCGTCGTCCTGTGGCACGCACAAAATGGCGTCATTTCTCTTCGTGCTGCTGCTGTTGCCCTACCATCTTGCCATTTTTCCCACTGGTCATTGTTATACACTGCACCCAAAGGGTCAAGGGTATTATGGTTTTGAGCAATAGAAGAAGGAGGCGTGGAAGATCTAAAGTTTTTGATACTAAAATATCAACTGATTCTATCACCGTGTTCCTTCCTCCCTTGAAGCTGTTTGTATGATCTAAATATTTAAAATAAATAATATTTTTGTATAAATTAGAAAATTATCGGACGTGCTCCGCAAAGTACGAATATTTTATGTTAAAAAAATATCAACGGACTTAAGTAATTTTCGTGCTTGGTCTTCCTTCGGCTTGTTCTGAAATTTCTTGGGAAAATAATTTTTTTTTTTTAGTTATGGACAAGCATGGTACACCTAATTTGCTATTTAGACTTATGTGAGCCTAAGCAGCAAAGATATTTTGACTTTTTAAAAAGAGTTTGCCAAAATCCTACCCTACCCAAGCAAACACTTCAACGAATACGTCTATAATCCTTAAAGTATCGCTATAAAAATTGTTGCAAATATTTTTCTCCTGGCTTTTGTAAAAAGTATTTATAGTGTATGCCACCGTCGGTCGTTACCCCAAACATATTCACATTTTTGTATGCTGCCCTGCCGCATTTCATTTACTATGACTGGCAAGTTGCAACTTTGACTGTAAATGCAACTGCAACTGCACGTGCCCTGTGCATTGTGCGTGTGCATTAGCGTGTAAGCGCGCGTGGTCATTGCCATGCATACAATAGCCCCTTCAGAACCCCTGCTCCAATCACTCAAGGCCCCCCCTAGAATCAACCCATGCAACAACCGACGCTGTCAACCAGACAGCTGCTGCACTCAACTTCCGCTATGCCTTTTTGGACTCAACATGTTAATGTGCAAAACCCATACCAGAGCTAAGTCTGCAAAATGCTCTCGACTCTTATTTCAACTTTCAAGTCAATGGCATTTTTGGAAGTTAGGTTTAAGAGCGTAGTCAGCTACGTGTGTTGGCCAAAAAAAAAAAAAAAAAAAAAACGGACAAAAACCAAGAGTTGTTACTCCAAACGAATCGTCTGGACAGTTTTTAGGGGAGTCAGGCAGTCCAATTTTGCATTGCTAGCTTACTCCTTCAGTACTACTCTGTTGGATCGCTCTTGTAATACTTGCTGCACTTCCATTTGATTTTATGACCATGACTGTTGCTTTTGTTTCGTTTTCTACTACGCTCTGTATAGCGTGTGCTCTTTTATTACATTTGATAAAGTCAAAATTTTTTTTCCATTTCATTTTGCTATTTATAAAATTTATGTGATATCTTTTTTTTTTTAATACACTTTGAAGGGTATATATGAACTGTGGGTTGAAATTGGCAAGGTATGAGAAAAAAGTATCTTACATGAGTTGCTTGAACTACCACCACAGTTTATAAAATAAAGAATTTAGTACTTTCTATAAAATGCGCCATTTTAGCTTTTAAGTTTCGCCAATCTTAGAAGTACGTTAGATAAGTCGAAAAAAAGTTCGTCTCTTTTTACCTCAGGCTATTACCTGAAGTTATAGCCTCGATGTAATAAGATGAAAATGTAGTACATATACCTTCATATTGGAAATCTACAAGGTGAATTAAAGAACTTACTATAACTCATATGTGCGTCTTAAGATATTCAAGTTCAAAAAATCACAAAATCTGAGTTTTTATAAATGTCTCTTATCTGATGTTAGAAATGTTTTTTTTTAGCATTTTTCAAACTATCGTGATCAACTTTATGCCAGTTGTAGTTTATTTTAGTCTAAAGTTTTTGTGTGAAGTTTGATGAATATAGATGCACTAGTAAAGAGAGCTGTCATATAAAAATTGAACCAGTTTCTTATGTAGCCAAACTCGCGAACTTCGTTGCGGCACCTTGTAAAATTCTCTGCATAATGATTGACCGCTATTGAGATGAAAAGCGAAGTCTGTGAAGAACATCTAAGACTTTAAGCTTAAAAATCGCTAAAATCGATTTTATTTGTGTAAGTATGGAGGCATCTTTGTTTTACGTTTGAAGAAAGGATACTATTAGTATCTTCTAAAAATGTAATCCGAAGCGGTTTTTTTTAAATATTCTTTCGAAATAGAGTGTTCAAAAATTCTCTTGACTTAATCATGACTCTTTTGGTAAACTTGGAGCCGCAGACTTCTAACTTCGGCATCCGGAGTCTTGAAAAGTCTTTAAAAAGAATCATTTACCTTGCGCATCACTGAATACTCGAAGTTATTGGATTAAAAAAAGTATCGATAATGGATAATCATCTCTAAATTTAAGTCTTTTAAATCTTTTTAGCTCGTTTTTTACTACGCGTGGATTTCATATAAGAACTTAGCCTGCAGGCACTAACCGCATGAATTTAAAGTTTGATTATTTACGATGAAAATTAAATATTCAATAGAAAATACAAATTTGATTGATCTGATTTTTTTTTTATTAAACTTCCGTAAGAAAATTGAATGTTTAACGAATGTCGGGCCTGATCGGAATCCCTCTTCTCGATAGGCCTATTCTACCAACTCACATCTCAGAATTGGTTAAATATGCTCGAAGAGACAAATCAAGATAACTTACATTGTGATATTAGTCAAAGAAGATTTCGTATAAAGAAAAAGTTAGTGAAAATAAGAGATAACAAAAATTTGACAAAAGAAGTCAAAGAACGTTTGTAAGAAAATTGGAGAAGTACAGTGTAGACGATTTTTTTGATTATTTAGGCAAGATAATTTTATAAAGCGAAGTCTATCGGATATTTCGATACACATTTAAGCCACAAAGTGTCTATTAAAAAGAATTGCTTTAATAGTGCCACTTTATTTATTAAGAAAGTTTTGAAGAATCAAAATGCAGGTGGATTTTTCATCTCTTATTAACTTTTGAACAGCTTTAACTGACGCTGGGTATACTATAATCATATGAAATTTTATTGTAGGGTATTTAAGCTTCGTTAAGTTCTCCATTATCTTGCTTTATTGTTTTTGCACGCAGCAGCTGTTGTTTCAGTTGTTTTTGTTGCTGTAGCTGCAGCTAAGCTTCAGCGTGTGCATTTCTTATCAGTTTTATGCGTTCATCTCCAATGCATGTGGGTGTGTATCTGTGTGTAGCAGTATGCATGTATATATGTGTATCTGTGTGTATTAAAGAACTGATATCAGTAATGGCCAGGCGCTTGCATGGCATAGAAATGTGCAATTTAAATCAAATTACAGTAAAGCAAAGATTGGCTAAATTCTTCTCGAATCGAACTAGTTTATGTAGTTGGGTTTACATATGAGTAGAGTTTGGTGCAGTTGGCAATGTAAACATTAAATACAACTTTGGAAATGTTTTCAGATTAAGTGTGCATACAATTGAAGCGATAAGCTTTAATTGCAACAACAATGTATTACAGTTTGTACATAGTAAGTATGTTCTTATGTACATATAAAAAGTTGTACGTGTTGTATTGGACTATTTTAAAGCTTGACAAGTAACAAAAATTCAATTAGAAGAAGCTAGAATGCAGCCAAGTAGTCAGGCAGAAGTGAATTGAATTTAAATAAAATTGTGTTTTTTGTTGACTTGCATATATTTCAATTTTTAACTGCAAATACTTTATGATTGCAATTGTAGTTGGCTATTTCTTGAGATACACATGAATAATTCTTTATCAAAACGTTGCTTTATTGTATCTTGTGTTTACTAAAGGCTTTGTAGGAAATGTAATCTGAGGAAGCTCACACTTATTTATTAATATAGTAAAAATGTTTTCTTAAAGCACCTTATAAAAGGTGATAAGATGCATAATACCAAAGAAAAATACTGGGCACAAAATTATATTGCGGTCATTGAAATATATAGGTCTGTTGTTGTTATTACTTGCGGTGATACTCACTTTCGGCAAGAAATTGTGATTTAAACTCAAATGATATCGAGCTTGCAAAATAAATTCGCAAAAGTTAAAAAAAAAGCCCTCAGTGAACTATCATGCTGACACATAATGAATAAGTATCTAGTAAACTTAAGTTATCGTTACTATTGACCAAAATCCATAGTATTTATTAGTAACACTAACTTATTTCTATAGGGATTACTTTACGCTATTTAAATAGGAATAGGTGAAGAGAGCCCTGAAAATATCGTGCTAGTCTATCTGCTATTGGTTCAGTATTTGATTTGTAGTCGAGGTCAACAGTGGAGATCTAAAATATGTTATCTATGTATGCATTTAAGGTTCAATGTTTCCCAAGTTAAGCCACTATGATTGGTGTATTTTAAATTAATTAATTCAGACCCTGTCCAAAGTTCACTGGCTAATCAAATGTACCATATGTAGAAATCAAAAAGAAGGAGAAGATGAAAGAGAAACAAACTGTTATCAACATTTATTTTGCAGTCTGACATTTTGAACTCAAACCAAAAACAAAAAATAAACAAAATAGCAAAATGAACAAATTGTAAAAGAAACCATTGAAAGAGGGTGGAGGAGAGCAAGGAATTGAGAAGCAACATATGTCAATGCCCCTAATTAATTGAGTTCATTGCCTGACCAATGCAAAAACCAACAGAAACAAAATAAAACGAGTAAATAAAAGCAAAATAAAAGGCAAACAAGCAAAAGTAAAATTAGCAGCTAAGTAAAGTAAAAAAAAAGGAAAATGAGGCAAGTAGCAAAAAAAGACAAAAAATAAAAAAAGTAAAACGGAAGTGAAAAGTGGCAAACAACAGCTACGACGACCTTCGCTTAAAGTTCAGCCTCGAGACCTGCCCGAGTGGATGCTATGTGATTTTCAGCGTGTGTGTTTTAAAAAGGGAAGGCAATGAAAGACCCTCCCCACACACACACTCACTTACCCCGAACAGCCCACTAGTGTGGGGTCTGATTTTATGTAACTGACACCCTAACGATTCCAAGTCAACGACAAGCCTCCTATATCATCCGCCCGCTTGACTGTCAGTCATGTAAATGACAGGTAATTGACCTCATAAAGCAGGCGAATGGAGGGCCAAGTTAGGCCATGGATGCAACAATTTTTACTTTTCATGTGTAATTTGATGTATGTGGAAAGTCACCCCAGCCCCAACACAGATGCACACACACCAACACACTCTTATTACATCTGACATTTAAATACTGCGCATGTGTTTGAGCTTTTCTTTTTATGTGTGACTTTTTATACCTATTACTAAGAGCATAAAACGGGTATATTAAGTTGGTGCAAATCTATGTAACCGGGAAAGAAGAAGTAGGCATTTCCAAACCTATGGGGGGTACGTGTCGGGGAAATAAAAAAGCGGATTACTTTTTAAATCCATCATTTTGATTTTTATAATTTTTACATCTTTTTCTTTTTTTCCTTTAACTCCTTGAGTAGCATGGGGAATTTTTACATGTCTGATAAAAATATTTACCACGGTTCCCGAGAAATGTAAAAAATTCTGCATAAAATTGGCTTACAACAATATGTTCTATAGATGACCCCTCGCGAGATATTGGGATAAAATGCGGCCACTCCATTAAAAGAACATTTGCCTGTAAAATATATTGTTGAGTATATAGTAGTTTTTCTTATTTTTTATCTAATTAAATTAATATTTCAAAATATAAAAAAAATGTATAAAAAGAAAATTAAAAAAAAAAAAAATTATTAAATATAAAAAAGTTTTTGAATAAAAATAATAAACAAAATTAAAAAAGTGTTAAAATATAAAAACAAAAAATTTAAATTTAAAAAAAATTCAAAATATACAACTACATTAATTAATAAAGATTCCCATGCTCCACTTAGGGGCGACTGACAAAATAGTCAAGTCACGCAATTACACTAGTCGACAAATTTAACACTTTTTTTTTCTCCAGAGACGAGACTTATATTTTATGTTAGGGTAATGTTTCAGCGTTAAAAAACCGTTTTTTTTTTATCCTCCCATAGCTTGTTTTTTTTTTATGACTATTTTAGTGAAAAATGCCATTTTTCAAAATACGGTTGCACATATGAGGTCATAAAAACTGTACTAATTCGAATTTTTTCATTATTATTTTTTTTTTCAAAAGTAGAGAGCACTACCTTTCCAAAATGCCCCAAATCATAAAAAACGGAAACCTTCAGAAAAAACTACAGCCGAAAGTGTGTGCCCAAAACCCCAAAAAACACAACATTTTGGTGACTTTTTGTACGAATATCGCTATTTCTTTCAGAAAACTTCCTAGACACTTGAAAAGTTAGCTATTTTATGTTATTGGTCACGATATGTAGATGCGATTTCTATATAGTTTCGTTTTTTTATGACACAATATGACTGATTTATTCAATTTTTAGTAAAAATGAAAAAACTACAATTTTTTTCGATAGAATTTTTTTTGTCACTTTCAACTGCATTTAAGCTTTTGAAAGTGGTTGATTTTTCTATATTTGGAACTTTTACATAAAGTAGTAGTCATTACCTTTCAAATAAGTCCTTTTTCATGAAATTCGGACTATCCATTGAACACCAGCAGTTCAATGAATCACCATGAGTACACGAAATCTCATGATTTCACCAAAAATATACGAATTATTTGTATATTATGGTGCTTGCCTTGAAACAAACGGACTTAAGGCAATTGGAAAAAATAGAAACGATATGGCAATCGCTCACTTAGAACATGGGTACCCCAAGTAAGGCAAAGTGTAAGTTAAGAAAGGAATATTCGTAGATCCTCAAACTCCTAAAGCAATGAAAAGTAACGAATTTTGAAGAACATTACCACCTGATCAACTGTATGCGTGGAATTCCTTTGAAGAAGTTACAGAAAATTTCTTAGAAAGATGAAAAGTCCGAATGCTAAGTAAATTATTGAAATGATTTATTGGTATGAAAAAATTGGCTCGACATTGAGTCTAAAAATGCATCACTTAAAATCACATTTTCACATTTTTTCTGAAAATTTGAGTATGATGAGCGACCACCAAGGTAATAGATTTCATTGAGATATTAAAAGTATGTGGGGTCAGTTTAGAGGTTTTGTCACATAGAAAATTTTGGGTGAATATTGGTGGTTTTTAGTTCCAGAATCAGATAGGAAGCTCAAAAGAAAAAAAAGAAATATACACTTTAAGTAACAATTTTTGTCCAAAGATTGTTGGTTGATTTCATAGCTTTATATATAATAAAAAGTATTATTATCAGTAATTATTGTTTTATTAAAGCATAAGGATATTTTTAATAAGATCAATATGAAATAAATGTAAGCAAAGGCTTTACTATAATAGCATAATCATCGGTTCAAAGTAAATTTCTGGCAAACGGAGTAAAATGTATATAAAAGTCGGTTACCCACATGACTTTAACGTGCGCCATTTTTGTGTTAATTTTTTTTGTGTCGTTCTGTACTAATGTTGTATGTTTTGAGTTGTGTTTTATTTTATTTAATTTTTTTTGTGGACATTTATCACGTTGTCTACAAAAATTCTAAAATGTTTATACTATATCAGCTGGCTGACATTCGTCATGTTTTAGCTCAATGAGGGATCTTGGAGCTGCAAGTATACTATGTACATCTAATACATACTTACACGAATTACAACATAAGCCAGTCTGTCAGTTGTGTGTATCTTGTAGGCGCGTTAATGTGCAGCACTTACTTTACTCAGTCAACTTTTTATTTTTTCTTTCTTCTCGCGTTTCAGTGTGTGTGTATATGTGTGTATCTGTAAGTGCGCGTATCTACATGTGTGTAAACGAGCAATTACGATTAATTGCATTTGATAAAATGCCATTAAAAAATGTAAAATAGAAAGTTGTAAGTGTTGTTGCATTGTTGTGTGTGTGTGTTGTTCTCAAGTGCCATCTTCTTGAAATTTTGCACAAAAGTACTTGCATCTTGCGTGGGCTACTGCAAAGTGGCACAATAAGTACTTAAACACAAGCAAGGGCAAAAATCAATCTGCGCTGTGCTCGACTGTGGAATACCCTGCACGCTTCACATATTAAAAAAAAAATATCTTTGTTGCACGTTTTTATTTACCTTTGCAATCTGTCAGGGGGCCTTTAACAAACTAATTTTATAAAATCTTGATCTTATCAGTCGAAAAGGCTGTGCTTCATTGAGCTCAAGCCATATATCATTAGCCCTACTTAGTTCCGACTTGAATTTATGAGATCTAGAGGAAGATATCTTTTTAGATGTCTAGTATGCGATATAAGTGCTTTTTTTGGTTTTTTTTTTTTGCGGATGGATTGTTTTATATCGAGTCTTTTGATCTTTGAAATATAGGTGCCCATACTGACAAATGGACATGTCCATATCGATGCTTTACAGGTTTCCCTCTCCTTTGTAAAATTATTTTGCAACTTATATTTTATTTTAACAATAAGACCATGGGATGGCCATATGTTCCACTAGGAGTAACAGGACATAAGAAGAAGATGAGACCATAAGATTAAAGTAGGATGTAATATTTGGCATTTTGCCAAAGACCTTAGACTTTAGTAATCACTTTGTAAATTAAGTACTGATTCGCTAATGATCTTAAAGAAGTAGGGGTTAACGCTTTATTGTTGTGTATAGGGTTGTCTTTTAAAAATAAGCAAAGTATCGATTCCTCAGCTCCATAGTTTTTAATTTAATTGTTTTTATTCAATTCACTGATTTTGAATACTATATTTTTTGCTTTCGACCAATGCAATACTACACCAAGAAAAAAATTGATCTATTATAGTTTCAAGTTCTTATAAATTTTTACTTAACAAATTTCAATCTTACTTAGAACCAAATTTTTACCTGCATGGAAGCAAAGTAAATAAGTAAATCCACAAATGCCACTGAAAAGATGTAAGAGTAGCGTGGAAGTACTTTGAGTACTTTTTATAATCTTTTTAATATTTCATTTTAAAGCCCGTTTATTAAAAAAAAAAAATTAACAAACAATTTCTTTGTTACACTTTAAAAATATATTAAATATTAACACTGTCTTTTTTCGGTAAAATGTTTATAAAAAAATTTTTTTTTTATTTTTTTTTTTTTTTTTTTTTTTTTTTTTTTTTTTTTTTATTTTTTTTTTTTTTTTTTTTTTAATTTAAACTTTTAATTTTAATTTTTAAGTCCAACAGCCTACAAACGAAACTTTAAAATGCTTTTCAGGCAATGGGAGTACTTATTAGTTTATGCCAAAATCTGCTGATTTCCAAAAGCTAACCAAGGCAAAGTGTACATCTAAAGAGTATAAGAAAGTTATGCAATTGTATTCGCACCAGTATCGGGTGATTTTTTTTGTTTTTTTAAAAGCTCACGAAATATTCATTTGGACTAAACTCAGTTTGGATTGCCATTTCATCATGTCTTGAATCGCAATCTTACCAGCTAATAAATTATTCAATTTTACTATGGAGATTTGCGTTCTTTAAAAACATAAAAATCCAATTTTTTATCGAAAAAATTGTAAAAAAAAAAATGCCGCACTCGGGACGGCTAACAATCGATGGTTTATGGTCCAATGGAATCTTTGGCCCTTACTCCTACAAAGATGATGAGAACAATTTTACTGTCGTCACAAGCCATCGCTAACGTTCAATGATTTCTGAACCTGGTTGAATTGTGGTTTCAGCAAGATAGCGCTACTTGACATATAGACCGTGAAACAATGGTCCAATTGCGAAGTGAGTTCAATCAAACTCACGTTTTGGGCAGATGTATTTTTAGTCATTGTTTAGTTGTTATCAGCATATTTTAATACGGAATGCTTAAAAATTTGCTTAAAATTTAATATTTTAAAAAGTGATCATGGCTAAAATTTAAATGAAGCTATCTTTAAGAATTCCAATAGAGGTTCCGATACCTACTCATTTCACTCGCTGAGTATTGCAATTCGCATTCAAATCGCCTTTGTCGGGATTTTAAAAATACATCTTGAATAATAAAAGGAAATAGACTCATTTATTGTACTACATAGTAAGTCTCAAATGAAAATATCCAAATTTTTGTAAACAAATTTCTTCCATTTTTAAAATTTAAACACAAAACTCTTAAAAAATCACCCTGTACTATATTTTAACACAAGAAATGTTTAACATTGAACCTACCCAAACATTTCTAATAGAAGATCCATACCCTTTTTATACCCTGTACCTATAGGTACAAAGGGTATACTAGATTTGTGCAGTGTATGTAACGGACAGAAGGAGGCGTGGCAGACCCCAAGTCCTATATACCAAAATGCTTATCATAACCTCGGGTAGCGATTGAGCCATGTCCGTCTGTCCGTCTGAGAACTCTTAAAAAATCACCCTATATTATATTTGTAGACAAGGAATTTTGAAAATGAACCTACCCAAAGAGCTTCAAATGAAGAAATACGTTCCATTTTTTTAGTGCTAAACAACAAACTAAAAAAATCACCCTATACTATTTTTTGTAGCTAGGAGATTTTTTTAATTGAACCTGCCCAAAGAGTTAGCAAACATACGTAGGTGGCCTAAAGTGTCTGTCATGCAACAATTTAACATGAAGTTCAGCTTGGATGTAGAGTATGTACCCAGACTTGTGTAGGCTTTTTACTTTTATGCCATTGTTTATGCCAAGTCTTTATTGTCTACATTTTCAATTATGTATTTATAATACGTTAATTGCCATATCCTGGAAGCGCCTGATGCCACTGCCACAGGTACAGCCACATACACACACCCACAGTACATAAAGCCATTTTCCTATCATAAAGCCTTAATCAAATATATTTTAATGTTTATTTTTTCTGCTTCTTCTCTTTTTACCATCTCTTTACAGGTGAGTTGATGCAACAAAAACCCGGCTTACAAAAACAAAATAGTAGTAGTATAAACGACTATACATATTTCATAAAAATGCAGCCAGAGCGTGGCAAGGTGTAAGAGGGGAGATGCTACTCTGGTAGGCAGAAGATACGTACGGTACATAGGTAAGAAGATGAATGTAGAATGGTGAATGTCGGAAAACAGCGGCTACCTTCGCGCCGCTGTTCTACACTAAAGTTTGCTTTTATTATCAGACAAGGTAAGGACAACAGTCCTCTGCCGGGTTGACTCCGGCTGGCAGTTGCCATAATGTCGTACATTGCTATCATTCGCTCTTGGTGCTATCCAGTCGCACCGGAGGAGAACCACATAAATAATCGCTTTTGTGTTTTGTGCCTGGGCTTTGGCTCGAGCTCGAGCTGTAGCTGGAGCTCTTCTAACAGACGCCATTTGCCGTGGCAGTTGCAGGCAGTCAGTTGAGGTCTTCTCTACGACATCGTTATGTTTTCTTTTATAATTTAAAATTAAATGATGCATTTGGCATTTAATGATGTAAAATTGTTAGCAGCCTGTCTGTCTCTGGTGGCCCTGTTGAGGATGCCACATAAATTATGCATAAAGCCAGCCCCATATATATCCGAAATGTGCAGCTGTAAAGCATTTAGCAATTTCCACGCTACACATCTTGACCTTTCTTAATAGCTTTAATGCTCTGCGGTTTTGAAGGTTCGCGTAAATTTGTGTAAATTTCTAAATGTATAATTGTAAAACATTTTTTTTTCTATTTATTATAGCTTCAAAGCAAAATGTTGTTCATTATTTATTTAGGATACTTTTCGGTTTCCTTGGCGCTTAATGAGCAATTATCGCTAAATAGATTAAGACCCAAATTATTGCATGCTTCAAGGCGTTGATTGTGCCTTCAAAATTTGCTGTTAAATTCTTGCAACCCTTTTGAGTTTTCACAATTAGCAACTTTTTTTTTTTTTTTGCTACTTAAGGTTAACCATTAATCAATAAATTAGAGTGCAGAAAAACCAGATGAAAATTTAAAAAAAAAACTGGGGAAGATTTTACACTGATGACAGTTGTAATGATTTTTAGCACAGCAGCCTAAATGCTATAAATCATTATAATTACACTAGCCAGCAAAAAAATTACCATGAAACGGTCTAAAAAATTGTTTTTTTTTTATTTCGAAATTAAAAAAAAGTTGGTTTAAAGTAATTAGATACAAGCTTTCAAAAGTTCACGTCTATGTCGCAATTGAATGGAATTTTAATTTAAGTTTTAAAAAAAAATTTATAAAAATCGTAGTTTTTTAAAAAAAATGTGGAATCAATATGAATAACAATAATTTTGCGAAAAAAAATCGTAAATGATCGCTTGAACTTTTTAATTAAAGGGTAAGAGTGGTACTAAATGATGTAACTGGAGTGACAGACCACAAAAGCACCATGTACATAAACTCAAAAGTAGGAAAAAACACCGTTTTGCGGGTAAATAACATCAAATATTTCAAACTCCTGACTTGATTGGCCAATTCTGGCCCCGTATTCGGATTCTACGCAGCAATTTACTTCGAAAATGACCTATAGCTTTCCAACAACTGACATGACCCCGGTATTTGTAGGCCTGTGTTATTCAACTGTTTTTACAAAAGATTTAAGCTAAAAGCATTTTTTTTTTATGGATATATTCGTAA